>LNAC01000313.1:1495510-1533653 GCA_002007465.1 Ailurus styani | reverse complement strand
TCTCTCTCTCTCTCTCTCTCTCTCTCTCTCTCTCTCTCTCTCTCTCTGTGTCAAATAAATAAATAAATCTTTAAAAAAAAGAGAAAAAACGAAAAACAGGCTTTTCGGACAGGGAGATTTGGGTCCAGTTCAACCGAGACCCCTCGGTCACAGGCGGGCAGGCTGGAGTATATGCGGCCCCTCGCTTCCCCTCCGCGAGGATCCTGACCTTCAGTCACGTTCTGTGGTTAGGGGAACTACCAGTCTCGAGTTTTCTGCCGCATGCCTCAGGGGCTTTTGAGCGCTTGTAACTTGCTACTTTCCAACTAAAAGGCTGTGTTTGTAAAATGCTTAAGCCTACTCATTAAAGATTCCCTTTTTGTTGTTTCTCAGCGGTGGCCTGTGATGAGCCTGGGCCACCAGTCAACCAGGGCTTCTTGGAAGCCTTCCAAAAAATTGGAAGAATGGCTGGAGAGCTTTGGTCTCCAGAGTTTAGGACCATCCTCTGGGCTGTTTACAGGCTTTGGGGGGATTTCCTTCCTAGTCTTTAGCCGTGAGGTTGAGGTGGTGCGGTTTGCAGGCGTGAGCTGTCCCTGAAGTAAATGCCACAGCCAGCAAAGGGGCCTTGGGATTCAGTGGGGTGCTGAGGGGCGGGGTGGGGAGGCCCAGGACTTGCAGGCTTGCGGGAAGCAGAGCTGAGAGAAGAGGGTTGCCTGGGTTTCTGTAGGCTTGCTGGTGAAGGTGGAATTGCAGTTGCTTGTAGCATTTAGGTTTTGGGGAGGTGGGAGGGCGGGAGCCCGGAGTCTCCCTCTCCCTGGGCAGGGGGTGGCAAAATAGAGTGGAGGGAGGGAAGCTGCTCATTAATTAGCAAATTGGCAGTTAGTTTCTCCTAAGGAAACTCGTCCTCAATTTCCTGTCACCAGGGGCGCCTGGGGGGACTCCCTCGGTTTGGCTCAGGTCGTGATCTCAGGGTCTTTGGATGGAGCCCCTGGTTGGGTTTCCTGCCCAGAAGGGAATCTGCTTCTCCTTCTCCCCTCACTCATGCTCTCTCTCTCTCTCAAATAAATAAAATCTTTAAAAAATTGCTGTCACCAAATTATGATTTTGAAAGCTATTGCAGTACCAGAAAACAAAACAAAACAAAACCCAACAACTGAACTTTCTCCTCCTTTAAAATAACAACAAAATCAGAAAATACAGATTTCAGGCATGAGAGTTCTTACTCAGCAGAAGGCCACTACTCTGGGAATTGTTTGTCCGCCTTAGCTCAACTGCAAAATGGTATATATAAACAGATGTTTAAGATTTGGGATAGTGAATAAATGAATTAAAAAAGAGATCACACCCCCTCCCAGGCAGGTGGTAGGTCTTAGTTCACGGAACTCCATAGTGTTGAGTGTATTAATGATAAAATTAAGGATTCCAGGGCAGTCCTTCTTGAATGTGGAAAGATTAACTGTGACTGAAAGTCTTGTTCAGTGTGAAGATTTTATTCTGTCGTCATGCAGGTTCAGAATAGAGGAACTGTAAGGGATGGTCCTTGAGTACTCAACAGACAGCAGAGGCAGGGGCTGTGGGCTGAGGCAGGGGTCTAACTGATCCTTAAGGCATCATAGCTGGGAGTATTCTATTCCTTCCTGACCTCAGCCCTGCCCTAGATAGAGGGAAGCTTCTTGGCCACTGCATACATGACTAGCTGGCTCTGGACTCTGGTCCCTCTCTCTCCCCAAGCCAGCATTCTCAGCAAGGGCATTAGACCCTACAAATAATTTGTGTGGCTACTTTCTCAGTTTTCCCAAGATGCTACATAATTAGTAACATTCTGAATGCATAGAAGAAGTTAATTTATGACATACAATGGATGCGTTGGGGGGCACTGGGGCTTCATTCTTATAGTGCTCCTTCGAGAAAAGATGGAACAGACACTGCCTCAACTGAAAAATAGACCTTTGGTGTAAATACAAAAGCCCTTCTCACTGTTCTCACCCAAAACATCCCCCCTCTCTCCTCAAAGCCTTGTCTAAGATTCACTGCCTCCTAGGAATCTTTTCTTTCTTAAACCCATGATCCCAACCCAGACCCACTACAGTGAGGATCACTGGGTGAAAGAGAGGAGAGGAAAGAGGGAAGGCTTGAAGCCAGGCAAATCTGGTTCAAATCCTACTGCCAGCTGCATGACTTGGAGCAATTTATAAACTTCAACTACCTCATTTGAAAAATGAAGATTAGGGCGCCTGGGTGGCTCAGTGGGTTAAAGCCTCTGCTTTCGGCTCAGGTCATGATCTCAGGGTCCTGGGATCGAGGCCCGCATCGGGCTCCCTGCTCAGCGAGGAGCCTGCTTCCCCCTCTCTCTCTCTGCCTGCCTCTCTGCCTCCTTGTGATCTCTCTCCCTCTGTGAAATAAATAAATAAATAATCTTTAAAAAAAAAAAAAAGAAAAAAAGAAAAATGAAGATTAAAAGAGATAAAGCCTGACATCCAGTATCTGATGCAGAGAAGGCTGTTTCAGTTACATATTACTGGGTAACAAACCACCCCAATATTTCATGGCTTGCAACAACAGCAACCATTCATCTCATGATTTTAGAATTTGGGCAGGCTTATGTGAGGACCACCTGTCTCTGCTCCACAGGGAGTAGATTGGGCTTGGCTGGGGCTGAAGGGTCTCAAGTGGCCACACGTACCTCGGGATGTGGTGTGGGCTGGGATGCTTGGTTGTCCTGCATGTGGCCTCTCATAATTCAGTAATCTGTCCTGAGATTCTTTACATGGGAACTGACTTCCAGAAGCAAAAGCAGAAACTACTAGACTTCTTGAGGTCTAGTGCCAGACCGTCACAGCATCACTTCCACTATATTCTTTTGGTTAAAGCAGGTCACATGGTCAGCCCAGGTTCAAGGGGAGGGAAAATAGCCTGCAGCTCTTGGTGGGAAAAGCACCATGCCCATCCTAGCCAGAATGGGAGGAATTGCTATCTTCTGCAGATTCCATCATAGAATGCCTCTAGTATCTTACTTGTTGTAAGAATGAAAACAAACATGTAGGCAAGAGCACCTCACCTTTATTCTTTCCCCAGGGCTTAATGAGACTCCCATTTCTTCAGCGTCTCCCAGCCCTCAAGTCTTAGTGCTCTGTCTTTAATTAGCTATGTACGTGTTTATGGGTTTTGCTGTCTGCATCTCTGTGATGTACGTGCATCCTGTTTTCCAACTTATACTGAGAGGCATAGAGAGGAAGAGCGCAAGTCATGCTCAGCATCTCTTTCAGCACCAGGCACTGGATAGAGTTGAATTCAACTCTGTCACAGACTTAGACAAAAGGACAGTGTTAGAAACCTCTGCGGAAGAGAATGTGGATATGGGGAGAAAGGAGTCTGAGGGTCTGCAGATTCCATACACTCTGGCTAAAGGATTCCAATGTTCCGAATGTTTTTCCCATAGAGAATGGCTCAAACAGATGGATACTTAGGCACTGAGGATCCACACGTTTATTTAGATTAGCCCAAACCAGACGGTGTGCTGGAGCGCCTTGAGAACACAGTGGCACCACAGTCGGCTTCCTGGAGGCACAGAAAAGAAAGGGCATGTTGTGGCTGTAACAGCAAACACCCAGCGCACATCCAGGATGCTGAGGCAAGCCTCTTCCTGGACCCTGGGCCCTGTGCTGTCACTTCGCTGTTTACCCTGCTGTGTTGCCCGTGCCGGCTGAGAGAGAGGTAGCAGAGCACGTCCCCCTGACAAGGCTAACCCCAACACAATAGTCACGTTAGCCCAGAGAGGGAACTGAGGGGTGGCCAGAGAGCCGTCTTTGCAAGCCAACTGGCAGAGAGAGTTCTCCTGAGAAGTCTGTGCTTTTAAAGCATCCCTGAGGGTTTTTATTTGCTCTTTATCAATGATGGACTTAAATAAATGGCTTCTAGGATGGTATTCTCCCTCAATTTTCATCAGCCGGAACTACAAGTCCAAGGAGACGTTGGGAACCAGTTCTCCTTAATTCTCCCACAAGCTGCATTTTCACCCCACTCATCAGTTCGTACACAGCACTTCTACTGTGCGTGATTCAGAACCTGCAGGAGTTATCCCATTTTAAATGATGATCTGAGTTGCCCTTTGCCAGTAATGTGCTGCTTGGGACCACATACCCACATGTTCAATTATTATTGGCATGATGATAATGGTGGTTTCTTCTCACAGAAGGGAAGTGATCCATAAACTTCAAAGTAAAAGACAAGCGAACTAATCTGTTTCTCACCATGTTCATGATTCTGAGGTAGAAAGAGTGGCTAGAAGCACCCTCCTGTCTCTTTTTCCATGCTGCTGCCACTTGCTGGTGGTGACCCCATCCATCCTCCACTCCTGATTGTTCCCTTGATGGCTTTTCTTACAGCACCTGCCCGCCTCCCTCCCACAGAACCCGCTTACAGTTAGGTAGATGCTCTCATCCGTTTTCAGAGGACCATGAGGTTTAACACCTGTCATCAACTTGAGTACAGATAGATAGAGGATGTGACAAAAGCAGTACCATGTATAATAAATTCCTTTCACTGAGATGATAGGAGTAAGTTACCAAAAAAAGTGGTTAAAAGGAAAGTAGTCACCACTGATGCATGGTTGAAAGGCTCAGGAATACATATCTGTCCCAGACTCAACGCTAGCCGTAAACATGACCTACTCCTTTCAGAACCCCAGTCCCCCTTTCCTTACCTTTGTCAGAGGTGCCCTAATCCTCTTGAGGAGCCTCAGTGAGGAGCTGCAAAAATTCAAATATTTCTCAGAGTTAACATCTCAGAAATCTCTGGGAAACCTTCTTGTGGAGCACTGGGAAGGGATACACTTCTCAGGTTTCTCCAGAGTCTGTGGTGCTAATTAGGAGTGTCCGTATGGGGAATAATAAGGCATGTAACAGCCCGTTCGTTCCTGATTCATGCTATGCACACTTCGAGAGTGCCCACTGTGTGTCAGAAACTGGGCTCAGTGCTGGTGGGAGTGGGGGACGATGACAAAGGCAAGTCAGACTGTCCCCCCTCACGGCGTTCTTGGTTTAATGGAGAAACAGATCAGTAAACAGGCACTTATATAACAATACACTAAATGCAATGATGGAGATCCGAACAAGGGAACAGGAACGGATGGATGAATGAATACTTTAAAAGAGGTAGAGAGGATGTGCAATTCTCCCTTTTAACAAGCCAGAGGGACAAGTCCTCTGGTTTGTTTAAAAGCCTAACAGACAGCTGCAGCTTTCCTGGACTGAGTCAAAGACTGTATAGTTTCAAGACAAATGATCTGAGTGAAGGCCGGGAGGCTTGGGCTCTTTCCACCACAGTGCCGACTCCTCACCAATCACCGCCCTGTGCTTCAGGTTTCTCCTTTGCAGAATGGAACTAGCCATCCTGTATTACAGAGTTATGTTGGAGGGAAATAAGATATTGGATAATAAAAACGGCTCCTCAAATCCATCCTGATGTTGACAGTGCCGAGAGCACCTGCAGGGGGAGCCAGCCAAGCCCTGCTCCCTGCAGGCTGGTAGCTCCACCTCCGAATTTTCCAGCTGTGAAGAGAGGGGATGAGTTCTGCCCTTACCTTTCACGTCCACCCGACAGTCCACAGACGCCTCCCCCAGGGGGTTAACTGCCTTGCAGGTGTAGATGCCCCCGTCAAAGGGACCAGGCTTGCGGATTTCTAAAGAGCAGATTCCCAGGTGACTGAGAGCTCTGTACTTGGGGTTGCCTTGGATATCCATCTTGTTCTTCATCCAGATGATCTTTGGCTGCAAGATAAAGATGAGGGGGCAGCACGGGAGTGGTGAGAACCAACTGTTCTTTCTGTGCACAATCCCTGGGACTCCTCGCCTCCAAGGCTTGGGGACACACCGGCCAGAGAAGCAGGAAGAGTAGGGTGCTTTAAGAACAGGAGGCACAGGATCTAGAAGAGATAATGGTCTTTTGGAAAGCTCTCCATTCCTTACATTTGGGAAGGGGCTCCTTTTCCAGTACCCTCAAAAGCCTCCTAAGTTCCTTCTGTTGGTTTAAAAGAGCACCTGAATCCTTGCCTTGTCCATCAAGAATTCCTGACTAGAAGAAAGGTGGGAACTTCTGTTCTATCCTGCACAAGCAGGCCCCTCACGGATCCCAAGTACCGGGCCTCGGGATCTCCTCTTTTTTGTACATACATTGTTGAATCACTCATATCTGTTCCCACTGTTGGCTGGGGACTCACTGTTGTCCCCTCTGGTTAGAAAGTAGTTTCTAGAGTGGGCTTATTGACATTCTCTTTCTGAGACATTATCTGCATGCAGTCTGGCGCAGGACTCCTGTGCAAAAGGTACTTGGTAAGGTTGTTAGTGCTGTTTTATGCAGTGCAGTGTACAGAAGGACAGTGACCAGATTGGACACAGACTTGCTCAGGGTTGTGGCCTCAACTCTAGACAGCTGGCATGCAGATGGCCCTGAACAGGTGAGCCATTAGGGGGTGACAAAGGAGAAACCAGGGGGATTCCATCACCTCTGCCAGAGAGACAACTTGAACTCATGCCCAGCTGCCCGCAGATCAGTAAGTGACATCTTCATATACGAGGAACAGACACGGAAAAGGAAACTGGGAGGATCATCCACATCAGCCTGTCTTGGACTCTAAGTGCCCTGACTGTTCACAACCTGCCTGACCTGCCGTGGAAGGGGGGGTTGGGGGGGTGGGAACAACGATGTGGTTAGAATGCTCTTCCACATGAGGTTAGGGGAGGAGCAGGGAGCAGAGCACCACGACCCGACTCCCGCTCACCTTGGGAGAGGCGCGGACACAGCAGAAGAGCTGGGTGTCGTAGCCGGTGACTGTGGTGCAGTCCGCCAAAGGCTGGGTGAACTTCGGGGCTTCAGAGAAATCTCGCTGCACAAACCCCTCGGTCTTGCAAACAGTCGCTGAGGGGACCAAGAAGGGCCATGCTGTAGTGCCCGAGATCCCCACCCCTCTTCTACTCTTCATCCTCAACTCTTCCCAGCTCCCAGGCCCCGGGCCCTACCTGCTTTCTGGATGTGGGCAAGGTCAGCCGTGATGGGGGCTGTCTCACTGAGCCCACACTGGTTCTCGGCAAAGACTCGAAAGGCGTAGGAGTTGCCCACGATGAGGTTGGAGACCGTGAAGCTGGTGTGGTGAAAACGCTCCAGCACCGTGAACCACAGCTTCGGGGTCCCAAGAAGATGCCGTGAATGAGACCCCTGTGTTGTGAACTCACTCCACCTCAGCCCACCGCACGGAGCTACCAGAGCCCCACTGCAGAATGCGTTATTCCTCTCTCCCCGCTCCCTCCAGCTGGGCCTCACCCCAGATTTTGTGTCAGCCTTCTGCAAGGTGTATCCCAGGAGCGCCGCGTTGCCCATATCTTGAGGAGGTGTCCACTCCAGAGTAGCATTGGAGCCCCAAACGTCCACCAACTTGATACTCTGAGGAGGGCCTGGCTTCTCTGGAAGGGCCAAGCATGGCAGCGGGCATGGTACCACTCACATATCCCTGGGAATCACTTCGGGAGTGTCCTTCCCCTTCTCTGCTCAGCTGCGCCTCCCCTCACCCACCACTGTGCCCCACCTTCACTGTGGGGAGTCACCCCTTCTTCCCCAACTCTCTGTGATGGCTCCTCTTTAGCCTGGAGAGGGAGCCCCCGAGGACCCCCTCTCTCCCGCTCCCTGCACTGTACCGATCACCAGGATGTCAATGGTGGCAGTGGCCTCCAGCTCTCCCAGCTGCACACTGAGCTGGTAGCGACCCGAGTCAGCACGCTGGGCTTCTCGGATGAAGAGGATGGAGTCCTGTTCCCCATTCCGCACACTCACGCGGCTGGCATCCAAGGCACAGCTGTCACGTGTCCAGGTGGCTCGAGGTTTGGGTTTGCCCTAAGAAATGGGAAAAGGCTGTGAGCAACCCCAAGAGGCCTTGTGAGCCTCTCTGCTGCAATGGGGGGTCAGAGCCGCCCCAGGTCCCCATGGTGACTTGACTTGAACTGCAAATACCTTGAGTTAGAAATTGGTGGCCTGTCCCAGGACACTTGCATCTTTCATCAACAGTCTAAGGGTCATGGGGGAATGAAGGGCTTTGGCTCTCAGCTTCCCACTGTCTAAGTTTAGGTCACCCGGGGCAGCTGGGACTAACAATAGCTGCCTAAACGCCCAAGAGCTCTCTAAACCGAGAGCTCCCAGACCGCTGCTGACCGAAGGACTTAGGTTAGCCTCATCTCGTCACACGGGGCATGCCCGGCCCAAAGCCCACATCAGGAGTGCAGATTGGAAGGGTCATTGTGCCTCAGATATCTGGTGGCATGGCCTCCTTTGTTCCAGGCCAGCACGACTGCCCCCGTACCAGCTAGACTCTTGGTATCTGTCTCTAAATCAAAACCCTGGCCTCGTCCCAGCATGGACCCGACATGGACCCAGCATGGGGCCAGTGTGATCACCTGGAATGGGATTAGTAGGTTCACAGTGTCTCCGACCTTCCGGATATAGGTCTGCCTCAAGGTCCGAGGTAGCCAGATCTTGGGGTGCTCTGAGTGATGGAAGGAAAGAGAACAGTGGGTGGTGAGCCTCTTGGGGTGAGAGGAGTAGAGCTCGGAGGAAGTGGACACTGCACCTGGCTGTACCCCTTGGGCAGATGACCCAGGCGCTCAGCAAATGCAGCCTCTCCTAGGTAATGAGAAGATTGCTCCCACCGTCTCACTGGGATTAGGGAAGAGTGATTGGCTGGAAGATCCCCTCGAGAGCGTTCGAGTCTTGGCAGAAAGCACTGGAGTGTGAGCCTGATGCTTACTTCTTTTAATGGGTAACTCTCAACTACTGACTTTTCATCAGCCGAGATTTTTTTTCTATGTGCACACAGACTGGTCTAGCCTGTGTAGTTTGTCTCTCTGCCCCTTTCCTGCACTTGTCCTTAACAACACTCTTTTCATCAAAGGCACGTTCAATGTTAGTCTTGACCTCCCAAGTGTCAGCCCTGCTTCCCAGCTTGAGGAGAAAAGTTTCCGCTCTGCAGCAGAGTCACACTGCACCCACTAGGGCAGCACCAACGTCACCGCTCGGGGAGCTGGGCCCTGGGTCCCTTCCTTGGCACGCTGCCCCGCTGGGGCGCCTGCCCAGTGCTCTTCTAGTTCATGGACCGCCCTTTGTACGAACAGGATCTGGGAAAGACTAGGCCCACTGCTCGCTACTCCTTGATCTCCCGGGCATGTTCCAGGGAGAAGAGGGATTAGCTCCGGTCCCTCCGCTTCAGGATAGAGGCAGGTGAGAGTGCTGAGTGTAAGGCGTGGAGGCCGACCAGCTGTGACCTCTCCCCGCGCAGGAAGCCTCGGGCTGCCTTGGCAGAGGAAGTGCAAACATCCCACCTGGATTCCCTTGGGAGCCTGGCTGAGGTGACACCATTTCCCAGCTTCCTAGGGCTCTGGTCTCCTCTCCTGGGGCAGACATGGTCCCCTGCTGCTGTTGTCTTTAGTGGAATGTGATGGCACCTCAGGTCTCACCGACTCCCCGGCCTCTCCTCACAATTCGTTCGAGCAGCTGTCAAAACTTCGCCCAGTTCACAACTGTGGCAAATAGCACAACGGTTTGACAGAGGATTCCAAACTTTCCGATAACATTTCCCTGCAGAATGTATTTGCAGCATTCTACTGCAGCGTATGTGTGTTTACTTATAAACTGGACTGTTTAAATATGTACATTACACAATGCAAACTTCCGAGTGGTGAAATTTAAAATTAAATAAATGGACTTTTCACTATGTTCTTCCTACACCTCACTGTGCAGCCCACTGTGTAGAGACCAGGATCTCCCCTCCCACAGTCGGCCCCATGTCCGTCTTGAGATCGCTTTTAGCCTTTGCAGGTGAATATAAACACGGGTACTGAGCTCACGCTGTCCATCTTACTGATCTAGCTTCCCTTCTCACTGTGTGGCTTACGTTCCCCCCTGGGTGGTGCGGTCTTGGACGACACCTCACTGCGGCCCCTCGCAAGAGCAGGAGCTGAGTGACACGGGGCCTCGTGCTCGCTGTCCTGCCTATGCCTCTCGCCCGGAGGACGTAAGACACCACAGCGACCCAGGCGGCCGAACGACACCGCTCCGCCTGCCCTCCGTTGGACTTTGGCAGTTTGGAAGGGGGTGGGGCATGAAAAACAGAAGAAGTGTTTGTGCGCTGTGTTCCTCTCCTGTGGCCGTCTTGGCGAGCAACCAAGGAGCTGAGAACAAGTGGATATGACTGAAGGGTTTTCTGAAAAAAGAGAGTGGCGATTGAAAAGGAGGGTCAAAAACCTCATCTTGTTGGGCTTGGTCCCCCACTGTCGGGTGGGGAAAGACCCTTCGCGCTTGCTGGACAGAAGCCGGCTCCGTGTCTCCTGCTCGGCCTGCGTGACGCAGAAGGACCTGGACAAGCACCCGGAACAAGAAGACAGGAGGGACAGGGCTCGGAGGGAGAAACACGTTGGTGAAGTCAGGCTGCCTCCCCATCTAGAAGTGGGTGCCTGACGGACCCGTTCTCTGAGTTTGGCAGCTCAGCCCTCTTCCGGGCCCTCTGCTGTCCCCCGGGGCCTGGGCACCGCAGTCAGGGCCCTGCCGGTGATCTTGCCCTTTGGAGGAGGAGGCAAAGAAGGGAAGGCAGAGGGGTACCCTCCGGAGTTGAACAGGTTGGGGTGAGGAAAGGAGCCCAGGTCATCACACCAGGAAGAGGTGCAGTCTGAGCCCTGCTCGGAACTCAGGTGGGAAATGGGCTTTTCTATAGATAGGTGCAAACTGACTTACGTATTTGGCCCACTTAGTGCTTCTTGTGTTTCTTAGACAACTACCTTGGAAGATGTTTGCATTGTTTCACCTGGACTGAAGACAACGATCAGAGAAATAGGTTTATGGGGAACATAAATTAAGACGGTGGCCTTAGAAGGAGGACGAGCAGAATGGCCATGAGCTGCAGAGGGGATCCCAGCAGGGGCAGGGACACGGAGGAGAAGAGGACGGCTGGGATGACAGTCTCTTCCTCCCTGGGGGCTCCCCTACCAGTGCTTTGCTTATAAGCGGGATCCCCCGACAAGATGATGAACTGACAAGGAACAAACTTACATTAGTAGGATGTTGCAAGTCTGAGGATTAGTAGGTGAGGATTCTGCTCTCAACGGGCTCCCAGACCCCAGTGGGGGGAAAGAGGATGGGCTTGAGGCCAAAGCAGCTGACAGAGTGAGGGAGGTGGCCGGAGAGTACTTGGCAGCCGCGGGTGCCCGGGCAGCGGAACGCTCTTCCCAGCTCCAGCTGGGCCCTCTCGTGTGCCCGGGCGAGTGAGCAGTCTGTCCCTTTGCTAAGAATGTTAATCGGAGGGCTCATTTGGGGCATCTCTTTTCACACATCTGCGGTCAAGAGAGGTGTTAATTGTACTGACCTTGGGGAAACCTGGCTTTTCCCTGACGCCCAAGGTCTTTCTGCTCCTCAGATAGCCGGACGGGTGTGAACCAAAGACTAGAGCCCCGAGACACAGCCCGGGTCTTCTGAGACCAGGCTTGAGACAGCCACAACATGGTTTACTTCCATTTCTAGAGTCTTGGGGGAAAGGCATTTTGAAAAGTGCTTTGAGAGACATTAGCTTCTGAGCTGTCTTTCTCTTAGACAGAATGCTAATTCTTTCTTGAAAATTAGCAGAGAAGGAGACTACTACTTAAAGTCCAAAGATCTTGACTCCTCTGGATTTGAAAATTCCTATTAATTCTACCCTAATTCCATTCTGCTGAAGTTTATGCCCATTTCCTTATTCTATGCTCTTGGGAAATAAGTGTTCCTAGTCTCTCAAAATTTCCCTTCACGTCGTTAAAGACTTTCCTCCAGCAATTTCTTTCTTTCTTTTTTTTATTTTTATTTTTTATTTTATTTTATTTTATTTTTTAAAGATTTATTTATTTATTTATTTCACAGAGGGAGAGAGATCACAAGGAGGCAGAGAGGCAGGCAGAGAGAGAGGGGGAAGCAGGCTCCCCGCTGAGCAGAAAGCCCGATTCGGGGCTCCATCCCAGGACCCTGAGATCATGACCTGAGCCGAAAGCAGAGGCTTTAACCCACTGAGCCACCAGGCACCCTTTCTTTTTTTTTTTTTTTTAAGATTTTATTTATTCATTTGAGAGAGAGAGAGAGAGAGAGTACAAGCAGGGGAGAGGCAGAAGGAGAAGGAGAAGCAGATTCCCCACTGAACTGGGAGCCTGACATGGGGCTCCATCCAAGGACTTTGGGATCATGACCTGAGCTGAAGGCAGATGCTTAACCATCTGAGCCACCCAGGTACTCCATCTCCAGGAATTTCTTAAGGGCCGTGTAGTGCACGTTTATGTTATTACTTACGGCCTGGAGCGTGAAGGAACAAGACAGACACATTGAAAGAATGAAAGGTGTGTGTGCGTGCACCTATGTCTGAGAGAGAGTATGTGAGCAAGAGTGTGTGCAAGTGTGCGACAGTGTGGGCATGTACTCAGATAAGTGTGTGAGACTGTGAGCATGTGTGTGTGTCCATGCGCGTGCCTGAGTGAGTGAATGGCTACCCAAAAAGAGCAAATGCACAAGGCAAGCTATGGCTTTGAAACAGGATGTGGCCTTGGCCTTATCAGAAACTTGTCTGGAGGGCATCTGGGTGGCTCAGTTGGTTACGCATCTGCCTTTAGCTCGGGTCATGATCCCAGGGTCCTGGGATAGAGTCCTGCTTTGGGCTCCCTGATTGGTGGAGAGCCTGTGTCTCCCTCTGTCCCTCTCCCTGTTTGTGTTTCTCTCTCTCGCTCTCACAAAAATAAATAATCCTAGAAAATTTTTTAAAAAAAGAAAAGAAACTTGTCTGGAGGAGCGTCATAGGAAAAGTTACCTCTGAAGCACCTTGTGAAGGACAGGAGGGTCAATTCCTTGAAGACTGTGAAACTGAGGTCAGAAAAAAACAGAAGGACATAGAAACAGGCAACACTCGTCTGAGGAGATCTGTGGCAGAGCCACAAAAGGGAAGAGGCCTGGGGCCTGGAATTTTGCATGCAGAACTATTTTTAATAGAAATAAATAAACTTCTTAATAGAAATAAACATCTATTGTTTTTGAGCCTTCAGTTCTGAGGCCTGTTTGATACATCGGCGTACATTCCCTGCCGAGCTCTGGCTCTGCTCTCAGCACCAGATCCTGTGGCACCACCGAGACCTCTGACCCACGCCTTCCTACTCCTGCACTCCCTGCCGCTCTCTGGGTTACTGCTCTCTTTCCCACCCAACTTACAGTCCAGCCCCTACACTCAGCCCCTTGAATATGCACTCAGATCCCTTAATCCTCTGGTACTCCGATACACTCTCCCAGCCATGGCCAACCCCAGTTAAATGCTTTCCAGCCACTCAGCGCCCGCAACCGCACGCCAGGAAAAAATACAAGAGAGGCTGACTGTAAGCCACTAACAGTGACCACTGACTCCCAATGGCCCTTTCGCACTTCTTCCAGACGTACCACTTAGCCTCCTCTTCTCCTGGGTGACTGCTACACATTTTCCTCTTCTAAAAGCCCCATACCTTCTCCTTCATCCTCATCCTCAGTTGATGACCTTGCTAGTGTCTCGGCCTGCCTATAGCTTATGCTTAACTCAGCAGTCAGAAAAAACCTTAAAACCCATTCCTGATCATGTCAGTTCTCACTTAAAACCCTACCCAGGCCGCCCATCGGTCTCAGAGTTGAGCCAGTTTTCACAAGGGTACTGCTACCTCTCTGCCCCCAAACCTACCGTTCTCTCCCTTGAGCTGCTACAGGCACAGTGGCCCCCATCCATAGGGCACACTCCTGCCTCAGGGCCTTTGCACTGCCTGTTTTCTCTGCATGGAAAACATTCCCCTCAAATATCTGCATGGATTGTTCTCTCATCTCCTTTAAGTTGCTGATCAAATAGCACCTTCTTAATGAGACCTTCACTGAACATCCCATTTAGAATAGCAAACATGTTTCCCACCCCCAGCACTTTCTGTTCTCCTCTGCTTCATTTTCAGCACATTTCTGACATGTCATATATCTTATCTGTTTATTGTCTATCTCCTTACACTAGAAAGGAACCTCCACAAGGGTGTTATTTTTGCCTATCTTGTTCATTTTTGTAGCAGTGCCTGGCACAAACTACGCATAAAAGAAATATCTGTAGAAAGAAGAAAGAGGATAGGAAAGTTAGGAGGGAGGGAAGAAGGAAGAAAGGAAGGAAGGTTGCTCCCAGGATGGGCTCCAGCTTCCCAAGCCTAGAAGACACAGAATAGTCTGAATTGAAAGGAGATGCAGTTATTCTGAAATCAGCAGATGGGCCCTTCCTCTGGGTCTCAGAGTCTCCTCTTCTCCACGCCAGGGGAGCGACCTGTCCCCCACCCTCCCACCGGTGCTGCCTCCAGGCCCCAGTGCCTCTGTGTAGTGCTCAAGGTAGACAGAAATTGTTTCCCAGTGCCGGCCGCCTATTTCTGCCTATTTAGCCACAGAGCAGGTTTTCTCAACTAAAAGCTCAGTGTTGGCCAGTTACAGGCTAATTTGATGTTGCAAATGAATTTTTGTGTCTGGTGCCTACTCTGTTTCCCATGCACACACATGCCCACCGTAGGGCCCCTCTGGGTCCCGCAGTGCTCCCCATAAGGTAGAGGAGGTTTTAAGAGGAGAAAAAAGGCCTTGGAGCTTATGTGAACTTAGGGGCCATCTAGTCCAGGCCCATGGCATCCTAAAGGACATTTGAATGGGCTTCAGGGGTTCTGTGAGCTCCCTGAACTTTTTTGAGTATTTTTCCTGGGATAAGCTTCCAAAAGAGTCATCAGAATTTCCTAGGGGTCCATAGGCATCAAAAAGTTATCCTTCAATTTATAGATGAGAAAATGTAAGCCCAGAGAAGGGCATTGACTTGCCTAGGGTCACAGGACAGAGCTCGGATTTGAACTCATGTGTTCCCTAAGCAGATAACAGAATCAAACATACTTTGCAAACTATCACAAGCAGCGCCTACTCTCACTGACTGCTGGGATGCTAATGAGTCGAGCTGCTGGCGCTGGTGGCCCTGGGGCCCGGGGATCTTGAGGCTGCACTCGTGGGAGCTGGCCAGGGGCTGTCAGGAGCTCACGGCCCACAGCTGGAGGGAGGAGCGTGGGTGAGTTGGATGCCCTCCCCCAGAGTCTTAGGGAGACCAGCCAAGTCCAGAGTCAGCAGTCCCGGCTCTCATTCTCACTCTGTGGCTTATTCCCTGGACCTTTTCGGGAAGAAACTTTTTCAGTCTCAAGACCATCCCAGCCTCAATGTGTTCACAGTATCTTCTGCTCCCTTGACCTCCTTTTTCATGGAGCAAACTCAGCCAGCTCTCTGCCTGTGACATTCAAACAGCTCCCGGAAACCCAGCGTCTCCCACAAGGATGAGAGGAGGTAGATAACTCTCCCTACTCAACCTCATTTGCAGGTAGAACCCTTAGTCTTCCCTCCTGACTTGGAAATTATCTTACTATCTATTCAAATCTTAGCTTGGCCTCTTCCGAGGCACTTCGGATCCTCTCAACAATCCTTTCAACTGCCCTGCTAGATATTGTTAATCATCATTTTACAGAGATGAAATTGAAACTGAGCAGTTGGCTTGTCCAAGGGCACAGAGATGCCGGAGGTGGCACTGGGCAGAGTCTAGATCTCATCATCTTCCCCTGCTTCTCCCTACCCTGGGGTTCCACGAGCATCTTGTTTGCTGTCTTTGTCCCCTGCACTCAAGATGTCGAGGGGCCTCAAGCAGGGACTTTGTGCAGTAACTGTCTTAAATGTGTGAGGTGCCTGTGGTCCCTCCTTCCGGTTACCACACAGGAGAAGGAGAAAGCCTGGCTCCTGCCTTCCATGTCTGGCCGGTGAGGCCAGGTCTAGTGGGCGACGCCCCAAGTGAACATCACAGAGCTCACGGAGCTGTTAGCAGCAGCGGCCTCAGCCAGGGGCAGCTGGGGAGTGGGCGGCGGGGCGGCTGGCAGGGACAGCCGGGGCTGGAAGGGCCACCTGCTACCACCTAGCTCAAGAGTGCCTCTTTGCAGAGAGGCTCACCGAGACGGCTGGGGAAGCGAGGCCGATGCTTCTCCTGGATGGGCTCTGCTTCCATGGAGCTCAGACCCCAGGAGGCTGGGGTTTTCCCCAGAGCCAGCTGGAGCGTTAGGGTAGCCCCTGGACCCAGGGCACCACCGAGCGACAGGCAGGTGCCTGCACTGTTTGTTCACCACCCAGCCTCTCGGTTGCTGAAGCTTTTCATTTCCTCCTTCTAATCCAGACGGCCACCGTCTCACCCCTCGATCCCTTCCTAGCTGGTGTTGGTATATCAGGTCCTCGGTCCCTGGGACAGACATTTTATTACGGGTACAAATATAAACAGATCACTTTTAGTCACTGTAAGGGGCCGCAAACACCACTCACTGACTTCTCAGCCAAAAAGCACAAACGCAGCAGACACACTTGAGCAGCAAATAAGAATCCACCAAGGAAAGGGGTGGGGGTTCCAACCAGTACTCCTCCATCCTGGGTACCCGGCCCATGAAGCCGCTCACCTCTGCTCACAAAGCTAAGGAGGTGCAGCCGGGCGTTAGGGCGACCTCCCCAACTCCTACCGACCCAGCCGCCCCACCCCTCCCAAGCCCACGGGTCACCTTCCACAGGGGGCAGGAGCTGGGGAATGGGGCTGCCGGACTCTCGTCCAGATGAGGCGGGGGGTCCTTCAGCATCCGCTGGGCTGGTTTCCTCCGCCTTCGGTGTGGATCCCGAGGCCCCCTCCAGAGCTGTGGCTGCCTGCATGCCGGGCCACCCCAAGGCTGCTCTCCAGCGGGAGATTCTCACTGTTGGTGGTGAGGGAGGGGCGAAGCACCTGCTCTCTGGCCTGGCCTCCCGGGGTCCCAGCCACAGGCTTATGTAACTGGCCTGGCCTTCTCCCACCCAGCTACTCTCAGCAGAAGGGCTGAAGCAGGCACTGGGAAGAGAGGGAGATCAGACAGCAGCCCAGAATAGCCGCAGGAGGACTGAGGTGACAGGCCTCGCACAGCACTGGGGAGGGCGGGGAGGGCTTGAGGTTCAAACAGCTCCCCGGTTTGCACGCGCAGATCACACAACAGGGCTCCGGCTTAGCAGGCTTAGTGGGTTCACGGGCGCACCTTGAAGGGCTCCTTCTCTTCTCTGCTCCACAGTTGGCGAGCTGTAAGGTCTTGCCAACTCGCCCCTTCCGGGCTCTGTCCCCATCCCCTCGGCCTAACCGCCTAGTGGCAGTGGAAGGCGGAGTCCGTGCTGCGGAGCCAGACACCTGGCCTCACCTTTGGCTCCATCACCAGCTAGCTTGTGTGACTGACTGGGCACACATCACTGTGTCTCTCAGGTCTGTTTCCTCACCTGTGAAACGGAGAGGATAAGGACCATAGGGTTGTCGTGAGGATTACAAGAGGTAATGTGTGTAAAGTGCTTAGCAGAATGTAGATGACTAAGTGCTCCATAATGTGAGCTATTTTTAGGTCGGGCCGGCATGTGGCCCTCTGAGAGCTCTCTTGCTTCGGAGATGAAGCACCAGCAAGTGAGAGGTGGCCGCGGTGGCGGGGAGCCACAGCCATGAGGCCGGAGGATGTGTGTGCCACTTCTGGCTGTGCTAGTTGCTCACGAGCTAGGTGACCCTGGGCAGATCACTAACTGAACCACAGGGCCCTGGGCTCTGAGACCAGGGATGACGACGCCATGACTGTGCTGAGGAGGAAACGGTGAGAGTGGAAGAAGTGGCCAGACCACCGTGTTAGTGACATACTGAAGGTCCTGCATGATGTCTAGTCTTACCAAGTCACCATTCCTCGTGTCCTGTCCACCGCATCTAAACGGTTTCCTATCGCACCCGCACTTTACTAGCTCTATAAACCAGCATCCCCTCCTGTGTGCGTGTCTGTGTGTGTCTAAAGATGTCACTTTTTAAAGCAGCTTTAGGTTCCCAGTAAAGTTGAATGGAAAGTACAGAGTTCCCATATACCCCCTCCCCCTTCCCACCAGCCTTTTGTTTTATGGGGGAAAAAATGAGTGTGGTTGAATGAAAGGGCTCCTTACACTCATTTTTCCCCTTCAGCCCTCAATTTGGAGGCAGAATCGATAGTTTCCCGGGAGCTTGTGCTACTTTTTCAGCTTGTATCGGGGCTGAGGGCCAGGACAGCCTGCAGACACACTTCCAGCCCAGGAGCCTCTCTATCAAGAGCTGGGATGATGGGGCGGGGCGAGGGGGGGGAGGGTGTGTGCCTACGGAGCTTGACCTCGGAGGCTGCACTGGTGCCCGGTCAGGCCTAGTGCGAAGGCCTCTGCCTGATTTCTCTTGCCTGACTCTGCCAAAGCCCTTATAAGTACAGAGTCCCCACACCAGGTGGTATGAAATTGGCCTAGACTTACAGTCTGAGCCCTTTGTTGCAATAAAGGTATAAAAGAATCAAGTTAAAAATGTAGACTCCTAGGGTCTGTCCATTGCAAAGTCTAATTTAATGGCTCTGGGTGGGATCTAGGGATCTGCACTTGAAAAAGCAAACTGGTGGTTCTGTTGCGGTAAGACTCTGGACACTAGGTTAGCTAGACCTCCTGAAAATAAAACTACCAAACACCGTCTTCTGGGGGAGGAACTCCTCGGCCATATAGCCAGCTCCTTCAGAGCAAGGTCTTCGGCCGTGTCATCTTCAGATCATGATGTCAGAGTAAGTATTCACTGGAAATGTCACCCAGGGTGGCAGGCTGAGAAGCAGTCTTCATAGCTCAGCTGAAGTCTCAAGGGAGATGGGATGGGAACCTCTCCTAAAAGACATTTTTCAGGAACAAGGAAAGCTGCAACTCTTTGAAAGGTCCTTAAATGAAATGAACCAGGCAGGACTATGAGCAAGAGCAGCAAGAGAAATCTGAGAGAGGCAACTGGGAAGGTATTGAACAGAAGCTTCCGGTGTTGTCATCTGTCAAACCTGCCTGAAGGAACAGCTAATTTGGGACAGTCATTCTTTCTGCCATTGTGTCCAGAAGGAAGTGGGTAGCGGTCGCACCCCGAGAGGGCATGTGGGGTAAGAATGGGAAAGCTGGTCCTACAAATACCCATGGGAGGTAGTTTAGGGGCATAAAGGACAAGAAAAACTAAGTTCTCCCCCTACAACTTACCTAGTATCTCTCATGCTACGAATGGAGGCCTGGCTCTTTACCTGGCTTATTCTCCAGTTGCTGGAGTTTGATTTCTGAAGCTAGAAAACTGGGAAATCACAGTAACAAACTGTAGCTTAGTCATTTCCATAGGTCAGGTAACAAAGTCCAGTCTGTTTTATTTCTAACCCAAATATTGCAAATATACAGAAAATTACCAGTACAAAGTTAAACACATCCAGATTTATTTACACAATGCCGATAAAGAAATTTAAGTTTGATTTCCATTTTGTGGAATTTTGCCATGGGGTCTGGCTTTGTTGTGTAACTGACATGGGTCACTGAAACTTGATTATCCCACCCCACATGCAATTTTCTGTCCCAAGGGAACAGAAGACTTGGGTTTTTAGCGCACATGCAGTAATGATATTAATACTGCTTTACATTTTAGTAGGAAGGCAGCTGTCCCACAGCTGGGGGAGGGGCAGAGAAGTTACAGGACAGGGAGGGACCACATGCTCAGAAAGGGAACGAGACACAAGAGAGGGCTGAACAACAGGCACATGGGGACCCTGAGCATTTCTGTGCATGAGGACAAGAAGGGTGCGACCAAAACCCTCCTTCCCTAGACGTCCAAACATGGGAGGTGGGCAGGATCATCGGGGAACATTCGAGTCACCCGACCACAAACTGAGGGCATGCAGAGGATGAGAACTGCATGAAAGATTTGGGACATATCGATAAATCATTAACATGTACACTATACAGTTTATACATGTATATATGTACATATATATAAAGGTACAGATTAGTTTATGTTATTCTATATAAACAAGGATGCTTAAGAATGTACTGGTGTGAAAAAATGCATACAGCAAGTTGTTGAAGACAGTTTCAAATTAATGTTGTGACTCTAACTGTTATAACGCAACATAACCGAGGAATCAACACGCTTCTGCCATGACAGTTGGCCTCCACGAGGGCAAGGCCTGGTTCTGCTCAGGCAGGACGGTGCTCCCAGGGCCGCTGGGCACACCGGCGGCAGATGAAACCGAGCGTCTGGCACCTGCTGCAGGCCAGCGCTGAAGGTCTGGCCCTCCCTAGCACTCCGTCATGCGGCACGTCTTATACTTTGGTTTTGTTCAAAGGACGTTTAAGTCCCTGTTCACCTCCCTGCTTGAGGCCAGGTAGTAGCAAAGTTGAAAAGCTGAAGCTCTGATTTTAGCAGTTCCAAGTATCCGGGCTTCAGATGGGGTGAGGAGGAAGAACCAACAATGGGCAGGAAGAGCTCCGAACCCCTGCATATGGAGGCAGGGTTCTTTAGAGCTCTCCTGAAGGGAAACAGGACCTCTCTACTTGGAGGATTGGCCTAGGCACAGAGCGCCGACTGAAACCCCGGCCAGCCCCGCCACCTGGGGTGGGTGTGGATGGCCCCGCACTCATCTCTATATCCTGGTCCTGTGACCCAGGCCAGGGGAGGACCAGCTGCAGTGTAGAGAGCCAGTGCGGGGGCTGGGGGTGGCCAGCCTATTACTAATGCGTCATGGATGAAAGGCCAGCTTGGACATGGAGAAGCCCAGAGGCAAACCTAGGAATTAAAGAGGCACACACCAGAGAGCCTACTCAGAGACAGACGGCAAATTCTAAATTTCAGTTACAGCTCATCTATTGAATTTCCTGAACCCTCCAAACATTTCTCTTCTCCTAAGTGGTTGGTGTTCCCATTCAAATACCAGCCTGGGTGCTTGCACCTCTGGAGTCACTAGAAACCAAAAGTCCCCTTAGAGCCAAGATGCCTGTCACAGGTGAGGGATGGTGAGTTCTCCACCCGGATTTAAAAGCTCAGACCACTGTAGACAGTCCGATGTGTCCAATCTATCTCACGATGCTCAATCCTATCACTGAAACCTCCAGAAATCATCTTTTCTGCTACCACCCAGCCTGGGATTTTATACAATAAGCTACACTTTACTTTCAAAGATAATGCTCCTAACCTAACATCAGTAGAACAAATTAGAAATCGTTTCTCTTCGAAGCTATCACGGATTTGGGCTGTTATACTTGCTGGCTGAGGGCATACCTTTGTGAGTGAGCGGGCTGAGACGGGAAGCTAACTAGCCAATGCAAGGGGTGAGCCAGGCTCGTTAGCCGTCCTCCGAACGAACAACAGAGCCAGCCAGCCGGCCGGACGGGGAAGAGAAAACAAGGAGAAGGGAGAAGGGTGGCTCATCAAGGGAGAGCGCACTCCCTCAACTAGGTGAGGGGCAGTTTCTAAACACATATTCAAAATTACCATTAATTTTTGTTTTTCAGCCATGAAAAACGGGAGAACAAAATTTTCTGTTTACCACAGCGGCAAAGAGGCACAACACACTGCTCCCACAGAGATGCCACCGATCCCTCTCCCGAAGGACAGCGAGGCGTCCGTATGCAGGAGCCCTGCCTGCCCCCGGCACGCGGCCCCTGCCCCCGGGCATGCAGCCCCTGCACGCATAAAAACATTCAAAAGCTCTGAAGACAACCGACCAGCACTGCTCACCATGCACACAGGGACGCTGGACAATTTACTCGCTTTTTGTACCTCAGCTCCATCTCCTGAAAAATGGGGATGTCAAACCCCTGCCTTCAAAGAGAAAGTCTCTTCGAGAATGTTGTAAATTTCCAATGACGTAAAGCCAAGTGAAAGTGCTCTGAAAATTGCCAAGTTCTACAGAAATCCCAGATACCCTTGGAAGCCCAGAGCTCTAACCTTATTTGGTTAGAGAGGAAGATTAACTTTCCTACACCCTAAAACCAATCGGAGAATTACCACATACGGGCACATCTACCCAGGTGGGTAGAAGCCACAGGGAGAAGGTTTGCAGCAGGAGTGGGTCTTTTCTGGGCATCAAAATCACTTTGGGCAGGAGGTGAGGGTGTCTGGGAAAAAGACTGAGGCGTTATCACTTGTGAGCTGGTCTAACTTTGGAATGTGTTTAAAATTTAAAGACTATGCAAAATGAATGAGCTTTTCCTAAAAGACCAGTGCTCTCTGGCTGGAACAAACACGAATTCTCTTCACAAAAACTGCCCTAGCTTTATTTCCCAACTGAAGCTCCCTGACTCATTTAGTTCTGCTGCAGCTTCAAAGTCTCTAACCTTCTCTATCCACCCCCTCTTCCACTTTCCCTGCTGCTGTTAATCCATTCTGGGGAAGAGAGAACACAGCCATCTGCTCACGCATTCTGACTAAAGTTGATTTGGCACGTTTACTTTTTCGTGACTTTATCGCCATAAAACTAGCAGCAAAATGGCAGTTACCAAAGAATGTCCCAATCGTAATTCCTGGGAGAAACTGCGGCCAGCACAGTAGGGATGCTAAGACCAAAAATGTACTACACTATATTCCTGGAGAGCAAATATTCAAGCTCTATTAAAACGAATTATTGCAGCTTTCCATTACTATGTGGCCACCCAAAAGTGGCCACCAAAAGAATGAGGTGTCACCACATTCTGTTAACTTGATTTGAAAAAAATGTCCAATGGAAAACTTCCTTAAATTTAAAATACGAACTTATCGTATCAGGTAAAACATCACCTACACTGGACATGTGTTTTCAGTTGGTTCAGCCAGAAGTTTCATGCCAACAAATTAGTTGGCAAAGCTGGGAAAAATGGGTGAGGACGACAGCCTGGTAATAAAATCCTGATTTTTAAAAAATATCCTAGAAAACATGTCTAGTCCTGGCTCCATGCACAAGAGCAGTCCAAGAGGAAGCAAGCTAGTTAAGGGTTTACCACCGTGCCCACAGGTGGCAGAGGACACGGAGGACTGTGACGTTCCGTCCTCAGGGGCCACTCTGGGCACCCTCCCTCAGCTCCAGCAAAGAGACCCCTCGGCCTGGGCAGACACCCAGGGCAAGCCCTCACCCTGTCCTTGAGCAAGTCCAAGGGCACAGACATGAAGCACAGATGGAAAGATCTTGGAAGAAGCAAGAATCTGTCCTTTAATAGGTGCTAAAACTAGTCAATTCCCTGCTACTCCCTTCTTCCTGCCCCAAGTTAAAAATATTGCCCTTTAAGTTTTCCTGATGTAGTGTCTTGGAAGCACATGGTTAAGTCAGTTGCCAAAGGGCAATTAACGAGGATATTGCCTAATTAAATGGGGTGGGTGGAAGAGACGCCACTGTGGTCTATGGTCCCCAAAAGAGCAAGCAAGCAAAGGCGGGGTGTGTGTGAGGACCTGGTGCGCAGTGCTCTCAGGGCGGGGCTGTCCCTGGCCGGGGAAAGGCCGCCAGGCCAGGCCAGTCACTGCGGCCCCCGAGTCCCTCTCGGCAGCTGCTCCAAGTTGCCAGCAGAGCCCAGGGACAGCACCAAGTACTTGGTGAGGGTTGATGCTGGGGTTGGCAGGTGCCCGGGGGGCAGGCGCCATGCAAAACATGCAAGAGGGGGGGTTAGTGAAACATTCCCTTCCAATCCCATTTCCCTTACCAAACAGAAACAAAACCAAAAGAACCCATACTTTGCAAAAAGAACTTGAAATAAAAAGTTAAACAATTTAGTATCCCCCCCCTTCTCAGAGCCAATTGGGAGAGTGTTTCAGGTCCCCACCCCCCTGCATTTCTTTAGCGCAGGTCCTTTTGGCTTTGGTGGAAGCAGCAGAAACAGCTGGGTCCCTCGCAATGGGAAATTTATTCCCCCAAGTCGGAGCCACAGGGCGTGTGAGAGGTACTGCGGTTCCATCATCTGTGCTCGGTCCCAGCCCCTTTGAGGAGCTATTCCAGGAGGTCCTGAGAAGAGAAACAGAGACGATATTATTTGCACACTAAAAAATTCCTATTTTGAAAGTTCTGGCCTAGTTTCCGGGCTGGCCGAGTCTTACAGGCATTAAGCGGCTGCTGCTGGCTTACAGCCGGCTCTGCCTCAGTCAGCTCCCGATTAGGAACAGGAACAGGAACACCCCCTCCCTGTGCTTCCGGACCATCCCTCAAGAAGAAATGGTCTCACCTCATCCGAGTCATCATGATAACCACTCTTGTGAGTGTGGGAGGCCGTGTCCAGCGCGTCCACGCCATCCACGCCGTTGGCCTCGGCGTGCTGCTGCAGCACGGAGTAGCGGTGCACCAGGAACCTGGGGCGGAGACCCCGGTGAGCCAGCTGGCGGCGAGCGGGCACGTGCCTCCCCCAGGCCTGCCGACTTTCCAAGCTCTACACACTCACAGCACGAGTCACACACACGGGAGGCACAGCCCACGGCTGGCATGTGACAGACAGAAGCTCCGAGGAGGTCTGGGCCCGATGCTTCAGGAACATCGCTTCCACTCGGCAGTTTTCGCTAGGGGCCGGCTCAACCCCACGCCCTGGGCTGCCTCTGTGGCTGGGGTTCGGTACCTCTGACTGCCATGCTCCTTACCTTCCCCCACAGACGTACTTCTTCACAATGAGCACCCCTGCTACGACTGTGACCAGCATCAATCCCACGGTGGCCAGGATGATTGGAACAGAATTTGACTTGGAGTTCTCGACAAATTAAAACACAGACAATTTCAGGTGTGCACATATCAGGACTGAATTCCACGAGGCTGCTCCTCCCCCTGGTTTCTCTGTGAATGACCTGCAGTCTCCAGGCCCTTTGTGCTTTCCCTGCCCCAGCCCCCCAACAGACCATCTCAATGCTACTGGGAGAGCATCACTGATGGCAGAGGGGAACCACAAGCTCAGAAGCTGCCAGAATGGTCCAAACTCAGGGGCTCTAATGTCCGAGTTACTCTGGGAGCCGTGGCAGCAACCTAGATCAAATAGCTATCGAGGCTGTTCCCTGCTAGCCGTGTGAAGTCCTGATGAGCACTTAGGAGCACAGCAGGAAAGGCGGAGCATGACAACTGTGGCCCAGATGAATCTAGAACTGGGCCAGTCCCTGGGAAAAAGCTGTGCCAATGCTGCATCAGGCAAGACATCGTGCAGCACGAAGACTCTTGTTTTTAATTCATTTTTGGTACGTCTTTGCAAATAAGTCTTTTCCTATCATTGCCGGATGGGCCCCACCTGCTTCAGGGTGGGAGATAGGGAGCGTGTGTTTTCAGTGAATCCAAGAGGAGGCGGAGCTGGATTCTGGGATACGTCATGTCCCTGGGGGCGGGAGTCCCGTGCAATCATACACACACTCTGAGGACAGCCACCAGGGGTGCAGGGTCGGGGTGCAGAGAAGAGGGAACTCACCCCCTGACAAGGACACACACCCACACATTCTGCTCCCGCTACCTTCCTAATCCTGCCTGCGTCAGGGCGTCATCCCTCAGAAGGCCGGAGAGGAGGGACTGTGGATTGTCTACCTCCCATTTTATGGATTAGGGAACTAGAGCCCACAGCTGACTGCCCCGATCACACTGCTAGTTCAATGCTTCTTTATCAAGAGATTTCCTCTTTCCCACTTCCCACACCCCAGCCAGACAGGTCAGTACCACAGACCCGTAATCAGCCCCATAACTCGCTCCTACATCACAAACCCATTACTACCGTGGTTCAGCTGCTCAGTCTAAAAGCACTTGGTGTGACTCGGCACAGAGCCCACCTAAACGATGGCCCAGGGCTCCTCTCTTCCCACCCTTTACACACGACTTCAAGTCTTTTCCCTAAATGACTCTCAGCCCCAGAAATGTCCTCAACCCGATGCTTCCAAACTCGGAACAATTTCATAGAATTCTACTTTGTTCCTCCAACGAAAAAGTTTTTAGTCAGGAGTTTATCATCATGTGTGATCCATCCTTCATCCTAACGGTTTCCTGTGCACAGATCAGCCTCCTACAGTAATCTGGCCTCTTTGTATTCGGTCATAAAATTCTTAATGCTGTTGCTTTGCTCCTGGCAGTACCCGAAACCGCACTGGTCCCTAAACCAGTTCAACTTTATTATACCTGCTTTTCAGGACTCAGAAAGTTGCTTGTGCATTTCTTTTTCAAGTCTTTCACTTCTCGGACTGGGTTTACGCCACCTTGGCATCTGTCTCCTGGAATTTTTCGGTACCTGAAAAGGCAGCGACAATTTGTTGTCAGACCATTAGGATATATTCCTGGATTCTTGCCTCGTTCCTGAAAACAAGATTTGAAAAGTTGCAAAAAAACTTCTCTAATTTCCACCACCTTTCAGGCCTGAGGGGAGAGCCTCCAAAATGTTCGGGGCTGTTCTGTGTAGTCTCAGGCTCCGAACAGCCCAAGCATCCCTGGCCTTGCTGCAGAGGCATGCCCACTTCTCTGCCTTACGAGATGGGGCCAAAGAGCCATGACCCGAGGAAAGCACACTAACACGTGGTACAAAAATGGGAGGGGGGTATGTATGGTGGGGGAGGTACCATGTCCTCACCAGAGCAGCACTGCCCAACACAGTGGCTACTTAAACTAAGTAAAATTAGTTCAGTGCCTCAGTTGCTACACAGGGTTAGTGGCTACCATATCGGACACAGCAGACAAGAGGGCATTTCCAGCACCACAGAAAATTCTGCTCGACAGTATTCTCCTAGCATGCTCTAGAACACTGCCTGCATGGATGCGCGGGGCGCAGTGAGTGGGGGCTCACTCTGCACAGTGAGGACACGCCTGTCACGATTCAGGAGGGGAGCCGCCTCACCCATTTGTTGTCAGGTGCTCCTCTCTGCCGTACAGACAAAATTCCAGATCATGGCCCTTTAGTTCTGGCTGTTCCACACATTTGGAGTCATTCTCTGGACGGAAGTAGCCAAAATCACTGTAAGAGTCCACAAATACAGCATCTTTCAGAGTTGCGGAAAGGCAGTGAAGGGACTAGTAGTGAAGGTTTTATGTGGAGCGGGGCAGATCAATAGTCCAATCTGCGGCTGCACGGAAGCAGCTCTGTCATCCGTGAAGAAGGCCCACTGAGGAGGACAGACATGGAGAAGGCTCAGCTGGGGGACCGGCGCTCATGGGGCAGGCCTGGGGGACTCGGAGCGCGGTGGCTAGAAGCCCAGCCCAGACAGCAGCAGCTCCAGAGAGGGACTGACTGCAGCAGGTGGGACTCACTCGAGAACGAAGACTCTGAGAAATAGTGGCACCAGCGCAGATCTAAACCCACGATGCTTAGTCATCTTTTTACTGACCTCCAAGTCACTCACTGTTCCGTTCTCTGGCCGCGTACCCTAGCGTGTGTGTCAAATCTTTCCTGCCTGCCCCATTTCTGTCCCTCTTAGCTTCTTAGGATCCTTGTCTCCATGGTGGATGCCTGCCTGCCCTCCATCCTGTCCCGTCTCTGTCTCCCCATGGTGCTTCCCGTATGATCTCCTCTCTCTGCTTCCCACAAGAAATAACACACTGCCCGCTCTCCGAGGCTGGCCCCCCACATAAGCATCCGTGGCCCATCCCTCCGACTGCCCTGGGACCTCGTTTGGCTGAGCGTGTGGAGGGACCATGAGGCCCACTCACCTGGGGGCTTCTCCTTAGCCTGTGCCTATCTTCTTCCTTTTCTTTCTTCTTTCCTGGCCCAACTTCTCGAAAGAATATTTTGTACTTGTTCTGTTATACTTGTTTACTTCTTATTCTGTGCATTTTGGTTTCACCCACCCCACTACCACCACCTTGGCGGCGAACGTCTGAGGCTCCCGGGGAGCACGAGTCCAGCAACCTCAGGGAGCCCCCTCGGGTCTGGCCTGTGCCACGGCAGCCCACGCGCCGCCCACGGCTGCCCACGCCCCCACAAAGCTGTGCCCACCTGCTCTCTCCGCACGGTCTGTGCCTCCACCTTCCTAAGCTGGAAACGCAGACCCGTGCCCGTGCAGTTCATTCTCTTACCCTGTATCTGCACTCCCTTCGTGAGCTTAACTATTTGTTGCAGCTAAAACTTCCAGGTTCTACCTCTCTTGAGCCGTGATCCTACATTTCCATGTACCTGCTGGACGTCACCACCTAAATTTGCTGACAGAGCCTCAAATAAATAAAGCAGTCAATACATATCACGTCTTCTCTTTCGAGCCAGCCTCTCCCACCATTTCCCTGTGTCTGTCCATGGTGCTACCTTCCTTCCATTATCTAAGCTGAAAATTCAGCCTGGGCCTGCCCCATCTGCACCCTGTGTGCTTCTTTATCGTGACCGCTGCGACCTCCCCTCATGGCCTATCTCCCAACACACCCTTCCTGAGCTGGTGGCCATTGACGCTTGCACCACTCAACTGGCTTCAACGACTTGTTTCTTGCCAGATGTGCAAAGTCAAGTCCTAGAGCTTGTCAGGGCTCAGCTCAAAGGCTCCCAACAAAGCCTTCTTTGAGTCACCTCCCTTCAGCTCTAGATGGAATGGCTTTTCCCTTCTCTCAATCCCCCAGGCACTGTTTCACAGCATAATTCTGTGCATCTGACTAGGAGCGTCAATAACAAACTCCATTGTCACTTTGCACCGCCCTGCGTGCAGCAAGGATGCAGGAGATGTTTGGGGGATACATGGATGCTGCTTGTACTTCACAGTTGTTCTGACAAATATTTAGGGAGCAGGGTAAGAAGAACAAAAGAAGCCGAAGACACCACCCCTCCTCCACAGGGAAAGTTCTGGTGAGAATTTGAGGTACGCAATCCCACACATCAGGGAAGGCCCCCTTCCTACTCACAATTACACGCTTCTCAAGCATGGGTGGTACAGTGTGCAGGCTCCGGGGCCGAGCTGCTGGGGGCACATTCCAGCTCTACTGCTTCTGGGTGAGCCGCTGTGGGCAAGATAGGGATGCCCTCCCCGAAACTCTGTTTCTCCCTTGGTGAGATGGAAATGGCAATGGTCCCTACCTCAGAGGGCTGCCGGGGGTAAATGTAAATGGCTCGGGACAGTGTCGGGTATAGGGTTAGTGCTCAGTAAATGTCAGGAGCTACGGTGACTACTCCATGATTATCAAACATAATACGTCCTCGAGGAGTCGAGAGTTTAATGGCGGACCCAAACCTATCCACGACAACCAAACCCCGCAGGCGTCCTGCGGGAGCGCAGAGGAGGGAAAGCTGGGGAAGGCTTTGTGGAGGGGAGAAGTGAGCTAAGGACTAAAGGCCAAGTAGGAATCCCCTAAGCCTGGGGATCAAGCAGGCAATGTGGGGAGACTTCCTGGGCACAGGAAGCCCCATGTACAATGGCGCGCAGCTCTGATGAGGCATGGAGGGTCTGGAAAGCAGGAGAAGGCCAGGGAATTAAGAGCCCAGTCTGTGTGCCATCTAGGACGAAGGCAGCCCGCTACAGTGTCACTGTGTCAACACGCTCCAGCCCTAGACTGACACCACAGCCATCAGAGGAATCCTGTTCCCTGTGGAAACACAGAAGGCACCCCTGGCCCATTCCACGTGCAGACGGGAGCCATACCGGTCAGACTGGGGGTCCGCTCAGTCCCGTATTCTCTGTCACCTGCAGTTCTAGAGAATGTGGTGTGGGAACGACACAACGGCTATCTGCACTCTTTTCCAGATCTTCTAGGATTCACCTTTATTTCCTGCCAGTATGTTTTGCAGGAAACCAGTTCGGGAAGCAATACCCCCGCTTAGCGACTTGGGGACTGGCTTGCCCTTAGACAATCAGCTAACTCCACGCTGGCCGTGCCACTGACCCTTCACCCAGATGGTCCTGAGCTTGTGAGAGTTCACCTCAACGGCCTCTAGACCTTGATGGGACACCTGGGCCATCAGTACCCTGATGTCCCCTCCTATCTCAGGACAGAACCACACTCTCGGCCTTCAGTCTTGCAGACAATCCAAAACCTAGTGTCCCACCTGTGGACCTCCGGCTGTCAGGATTCAGTGAGCACCCGGAAGTCCAACCTCCTCCCACCTCCTGGTGGTCTCTGCCCTATTGTCTCCTCTCCGGGTTTCTGAGTTCTCTTCCTCCTTACACACCTCTCTCCCTTGCTGTTGGGCCGGGATTCCTAGGGTCTGTCGCTGGCCCTGTCCAACAACTGAGTGTCTGGTGTGATAGCTCACCTGTCCCATTACTAATAGTTTTGGATCCCTTCTCTGTGCTTCCATCTCCTCCATAAGCAACAGCAGCTCTCCACCCTCGGAGAAGAAAGGATTTAAATCCTTTTTAAAGGACAGCTGCCCTTTACCTCCTCCCACACAGCAAAGGGGCTAACAGGGATCTGGGATTCTGAGGGAAGCTGATACCAGAGGAAGTCCTCCAGGGAGCAGGGACAGACAGACGGCTGCTTGGTCACAACGTAGTCCCGACCGTTCTGACAGACGGACGACTTGCGAAGCCGCAGGTACTGTTCCTTGTAGCCCAAGATGCAGCCGTCTGCGTAATCTCCAGGGTCTGCGGAATGAGCCAGCCATATGGTGTAGTCCTTCTCCTCACCTAAAGAGAAGACAGGCTGTTCAGGTCACCACCTGGCCTCACACCCACACATGCGAGGCAGCTGCCAGGTGGAGAGCAGAACAAGGAAGAGAAACAGGGATGTGTGACTCATGCCACTGGCTCACTTTGGAGCTGCTGACAAAAGTTGCAGGACCTGGAGCCTACTAGCGGTTGGCATCCCCTTGTGCCAGAGGAGGGTTCTTCGTGTCTCACCGCCCATCTGAGTATTAGGAGAAACTGCATTTGTTTCACAGTGGGTAGCCCCCTGAGCTTCCCTTTAAGCGGAGAGGCTGCGGTCTCCACGTCTCGTGCACATGTGCTCCTGGTCAGCGGGAGCTGCCGCAGGTGAGCAGCCAGGTGCTTCTCTTTAGGACAAGACACCAGTTAGCCAAAAGCACGGGTTCTGTTTCACCACAGGTTAGCTTGCCTCAAACAGAAGGGAAGACCATCTCTTTCCAGACTTTTTACTCTACTCGACTGGCTTTCAAGTAGACCGTTGATGACAGTCAATCTGGCTTCATAAGTCGTATCATCCACTCCTGGAAAAATGACTCAAAGCCTATGGCCTAAAGACTGTGGATCAGGTTTTTATCCTTTGGGATCTGAAGACCAGCATGGAGCCTGTTAGGAAGCAGGTGCTTACCAAATCTCTTAACGGTGTTAAACTTTAGGGTAACTATAGAGCTGCCTTATGAGGGGAAAACTCATAAGCCAGCTCCTTACAGCCTACTTAATGACTCTTGGGCATTAAATCATATTTAAACACCTTGTAGAAAAGGTCCAAACGCAGTGCTCTGCTTCCTCCAGGAGTCACTGAACTAACATTCGGAAGAAATGGACCCATCCTACAATTGAATAACGGGACCAAAATTCAACCGCAGTGACTTGAAACCTTGAGCCCCCGGCCCCCCCTTTTTTTTAAGATTTCATTTAATTCAGAGAGAAAGAGAGTGCACAAGTGGTGGGGAGGGGAAAAGGGAGAATCAGGGTCCCCACTGAGCAGGGAACCTGACACAGGGCTTGATCCCAGGACCCCAGGATCATGACCTAAGCCAAAGGCAGACACCACCCAGGTGCCCCTGAAACCTTAAGTTTTTTATCATAACACACCAAGAAGAAACTGCAACTTGCAAGGGTGGAGGACTTTTCTCATTTTCTCTTTTATCCTCCATATTTTTCAGTACAATGTCAGCTTCTTTGGGGCCTGGGTTTGCTTGGGATTCTTGTTACCTCCTTTTCTGAAGCCATTTTCTGTGCCTTTTTAAACATGCCTTCCAGCCTGAAGTCACAGAACTCTGAAATGGTCTGTATGGGCTCCATGCTAGCCCAGTCACCATACTAGAGCCTCACCTGTGACTGACATTCAAGCCGAAACTCTGTGTGAAAACTTTCTCACTTCAACATTTTTTGTTGTTTTTTTTTTTACTTCAACGTTTTGATAAGGGACACAATCAGTCAGATGCTCTTTGAAACACGCTTTCCTCTAAAGCTTTCTCTTTACAGGTCGCTGCAATCAAGGGTGAAAACCCCTGAAATATCATGAAATAATTTTAGATAAATGCAAGCATGCCTATCCTTACAAGCAATAAGTCCCATAAAATGTTACAGGGCTCCAACAGTGTGAAGCTACCCTCTCCTATGTGAGAGCCTTACCCACTTATTGCTGGTCTGAACTGAGATTTACTATAAGGGTAAGTGTCAAATATACACTGGATTTTGAAGGCTTAGAAGTATAAAATACAAAACATTTCATCGATAACTTAATATTGCTTACATGTTGAAATGATAATATTTTGGATATGTTAAGATGATGATTATATTATTATTAAAGTGGATTTCACCTCTTTTACTCCTATAATGCAGCTGATAGAATAATTTAAATCACACGTGCAGTCATTTTATTTCTCTTGGGCAATGCTAGTCCAATCCAGAAACTGCATTTCTGATACCATTCCATTGCCTGATTAACCACATGGAACATTCTTCAACCCTCTTACCTATGCATTTTCTTATTCCAGCTAAAAGAAATGAAATTGAATTGGTTATTTAGGAAAATAGGCTTATAAGTTTCTGGTAGAAAATATCAAAGGAGGTACTCACAATTCCTTTCAAGGACATCTTTAAAATCAATGGTGTAGGAGACCCACTGGCGAGTCAGGAAAGATTCTGTGAAACCCCAAATGCTGATATTCATGGACCGAGCTCCAGGTTCTGAAGCTAGGCCGGTAAAGTAGATGGGCTCCCTGGTGAACATGTAGGTTTGCCAGCACTGACCCTCATCTGTGGAGAACCTAGAACCACAGTCAGAGAACAACTATGACAACATGTATGAGGGTCAACATGTATGGGGGTATCAGGAAACCCCTCTAGCTCTTTGATCCCAAACCAGAGAAAACCCCCATATTTAGGCGATGGCTTACTGACTGATGATTATATTAATTTTTAGTGCCTACAATTAACAGGGTAGGTAAAAGGGATTCATTCGAAGAGTACAGAAGAAAATGGCTTTATAAAATTTCTTTCACAGGGAAGAATGGGCTTTTAAATAAACAAACAGAAGTTATTTTGTATAACTTATATATAAGGAGTCATCTTCCATCCAAAGTGCTTAAATGCTTCTGTAAGATTCTTGTGGAGAGAAAGAGTATTTTTAAAAAGTGATGAAAAGTGTTAGCTAGAGGAAGTCAGAAGAAAAAGCAAAGCCATTGCATGTGGGTTTCAGTCCCTTCAAGAATGACCCCCACAGTTCTGTAGAATGCACACATTTGAATCAGGGTCTGTAACCAGCCACTCACCTCCCCCCTCCCCCCGCCCCACAACTAAAAAGCATCCCACAGTCGCCCTCTATGCAGATAGTGTGGGTGGAGCAGAGCTCATGCATACTTAATCACATTGATAGGATGGCTGCTGTGCTCGATGGCCACAATGATGCCTCCAGAATCCAGGATGGTGTAATAGTGGGGTCCTTCCAGCATCTTCGTCCAGGAGTAACCCCCGTCATCTGAGATGTACACATCTGGGATCATCACTGAGATGGCATCCCCTACACTACCTGCAACACAACCCACCGTCTGTCAGCAAAAATCGGCAATGGGACAGAGGATTTACCGCCGAGAGAATAATTTTCAATGAGTTTCCTCTGATTATTTCCCATCGTGCCTCTTGTAATAGAAAAAAAGAGCCACAAAATTTGGGAAAGGGGGAAGTCAAGTTTCTCTCTCTAGGAAAACCCGAAATGTCATTATCATGTAAGGAATTCTATGAAGGATGGTAAAAGTCATGTCTGGTGGTTTTCTTACAGGAGTCAAGACTGGGACTGAGTCTCCGTGTGCTCAGCTGATAGTTCCCGGGGAGATGAGGGGCGGGCTGCTTACCGTGGGCAATGACTATGCCGACAGCCTTAGGCTCTGAGAGTGGGGCCATCGGAACATTTAGCTTCTGGGAGATGCTGTAGGAAGCGTGAATATGAAGGCTGCACTGTGAAAAGAAACCAAAGCTTAGATTAAAACCAAAGGTGTAATTTTTTACTCATCTCACAGAGCCTGCTAAGGAAGCTTTGAACTGAACCCAGACTTCAGTGGGATACTCTCCAAAAAAGTTGCGGTAAAATACACATACCATAAAATTTACCATCTTAGCCACGCATGTTTAAGTGTACAGCTCAGCAGAGTTCAACACATGAACAATGTTGCGCCACCATCACCACCATCCATCTCCAGAGCTTTTTCATCTTGCAAAACTAAAACTCTATACCCAATAACCAATAACTCCCAGTCCCCCGGCTCCCAGATCTCCAGACCTTTCAGAATGGGAACCACCATTCCACTTTCTGGTTCTATGAATTTGACTCTTCTAGGTACCTTACAGAAGTGGAACCACATTTGTCTTTTTACGACTGGCTTATTTCACTTACCCTTTTGTCCTTGGGGTTCATCCACGTTGCAGCAATTTCATGTTGTCAGAATTTCCTGCCTTTTTAAGGCAGAATATTATTCCATTGCGTGTATATATCACATCTGGCTTATCCATTTATCTGTCAATGGACACTTGGGTTGCTTCCACCTTTTGGCTCTCGTGGATAATGATGCTATGCACAAGGGCATACAAATAGCTCTTCAAGACCCTGCTTTCAATTCTTTTGGATATTTACCCAGAAGTAGGATTGCTGGATCATATGGTAGTTCTACGTTTAATTTTTTGAGGAACCACCATACTGTTTTGCATAGCGACTGCACTATTTTTCATATCCACCAACAGTGCATAAGGGTTCTAATTTCTCCACATCCCTAGCAACACGTTATTTTGTTTTGTTTTTGAGAGTAGCGATTCTAATGTGTGAGGTGATCTCTCCTTGTGCCTTTGATTTGCATTTCCTTAATAATTAGTGACGTCAAGCAACTTCTCATGTGCTTTTTGGCCATTTGTATATTTTCTTTAGAGAAATGTCTATTCAATCCTTTAACCATTTTTAATTTGGGTTTGTTGTTGTTGTTGTTGTTGAGTTATAGTCCCAGTGGGATATTCTTGATCTCAAAATGCATTAGTATATTTGGGAGCAAATTATGCAATTATTTTCTCATGGGCAATGTCTTAGTTTATTTTATTCCTGCATTATACTGAAGACTCTGATCAATATTTAAAGCATGATTCCACACAAATAAAACTGATGAATGCCTGAAATATTTCAGGTACTGTACAAGAGGTGGTGGGTCAAAGTAAGACCCAGTCCTGCCTTTAAGAGAGATTTCTGAGGGGCGCTGGGGTGGCTCAGTCGGTTAAGTGTCTGACTCTTGGTTTCAGCTCAGGTTATGATCTCAGGGTCCTGGGATTGAGCCCCGCATTGGGCTCTGCACTCAGCAGGGAGTCTGTTTGAAGATTCTCTCCCTCTGCCCCTACTCCCACATGTGTGCTACACACTCTCTCTCTAAAACAAATAAATCTTTAAAAAAGAAAAGAGAGAGATTTCTGAGAAATCAGTTGAGCTATGATGCAAAATGAAATTAATGCTTTAAAAGAGGTCTGCATTGGATAAAACGTTCATGTTATGTCATATATTTTACTGCAATAAAAAAGAGGTTTAAGCAAACTATTGGTAAAATGAAGAGGAAGGATTAATTCTATTTTTTAAAAAGATTTTATTCATTTATTTGAGAGAGAGATAGCAAGAGAGAGCATGAGCAGAGGGAGAAGTAGGGTCCCCGCTGATCAAAGAGCCTGATATGGGACATGATCCTAGGACCCTGGGATCATGACCTGAGCCGAAGGCAGATGCTTAACCGCCTGAGCCACCCAGGCCCCGGAAGGATTAATTCTAACTAAAGGTGGGCAAGAGGATGGCCAGGATTTCCACTAACTCTAATGACTCAGGGGTAGAAAATCAGCCACAACTTCCCCAGGAGTCTCATGGGCAAGGCCACCGCAGTAGGGGTGCGTGCGGGGTGTTCAGGGGGCGGCAGAGGGCTACAATAAGGAAAATACTGGTGATAAGATGGGCACCGACAATGAAAAGGCAGGAGAGAGCCTGACAGGGAGGAGAGGACCTTCATTCACCAGGTCAGAGGCACAGCGTTTATTCACAGGCAAAGGGGAACCCTGATGCGTCCTGAGGAGGGAGAGGCATGGGAGTGGGGGGGTGGGGGGGGTCAAGCCAGTGGAGAGGCTGCTGCCCCAGCCAGGCTTAAGGCGAGGCCATGGCAGAGGGATGGGAAAACAGGAGAGGGGAGAGAGGCTCACAGCACTTATGAGTACAGAGAAGGGAGAGAGAGAGCGTTGAGCGGGTACAGGTACACTACCTCACACTGTCTGCGGTTCTTAAAACAAAAATCCCGCCTACAACAGCAGATTGTGTTATCAGCCACCGGTGTTCTGAGGAGACCTCAGGAACCACCAACACTGTCACTTTTTGAAGACAACTCCCAGGGTTTCCCCAAGCTCCTCTCAAATTCCCTAGGAGCCAGACACAAAGCTTGATTCTCTTTTCTTTTTTTCTTGCCTGTCAAGACCCATCACTCCTGGAATCTGGGATCTCCCGGAGTAATGCCTTTGTATCTCTATTCTTAGCCTCTCCTCCGAGGGCTCAGCTCCGGCTTTCACAGTGGCGATGGCATGGCACCTCCATCCATACCCTCCGGCCATGTGGAGCTCAGGCGGAGGAGAAGACAAGGCCAAGTTCTCTTCCATTCGTTTCTGGCCAGCGTGGCTTTGCACTGCTCGTGAATGGCTGGCCTATGGCTTCATGTAGGATTCCTAAAGTCTCAGAGCCGCCACGCTGACTCTGGGATGATCACAGGCCCCCCTTCCACTTTGTCTGCATTCAGCAGTTTAATAAGACACAAAATTTTAGCCTTCAGTTTAGTTTTTCTTTAAAAGACAAATAATCCATAGTATTTTATGCTTTTCTTTGCAGTTCCTTTTCCTGCATTCTAAGTTCCTTTCATTATTCTCATTTCTAAACTTTCCACTTGCAGCTGTGGACCCTAATCACTTATGAAACTTCGTTATTCAAAGGCCTGGCACCCGTCAGAGCAGAATGGAATGGCTGCCTTGCTCCAAGAACACAGGACACTTGGGGTGAAACAAACCTCATTCTTGTTTTTTGCTGTAGCATCGCATTCACTGTTTTCAGGCTTCCTCAGATGCTTCCATCTTCCTCCTTGGTCGAAAGTGATCATAGTCTGGATAGAATTATCTGAATGGGAAAAGAATAATATTAAGTCTGACACACTGGAAGCACCCTATGAAATTCAGTTTTTCATTGCATATTTCTCTCCTGAGACTACATAATGCCATTAGAAATCTGGAGTCCCACAGGCCTGTGACATCCAAGGGAATGGGTCAGTGTTGGCGAGTAACGGATACAGAAGCACTCTGTGATATGTGAGGAAGGCGTCCCACCTTAATAGGACCCAGCTGATGGCAGAAATCCTCTAGACTGATACTCTTGAAAAGGTAACTTTTATCTCCTCACCAACACAAACAGGCGGATGTCCATTCACCTTCTTTGCTTGCTGGCCTTGGAAGTAAAATCTACAATGGGAAGACACCCCACTCTTTCCTCAGAAAAGGCCAGGATACCAGGCTTGTTTGAGGGACTCTCAAGATTTGAATGTATGTGTATAAGTCTGGCATAATTATTCCTAGTTTTTGTCTCTCCACTACTCTGTATCTGATCTCTTACACTTTTTCTTTCCTTTTTTCTACATGTCTCTTCCCTGTTCTATTTTCAATGACATAAACTATTGCAGGGTTAAATTCAGAGACAATATGCTTTGAGATGTCCAAGGAAAATCAAACAAGAAAGCAAACGAAGGACAATTCATTTAGTCAGTAAACATTTATTGTGTGCCTACTGTGAAAACTGCTGTAAGCCTTTGGGACTCAGTGAACAAAACAGGAAAAAAAAAACCCAAAAAACTTTGGGAAATATACATCCTAGCAGGGTCAGACAGACACCAGACGCTGTAAACAGGTAAATTATATAGTATGTGAGACAGTAAGTGTATGGGAAAAACCTGCTAAAGAGGGGCTGAGTGTGTCCGTGAGTCGGGGGACATACAACCTTCCAACAGGATAGCCAGGGCAGGTTCTCATCAGAAAGCAACATAAGAGCACGGATGGGAAGGGGCATGGCGTTAGCCTTGCAGCTCTCTGGGGAGAACAGTGCCTGCAAATCTCTAAACCACGTGTGTGTGCAGAGGGCTGGAGTGACCAGAATGCAGTAAGCAGAGGGGGTGGGAGGGGGGA
>LNAC01000313.1:1450891-1495378 GCA_002007465.1 Ailurus styani | reverse complement strand
GGGGGGAGGGGGGTGGGGGGAGCTGAAGTCAGGGAGGAAATGGGGGCCAATGCTGATTAGGACCTTGCAGGCCACTTTAGTAAGGTAAATAAAACTTATAAATAAAAACAAACAACCCCCCACCTCCTACCAAAAAATAAATACATATTTAAACAAAACCTTAAGAGCCTTTTCATACTTTGGGGTGGCATGTTTATTTGTACAACTGGGCCTTAGCAAAGGTGAGCTCTGCAGAACTACTGAGTAGAACACAAGCGAAATGCTGGTTGGCTACAGCTGTGCCCTCTACAAAGAGAAAAGCAGGCAGTGTTTCAAACTCAGGCTCATTCCCTTAGTCCTGAACCTCCCAATATAGAAAACTTATTTTTTAAAATTTAACACTTACTCTAAACAACATAGGACCCAAAAAGTCTTTCTTTTTACCTGCTGTTGCTTTACTTTTTTTAGTCCTATTTACCATAACTGATGTAAAATAAAAAGCCAGGATTTACATGCATAGATTTGTAGGCTAGGCAAGCAATATTACTGCGGGATCAGGACCATCCCCAAAAACCTCAACTCCCAACATTTTCAGCTGAAGGACAGCTGTGCCCAGACTCACCTTCTGAGAGCACACTTGTTATGTAGACCCCACGGAGGGAGGTTACATTGGTAAAGTCTGTCTCACCACCTGTGGTGGTGTAGAGATGTCGGTCTAAGGACTTGGAGTAGACGATGCCTCGATCGTCTGAGGTAAAGATTGTGCCAAATCCGGTATCTGAAATAGGCAAACAAACAAAAACACTAAGTCTCGGGAGGGAACAGAAAGAAAACAAGAGTCCAACCATACAGATGACTGACTGACTGATGGACTGCATACATTAACCAACTCTCCCTCTTCATGATGTAGATCCAGACCTGAGAATTAATCACGGTTTGATACTCATGACTTTCAGGTCCACCTTTAATTCCAGCACCCAGCTTGGTGCCTGGAGTACAGCAGATGCTGTTTGTTGGATGGATTAATCAGATGCTACAGAAAAGACCTTCCCAGATATAGTCTGGTGGCAGAGGCAATGCATTTGGATTCATTTCATATATATCTCTAAATCTTTATATTCCAGAACAATGCTTCTCAAACTATTTGTGGTGGACGATCAATTTTTTTAAAGTTTTATTTATTTAAGGAATCTCTATAGCCAGTGTGGGGCTCAAACTCACAATCCCAAGATCAAGAGTCACATGTTCCTCTGACTGAGCCAGGAAAGTGCCCTAGTAAAGGATCAATTTCTAAATTTCTATTATGGCACGAACTGACCCTTTGTAAAATATAATAAAAATTAATCATAAGAAGAGTGAAGTACAAAAGATAGACAAAATATAATCCACAACTTTTTAATGATTAGACTCAACAGATATAAAATTACTTGGTCAAATGCTTGCTATTATTTTCTGTGCTTACTTGGTAACAAAGAGTTTGCAAACCAGTGTCAGTCCTCTGACTGTTCTTTGAGCAGCGCTACTTCAGAATATTTCGACATACACATAAACCATACTACAGAGTCCAAACAAGGGGCCTTCCTAACAGAGACTACTTATTCTCTGTTTTACAGAGACAGTAGGACACTAATAAATAAATACCTAGGGGTAAGAGAAAAAGTCAACAGGTATGAAGGAAGCTCAAAGTCGAACTTGAAGCTTACATCTCTGAGCATTCAAGGGCAGGTCATTGAAAGCACTTACCTCCAGGTTCATCTACGTGCATGAACACCATGTCATCGTTAGCTGCTAGAATAGAATAGAACTGTTCTTGCCCCACAGAAGGTAGCTGGGCCATGCTCCATGTGTCCCCTTGATCTGTTGACACATGAATCCTTCTTGTTGAATCCTGGAACAAATGCCAATATTTATCTTTTTAATTTTCTGCCAAGATCCCCTGTGCAGGGACATGAATAGGAATATTACTATTCATAATTATGAATATCATTATCCACTTCCTCACTAGGTACAACTGTTAAAATTGACAGGTCCCAGTACCAGTTACCAAAGCAATTTCTAACCCCTAGCAAAGTTCCAGAACAACCCGTTCTATTGTAAGGAAGTTATCTTGGCTTCCTCTTTGGCTTCTGCATTCTGGTATGGCCCTGTAAGATATAATCTTCCCAACCTCTGACATTCCCATTTCCTTCAATAGAGCTAAGGGTATGATGGGGCCTCATTAGTTTGGCTTTATAGCCATTTGCATATGCTTGCTCAGATAATTCTTAGAATGATGACCGCTGCACAGATAGTCCTGGCATAATCCAAAGAATTAGATAATGGAGGGTCTAAAAAAGGGAGATGAGGGGCGCCTGGCTGGCTCAGTGGGTTAAAGCCTCTGCCTTCGGCTCAGGTCATGATCTTAGGGTCCTGAGATCGAGTCCCGCATCGGGCTCTCTGCTCAACAGGGAGCCTGCTTCCTCCCCTCTCTCTGCCTGCCTCTCTGCCTACTTGTAATGTCTCTCTCTGTCAAATAAATAAATAAATATTTTAAAAAATAAAAATAAAATTAAAAAGGGAGATGAAATCCATGCTTGGGAGATCACAGGGAAGTCAAGATGTGACATGGCTCCTTCTTTTAAGGAAGTAAGTGTCTGTCAACAGCCATGATGAAGGTCATGTGGACAGCCTGGGAAGTGGCCAATATAAGTAGCTGATCAGGAGGTATTTATCTCCTAAGGAGTCTGTTAAGGAGGCAATTAACACCTCCTCTCTGATAAATAGCTTAAAGTACCTACTAGACACAGTTGGCCAGGGCACAAGAATTAGTCTCAGTGCCTCCTAATGTTAAGTACTCTTTAAAGTTCAGTGACAAGTGCATTTGACTACTTCTCTAGCCCATACCTAGAAGTTTACGTTCAGTCTGACTCACTGTTACAGGTAAGAACTAGAATTCAAGGGCGCCTGGGTGGCTCAGTGGGTTAAAGCCTCTGCTTTCGGCTCAGGTCATGATCTCAGCGTCCTGGGATGGAGGCCCACATTGGGCTCTCTGCTCGGCAGGGAGCCTGCTTCCTCCTCTCCCTGTCTCTCTGCCTGCCTCTCTGCCTACTTGTAATCTCTCTCTCTGTGTCAAATAAATAAATAAAATCTTAAAAAAAAAAAAAAGAACTAGAATTCAAAAGCATACAGCAGGTTGTTGATTGGTAGACAGCAGCGGTGCCCCGCAGGAGGCCACCTCCAGAGTGAGGCGGTCTGATTCCCACCACCGTTCTATCTCTCGGTGACCCTAAGCAAGTTACTCAATTTCCTCAAATACAAATTGAGGCAAGAGGCCCCACTCCCAGGGTTGCTGGGAAGTTTTTGTGCAATGGCTCGAGGGAGTTATGTGAAGTTACTGTGTCTACTTCCCCATCTCCATTCCTGTTCTCTCTAAGCCCACTGTACCCAGTCCGCTAACCCCAGTCCTCTGAAGAAACTGTACTTGTCAAGGTCACCGACAACCTCCACTTCGCCAACTAAAGTGGATCATTCTAAGGACTCCTCTAATTCCACATCTCAGCTGAGTTTCACACAGCTGATCACTCTCCCTTCCTGAGACATTTCCTCCACTTGGCTTTTGTGGCATCCCTGTCTGATTCCCCACCTCCTTCCCTAGGTCTTCTCTGCTGGATTCTCATCTCTTCCCAATTCTTCAGTGCCCCTGGGGTGCTCAGACCTCCAGAAGACATCATCTAGTCACACAGCTTCATATACCATGTAATCTGGGGAGACTCACATTCCCAAATGTTACTCGACATTTCCACTTAGATATCTAGTGGGCATGTCATACCCGAAACTGAATTCTTGATTCTTCTCCTACAAACTTAGTTCTTTTGCCATCTCAGGAAATGGTACCACCATTTACCCAGTTGCTCGGGGCAAAGATTCTTTTTTTTTTTTTAAAGATTTTTTATTTATTTATTTGACAGAGAGAGAGAGAGATTACAAATAGGCAGAGAGGCAGGCAGAGAAACAGGGAGAGGAGGAAGCAGGCTCCCTGCTGAGCAGAGAGCCTGATGCGGGCCTCAATCCCACGGCGCTGAGATCATGACCTGAGCCGAAAGCAGAGGCTTTAACCCACTGAGCCACCCAGGACAAAGATTCTAAAATTATCTTTGGTTCCTCTCATTCCTTCACAGACCACATCTAATTCATCAGGAAATCCTACTAGCAATACATTAACAATATATCCACGATCTTACCACTGCTTCTCTTGTCCAGGTTAACAGCCTACCATCTCTCACACTACTGTCATGGCCTCCTAGCTGCTCTTGGTGCTTCCATTTCTGCCCCATCAGGCTATTCTGCACCTACCTACTCTGTCCAAACAGAAGCCAACTTACACCATTCCCCTGCTCACAGCCTTTCACAGTTTCCCAACACATGAAGAAGAAAAGCCAAGGTCTTGGCGCATAAAGGTCTTGTCTGATCTGGCCACTGGCTCCTCCTCTTTGGACCACCCTTCTCTGTGCTCCAGCCATGCTGCCCTTCTCACTTTTCTTCAATATTTCCAACATGTTCCAATCTGAGGGTCTTTGCGCTTACAGTCCAGATGTACACAGAAGTATGCTGTCACATCAGTTGGGTCTCAGACAGCCCATCCAAGCCACCTGATTGAAAACAGAACTGCTCCAGTTCCTAGCACGTTCTATTTCCTTACTCTGTTATAGATTTCTTTGTAGCTTTAATCATTACCTAATATTATAATGTCATATTTGTTAGTTTAGTATCTATCTAATTCCCTATTTAAATATAAGCTCTGAGAGCAGGACATTGATCTGTTTTGTTCAATGCGATATTCCTGGGGGCTAGAACAGTACCTAGAATATAGCAGATACTTAATTACATTATAATTGTTGGATAATGAACACGTGGATTGCTTTATTTCCAGTGTCTGTGTCTGAGTAAAGCTCAAACGCGGGGGTTATGGGTATTCATGTGGTAACAATAGGCTGGAGTGCAGAGCCTAGAAGAATCAATCAACCTCTAGAAAGAATTACCTCCAAATGTTAGTGATACTAAATGCTGCAAAAAGGCAAGAAACTCTGCCAGTACTAGGGGTAAAAGGGATACATTTGAGACATATTTACAGAAATTTCAGAACCGCCAAAAGAGGCAACACTCACCTTATCAGCCATCACAGAGGCAAAAAGGAAACGTCCCCCAAGACCAAATGAGTAGATTTTCACACCAATGGTTTTGAAGCTTTTCCCCAAGTCTGAAGTTCTCCATAATTCCAGTGTCCCAAGGTCAGCTTCTTAAACAAGACAAAATATTAATTAAAATTTCACATGCTGGTGAGCCTCCAGTTCAAAATAATTGTTTTAGAATATTCTTAATTTTATAGTTAAAGGATTTTTAATCCTATGCTTGCTAATCAAGTGACAATGCAAAATGACCCGGCATTAGACATAGGGAATTCATATTTGGGTTTTATTTTGTACATGTGAGGTTCTGCACTGGACAGAACAACAGTTTACTTAATTCAAATACAGTGTTGCATAAACATGTCATAGCCACAGCATCCTGTTTGGTTTCTTCACGACACACTTATCTTTTTCTATTTTAAGTAGTCTCGTTTGAGTTTTTGGTTTTCTAACTGATCATCTAATACCCCTACTGGAACTCAAGCCCCATGAGAGAACCTTCGGTGTCTTGCTGTCTCCATCCTTAGAACAGTGAATGCATACTACTGCAGGTGTGCAAATCAATGAAAGAAAAAATGAGTTTGTTGAATGAATAAATGAAAGACCATGCTTTCTTCTTTGAAACGGTGTCACGGATTGGAAAGCGACAACACCCACCGACACAAACACAACCTCCATACTCTTTGGCAGAAATCACTATGTGTTTCAACTTGTTATTGTTTGTAGCCTAATATTTACTTTATGTAAGTACATTGCTAAAATTAAGTACACTGCCTCTGTGTATAGCTCATGTTTTTATTTGATCTAGGCTCAGTACTTTCAAAATTTTTAAAATCCTTGACAGTTATCTTAGTTATTAAAATTATAGAATAGAAGGATCTTTGATGTTTCTATCTCTTACAACCCAGAACATTCTACCGTGAATGGACAACAGGACACTCTTACTTGGAACTAAAATATACTTACTGCAGGAGCCATTTGCATAGGTGGTAAAGAAGATGGTGTTTTCTGATCCCCTAAAGAGAGGCAGAGACAGAGAAAAGACGTGGTTTAAGACTGCTGACTGTCAACAGCAGTCACAAAGCTCCAAGCAAGGCTTCTAGTAAGCCCCATCCAGGGGTGCCAGGAGAAACGGCCTCTGCGGTGCTCTACGGCAGACTCTCCCAGCCGTGCTGGTCAAGGTGCCTCCCAGCCTGGCCCCCGGATGTCCCCCCATCCACTACTTCTTCCCGTGAACTCTTCCAGCTGGTCAGACTGGTCTGTTTACACTCTCCAAATCTGCCTCTCGCATTTACTGTTCCTGTTTCCAGCTTAAAATGCTTTTTCTCTCCTACAACCAGATCTAACCTCACGATCTTTAGGCTCCAGCTCAAAATCTAGCTCTTCCATGAAACTCTTCCTGGCACTTCAACTGGAAAGCTTCCTTGCCACAAATTTCTAGAGCAGTGATTCTCAACCAGGGGTGACTTTACTCCCCAGGGGACATTTCTGAGTGTCACAACTGGGGAACGGGGAGTTATTGCTAGTGCTAGTGCATAGAGACCAGGGATGCTGCTAACCAGCTTTCAATGAATGTTAGGACGACTCCCCCACAACAAAGAACTGTCCAGTCCAAAATGTCACAAGTGCCAAGGTTGAGAAACCTTGTGTCCTAGAGCACTGTGCCACTCTGTACCAGCCGCTCGGCATGCCTCTGTCTCCTATTTAATTATTTTAATCCAACAGTGTACGCCTTCTCTCTCCTACTACATTATTGGGTTCTTCAGGACAGGTATGAAGTTTTATGCTTTGTTGTTTCCCCTCAGAACCTAGTTCAATGCTTGGCATGTGATAAATAATTTAGTTCTTTCATCTCAAATTGACAGCTAAGTCGGAGGTTGAATTATTTAAATACTACCTTGGAAAGGGAGTTTGGAGGAAAGTACGTTCAGACCCTGACAGTACTTATGGATGAGCACCAGCACAAGGCGCGGGGTCTGGGCATGTTCTTTCAGCACTTCAGGCTGTCAATTCCTAGAAGTCAAAGATCTAAAAGGTATGTAAACAGTTGTCAGCAGCCCAATTACCTTATATTTAGACACTAATCAAAGAAATGAATTACAAAAGTAAAAAAATATTATAGAGGATACAAAATAAAATGCCATTTAAAAATAAATTTTTAGGGTTTTTTTGTTAAAGATTTTTAAAAATTTTTAAGTAATCTCTACACCCAACGTGGTGCTCAAACCCACAACCCACTCTACCGACTGAGCCAGCCAGGCATCCTTAAAGGTTTAGCTTTAAAGATGAGTTTTCTGTTTGTTTCTTTGGCTTTATTATGGTATAACTGACAAATACTACTGAGAGTGCACACTGTGGTGATTTGATATGCATATATTGAGGTGAGTTTTAATGACCAAAACTTACTATAGTCTTACTTGAACACACCCTATATATACTTCGGGTCCATCGTGAGTGACTTGTTAACTTAGTTCCTTTAAAAATTCCTTCTTTCCTGAACCATATAAGACACAAGCACAATTCATGAAAATACACAGACCCAATGCAGACAGAGCCTGTGTCCCAGAGCGGGGCAGCACAGACCTCATTTTATCAGCAGTTTCTGGGAAAAGGCCACTTGAAGCAATATTTTTTTAATATCTTAATTTCAGCAGATATATTTGGCAATGTCTCTCTTACAGATCGCCCTGACTCCCTAAGTAGAGGACATTAAATATTAAATTTTTCCCTGGGACTATGGGTCATGTTCATGAACATCAAGCATATGACACTATAACACAGTGTTCCCATTAGAAGTTACTGAGCTACGTGGGCTCTCTTGATCGGGCGCTAAAGAAGCACATCCTGTTATGGCCTCTGGGTTTGGGCTGGCTTTCACAGTTCTGCCTCCGTGCAGCGGCTTCTCGAGCAGGCACATGCTGGTTGCTAGCACTCACACCCCCCACCTCGGGCACCAATCTGCTCTCCACAGGGAAACTAGATGCACAAATTTGCTGAAATTAGTCAAAGAGAAAGAAGAGGCTCTAAACAAAGGTGGAAGCCTAAACAGAATTTTGGTGGTATGAAGGTTTCTAATTCAATTCTTGCTCCACCATCCCCCAAACTCCCCCCAGTAAAGCTCCTTTCACAAAAGAGAAACACTAGAGTCCAGCGAGGTTAAGCCACTGACTAGCCAATTTCGAACAAAGGTGACCTGACTTCCAAGTAAGAGCTCCTTGGCTGCATCATCTTAAGCAGGCCGTGTGTGGGGAAGGATTTTTGGTGCATGCACAGGGTGACTCTGGCACTCTGGAAGTCCTCCGGGCTTTCTTCTGACTCCTTGCCACATTCTGCACAACCAGAATGGATCTCTAGGTGAGGGAATATAAATCTGGGCACAGAAAAGAATGTAAGTCCCCAGATCAAAGCTGTATATTATGCTATTCCAACCGATGTCACCATTTATGGAGAACAAACCTTTGTGGCCGGCAGCAACTCAGTCACGTGCCCTCTTTTACACTTTATATCCTAATGCTTAGTGAGATTAAGGATTCTTTCCCAGCAGAATCAGAAGTTCCTCCAGGTCAAGATCTCTCACACCCCTCCCCTTATGCCCCTTACGGCACCCTGAAGACTACTTGGCACATAGTCAGTGCTCAGTATTTAGTCCTGCGACTTTTGGCAGCACTGGCGGAAAAGGTTTAGGGCTCTGCACAGATGGAGTCTTCTGTTACTCACCATTTGGCCAAACATACTGCTTTGTGGATTTCTTCCCATTTTCCCCCAAAATCCTTGGACACCCACAGGCCATTCTGAAAGATTATAAATGACTTATCAGAATTCCAGCTTTGTCCTGTGCAGCTGCTTATATGACCTTTAATAATTCATATCTAATCATTCGGGACAGTAAACACACACACTTAAGTTCCATCCAAGCTGCCTGCACTTCACACACACTTGGGTGATGGGGGCCCCTTCAGGGTTTTGGCAGTTCAGAATAACAAATGATAATGAAGCGCCTACTGTGTGCCAGGCACTGTCCCAGATGCTGCACTGGGGACACAAAAACAAATAAGATACATTCTCTGTTCTTAAGGAGCTCAGGGTTTAACAAGGGGTGTGGATAAGAATTTGATACAATGTGGTAAGTTATGGAAACATGGTCTCCAGGGTGAGAAAAAGGAGGGAGCAACAATGCATCCAAGATGGTTTGTGAAGACAGCTGAACTAGTATTAAATAATGAGCAGTGCAACCAAAAGAAGGCAAATGGGGAGATGGGATGTTATTGCACAAATACTATTACTAGCCAAGGTGAAAGGGGGCAAAAGATCACGGCGTGGGCAAGGAGCTAAAAGCCTTCAGACACTGACAGGGCACAAATTCCAAGGTGAGGAAAAAAGGGGCTCATGCTAGGGAGAGAGGTGAGGGCCAGCTCACAGAGGGCCCTCGGTTTTAATTTTTTTGAGAGAGCGAGAGAGAGAGAGAGAGAGAGTGCACACATGCACATGAGTATGGGATGGGGGGGAGCAAGGGAAGGGCAGAGGAAGAAAGAGAATCATAGGCAGGCTCCATGCCTGACCTGGGGCTCGATCTCACGACCAAGATTCCCAAGATCACAGAACCTGAGACAAAAATCCAGAGTCGGACACTTAACTGAGTCACCCAGGCGCCCCTCAGTTTTACTTTTCTAAAGGTAGAATACTTGGATGGGAATAGGAGAGATGGATTTCAGACCAGAAGCAGGAAAAGTAGTGAAAAAGTAGTGCCACTTTAGTTCATTAAGAGTTAGTGAAGCCCTAAGGCCCCTGGTGGCTTAGTCGGTTTAGCATCTGACTTCAGCTCAGGTCATGATCCCAGGGTCCTGGGATTGAGCCCTGTCTCTGGCCCTTTACTCAGCAGGAAGTTTGATTCTCTCTCTGCCTTCTGTTCCCCCTGCTCATTCTCTCCCTCTCTCAAATAAATAAATAAAATCTTAAAAAAAAAAAAAAAGAACAGAATTAGTGAGGCCCTAAACCACAGCTGTGAGGAATAGGCTCAGGAAGAATCCAGAAACTAGATTCAATAGAACTGGTAGCTTTTTCCTGTAGGGAAGAGAGAGCGAGAGAGCGAGAGAGAGAGAGAGAGAGAGAGAGAGAGAGAGAGAGTAATAGGGGAGCAACAAGAGAGAAATCTGAAGTCCTAGGAGGAAGCCAGAAATATGGATTTGAGAGTCTTACACATTACAGTTACAATGGTAAGAGTGGAGGAGATTGTTCTGAATGAAATGAGCAGTAGGGACTTACGGGTAGATTGACAGGAGTTTATGAAGGAGACCAGGAAAGAATGGTTAGAAGGTAAGAAAGAAGCTAAGGAAGCCAAGCCCCCAAAAGGAGAGACTGGCCAATATTTTCAAATGTAGCAGAGGCTCAGTAAGATAAAGACTAAAAATATCTGTTACATTGGCCACACAAGCCTACTGGGCCCAGACCCAGTGGAGGTGGGACAGAGATGTCCTGATACATCTGAAATTAAATGGGGCTGATCTAGGCAGAATTTACCTACAATGGTCCCCCACTCTCACCCACCATTCTTCCTTCTGTAACTCTTTTCTCCTCTGGTAACATTCACCTCCCAGCATTTCTAATTTACCTAATTCTGCTTGGAAATATCTGGTATCACCTATTTATACCTTAGTACACATTGGTCTGTCTTCTTGACCCTGGGTTTTTGCTTTTGTTTTTTTTTTAAGATTTTATTTATTTATTTGAGAGAGAGAGCAACTTGGGGGGGAAGGAGAGAGAGAGAATCTTAAGCAGACTCCACACTCAGTGCAGAGCCTGACACAAGGCTCAATCTTGTGACCCTGAGATCATGACCTGAGCCGAGACCATGAGTTGGATTCTTAACCGACTGTGCCACCCAGGTGCCCCAACACTGACTATTTATACTTTCAACTTATCCATTAAATGGAAGAAACTGAGGTATAAAAGCAGACTGTGGCTACCTCTTCCTGAGGACGGCATGTTTCAATAATCTTGAGACACATGGTAATGGCAATGGGGTAGTCAAAAGGGGGGCTGGTGATTCTGTCCATTCCTCTGGGGGTCTCTCTGCTTCCTTAAAGGGCCTACAGCTCAGGCTGCTGGAGCTGACTTCCTGGAATTGTTACTTTAAGATCTGAAGCCTACCCAGCAGGCCAGTTTCCTTCCTCTAGCCTCCTTTGGCTAAACTTAACTTTGATCTCCTTGAGTCTTCTAGCCTTTCCTCTGCTCAAAGATCTGCACAGAAGGCTCAGACCCCAGATGGCTCTTCGAGTATCCTTCATCCTCCCTGTGCTACCCGTTTGCTCAGCCCGACTTGTCCACATTGGTGACCCAGTTTCTGTCCCCACAATGGTCACCACAGCAATGGCTCTCAAATTTTAGTGTGCAGAATCAGCTGGGAAGGTTGTTAAAAATACCAACCACCTCAAAACCAAAAGTCACTGACGGGCTATGGCTGGATTGGGACCGAAGAAGTGCATATTCAAAGAGTCTCCCAGGGGTTTCTAACTGATGTCACTGGCCAGAAGACTATACTCTTTTTTTTTTTTTTAAAGATTATTTATTTATTTATTTGACACAGAGAGAGATCACAAGTAGGCAGAGAGGCAGGCAGAGAGAGAGGAAGAAGCAGGCTCCCTGCTGAGCAGAAAGCCCGATGCGGGCCTTGATCCCAGGAGCCTGAGATCATGACCTGAGCTGAAGGCAGAGGCTTTAACCCACTGAGCCACCCAGGCGCCCAGAAGACTACACTCTTAAGAAATAAGATGAGAAAGAGCCCATGTAAACTTAAAGTATAATTACAATTAGCACAGTCTAGCAACTCAGCCTCTTTGGGCCCTTAAAATCAACAGTAAAGGAATTGGTCTTCCAGGAAAGGAAAAGTGAAACGTGCTCCCCAGAGAACTTTCAGAAGTGAGGTGGGAGGGTTAGGGAGGGACACAGGTTTCTGGGGACAGTGTAGGAATATGGCAGGGGATGCAGAGATTTAAAACTCTGGATATTTAATACAGGAGTATCAAAGATAGAAGTCAATATGCTTTATATACCGGGAACTAACAAAAAAAATTACAACATTGTGGTTTGGCTGTAGGAAGGGACAGCACCATCAGGAGTTTGACAGTTTATGTTTGTCTCTTGAAGCACAAGAATGATTACATTAAACTGTTTTCTAGTTCATTACTCTGATAGCACACTACATCTACCCACTTAAAAAAAAAAACGTGTAATGACAGCCAGAGATCATACTTGTCTGGAATAGACAGTACATGAAAATTATGGCCTTTACCGAATTGGGGGAAAATGCAAAAAATATAAATTCATGCCTTAAAAAATCACTAGAAAGCCATCCAATATAAAGGCTTTTCCTACAGGGTTCTTTTAAAACAATATCTTTTGAGTCTATAAAAATGCAAAAAAGCAACACAAGTTCCTCAACTATACTTACTTCAGTGCTGAGGGCTAAAAGATAATCAGAATTCTGAGGGCTATACATCATCTGAGTCAGAGGATGGAAAGGGAGATTGGTCTGAACAAAGTTCTTCGCAAAATCTGATGATCTGAAGATTCTTCCTCCATGACTTCCTCCAGACACCTCTGCTGTTAAAATCACCTGATTAGGGAGAAAAAAGTTCAGAATCAGAGTGTAATACTATAAAAACACAGAAGTTCTTACACCATTTTCACCAGATATTCGTTAAGAAATTTCCAAAAGTAAGAAGAGTCATAAAAGCAGATTATTGGGGTACTGCCCTCCTCAAGCATTAGTCTTATAACAAATATTATCCTGAATTGAAATACTGCATCATAACTATGAATTTAGCCTGCTCAGTTTGAGATTAGCTAGTTGCCCAAAGCTAAAATGTTTTGTGGATTATACATTGTAACACCAAACAACTGCTATATAATTATAAAGAGTTTGGCTAGATCTTGGATAGGGGCTAAAAAAAAGAACCTGTGTGCTGAATTCCTTTCTTTGATGAACAGCACTAAATTATGTTTAATTTTAAAATGCACTAATGGGGACAGCTGGGTGGCTCAGTTGTTAAGCATCTGCCTTTGGCTCAGGTCATGATCCCAGGGTCCTGGGATCGAGCCCCTCATCGGGCTCCCTGCTTGGCGGGAGGCCTGCTTCTCCCTCTCCCACTCTTCCTGCTCGTGTTCCTTCCCTTGCTGTCTCTCTGTCTCATAAGTAAATGAAATCTTTTTAAAAAATTAAAAAAATAAAATGCACTAACAGAGAACTAAATATATTGCTATATACAACTGGACCATTCCAACATTATCTGACAGCCCTGCGTGTGGTATCAAGCACAGCTTCACATGTGTGTGAATGAGTCTCACCTTTCCAGAATTCTCAGGACCGATAGCCATGCCAAACTCAGTCCGAATGAAGGTGTTATTGATGAGATTTGTAATATCCTTAAAGTTCTTCCCATAGTCCTCACTGGGAGGAAGAAAAGCAAGACACATTTAGAATGCACCGGTCAAGGACACCGCTGGGACTTCTGCCTGGCTTCCCCCTTTCCCCCCCTTCCCACTGGCTTGGCCGAGGCGCTCTCCATCCTCCCCTGAACGACTACCTGCCTCAGGGGAGTGGATTCCATCTCAGGCTCGGGCGGTGGGCCTGCTTAGTCTGAAGGAAATTCCACTCCCTCACCAGTGATGGGGTCAGAAATGGGGGTGACCCGGGTTGAGCCAACAAGACAAAAGGGGGAAAATTTGGGGTCTTTGAGGAAGCACGTTTCTGTATACTTAAGATACCCGCCCGACAAAACGATCGGTCTTCCTCTAGCCAAGCGGTTCTCAATCAGTGTATTCTTGTGCACCAGCAACCCCCCTCCCCTGCAGACATTTGGCAGTGTCTGGAGACGTTTATGAGGATCACAACCCAGGGGTGAGATGTTACTGGCATCTAGTGGGTAGAGGCCAGGGATGCTGCCACACATCCTACAATGCACAGGACAGTTTCACAACAAGAAAAAATTAGCTGACCCCCAGGGTCAGTGATACAGAGGTTGAGAAATGCCAGCACTGTAATATGTGAATACAAAGCAAAAAACTGCTACAGGCATTTTGGCACATTGAGAGCACAACTTGAAAAATAAGCCAACAGAAGTGGAGAGAACTGCTGAGGGAGTTCTGGAATTCCAGAGAAGCAGAGCCTATGACACTGGATTGAACTAACACTGAAGCCCATCTTTCTTCTATATTTAGTTATGAGCCATTAATTCCCTTATTATTTAAGCTAGCTTGGGTTGGGATGTCTGCTAAATGTAGCCAAAGGTCTCCAAACTAATCTAGTCACGCACAGTCCTAATGATAAAGCTGCAAACGAAGGAGCAGGCGTCCTGAGGTCCCCCCATTCCCAGAGGCTGCCGTACCAGGCACCCGCATCCACTGCGCGCAGCGCACAAAGCACAGCTAGGGAAAACAAACAAACTTAATCTCATCTCTTAGGTTGTTAAAACTTTTCCCAAAAGTTCATTCCAACGATATTTTTGAGAGGTATTCCATTTTGTTTCGATTTGAAAACTAAAAGCAAAAAAGTCCGTAGCTATCTACCTCGGATGGGTTTCGTACTGTGTGCAGTCTGCTAAAACATGATAGAGAACACAACACTTAGCAGCCAGGAAATCTAAACATTCATCAGGGAAAACCACTGTGTGCTGCAAGTTACTTGCCCAGTGATAAACGCAACGTTCGGTGGTCTTTGCTGATAGGGTATAGGACTTAACAAATGGTACAATTTGGGTAGCAGCCTCAACAGATAATCATAGAACGACAGGACGGAACACAGGACGTGAGAGGCGCAAGGGACTGAGAACATCTTGTCCAACTCCCTCGTCTGACAACTGAGGAGATTCAAGAGGAGGCCATTTGTCAAAAGTCAACCAGTTAATTTAGGGCAAAATTGAAACTGCAATGAAATTCTCTTAACTCTCAGCCCCACACTAGAGGCAACTTTGTATTATTTGTGAGGAGTTTTTCTCTTACAGCCTGCAGACTCCCACGATCTTGCCAGCGCTTGTGTCCCCGCAGTGAAGACAGGCTAAGAGGAAGTTGAAGGCAGACAGGAAGGCAGTGTCTCTGAGTGTTTGCAGAGGTCCTGGACAGTATGCTAAAGCAAACCACACATAACTTTAAGTTGTCTGAAAGACTCTTCCTCAACAAAATAGGGATTAGGCACCACCCAACTGGTTCTTTACTACCCTTTCCTTGGCTTTGGAGTACAAAAAGTGTTCTTATCTTCCGGATAGCAGGTCAAAGGGATATGCATAAACAATTCCTAGCTCTCCAATGTACGTATCCTCAGTCTCTCAGACAACCATCTAAAGGGGTTTGTAGTGGCTTGCTTATCACCAGCTTACAAATCTCCCGTCCTTCACGACATCCCCAGGGAACCTCCACAAACCTGTTGGCAAACCTGCTTGCTTTTTAAGAACTTGGCACAACAAACACATCCCTGCCCTTCAGGAAAAGAAAGCAACATGAGCAAAATAAAAAATCATCTGTGACTACACCACTTTAGCCACTTAAAAAAGCAACTAGAGCACAATGGACGAGTATTGACCGGCTAGGATTTATGCAGGGTTCTGCTGAGGCCACATAAGGCCAAGGAATATAGTTTAATATAACACTTTATTTTAAAGTTGCTTTATTGGGATGCCTGGGTGGCTCAGTCAGTCAAGCAGTTGCCTTAGGCTCAGGTCATGATCCCAGGGTCCTGAGATCAAGCCCCACATCGGGCCCCCTGCTCAGTGGAGAGCCCGCTTCTCCTTCTCACTCTGCCTGCTGCTCTGCCTATTTGTCCTCTCTCTCTATCTCTCCATCAAATACATAAATAAAATCTTTAAAAAATGATTAAAATTTTAAAAAATAAAGTAGCTTTATTTCTGGTACCTGGGTGGCTCAGCTGGTTAGGAGTCCAGTCCCTGGTTTCAGCTCAGGTCATGATCTCAGGGTCATGGGATTGAGCCCTGCATCAGGCTCCACACTCAGTGCACCTGCTTGAGATTCCTTCCCCCTCCCTATCCCTCTTCCCTTTGCTCCTGCCCCTGCTTGCAAGCTCTCTCACTAAAATAAATAAGATCTTAAAAACAAATAAAGCAGCTTTATTTTCTAAGAGCACATTTATCAGCATACAACATACATCATGAAGAGGATGCAACATCTTAAAAAAATAAATCTACTTTTCAAAATCCATAAGATAATTAATAGTGTCATAAACAGCAAATGATAAGTTAAGTAAACCTGTGAAACCATCTGCTTTAGAAACAAGTCTTTTGAATAGAAAATAACCAATTTATGGTTGCCAAAAATAAATGATCACTTATGCATGTATCTGTGCTGTAAACATGCATAAGAATATGCACATACTTGTAGCTGAAGAAGTGTTAAAATACAAGTATTTTCAGAATAGAATCCAATACCTCCAAAGAACAAGGAAGATCTAGACATTATTAAAATAAATGAAAAAAAAAGAAGTAATCATCACATAAGATTTCTAGTAAGACAGAGCATCAAAATTCCTAGTAGGATGAAGGACCCAAGGGCGTTTTTCCAGAAGACTCATATACTGACACTCAACCCAAATGTCAATACTCAAAAATCACACCCCTGTTTTGAGGACTTGTCATTTATAATATGTTGGAACTTGTAACACGAGGCATCTGAACTACATTTAATGAAAAGTAAAAGTATGAGAGTTCTACAGTATCAGATAATCATATTTTATTTTTCTCAACAATCAAGCATATGGGGTGCCTGGGTGGATCACTCGGTTAAGCATCTGACTCTTGATTTCAGCTCAGGTCATGATCTCAGTGTCATGTGATCAAGCCCTAAGTCCGGGTCCACACTGAGCATGAAGACTGCTTAGGATCCCCCGCACCCCACCCCCCCCACCTCCCACCGCCTCAGCACGTGGGTGTGTGTGTGCATGTGTGTACTCTCTTAAAACACACAAACAAACAAGCAAACAAACACAAACAAGCACAGACATCCTTACTTGGATGGCTTTCAGGCCTAAACATTTCTCTGTTTTAGTTCATTTTTGCCATGATTAAGTTGCTATAACTTGCAACATAAAAGCAACAAGGATGACAACAAACTTAAAAAAAAAAAACACAAAATCCTACTGTTCTGTAGTTTTCACTAATCAGGAAGCTTATATAGTAGATCCTTACTGTTCCTACATTCCATATTTGCAAATCTTACTACTCACTCAAATGTATTTGTAACCCTTACTCCTGGCACTTTTGCAGTCATTTGCAGGCATGCACAGAGTGAGGAACATCTGAATAACCTAGCATGCACATTCCCAGCTGAGGTCCGATAAGGGGACGCTCGGCCTTCTTGTTTCAGCTTTTACAGTCAATAAATGTCTTCTTCACTGTCTATTTAGTGCCATGCATTTTGCACTTTTGTGTTTTTTGTTGGTGATTTCGCTGTTTCCAACATCACCCAAGCACAGTGTTAGAGGGCCAGTGTTCCCAAGCACAAAAAGGCTTTGCTGTGCCTTATGGCGAAAATACGTGAGTTAGAAAGTATCTTCTCAGCGTGAGTTGGTTATCAGCTCAACATTAATGAATCAACAATATACATTAAATAAGGTGTCTTCTTTCAACAGAAATGCACATAAAACAAGATCATGTACTGATGAACAAAAATGAATGTTGTGAGCATAAGTTTGTAGGAGCTGAAATCTTTCCTCCGGGAGCAATGGTTTTGTACTCAATTCAGGGTACATGGGGACTCCGCAGTACAATGACAACCAACAGCACTGAGACTAACAGTTAAAAGACCAACAGGGAGAATGCAGCTTATTAAAATGTGGCAACAGAACAGCAGACCCCAAATCACAGACTGTCCAGTAAAATGGGCAGAATTTGAATTCACATTAAGCTGAACTCCCAATACTTTACTCTTTTTTTTTTACCCCCAACTGTCTAATGCTACCTTATGTCTTTTTATTTTAATATTTTATTGTTTTATCCTTACTGAAAGAAGGATGCATGTTTTCTGTAGAGATTTTGAAAATACAAGTGGGAAAATAAAGGGGGTAAGATACTGTGAGTAATCAGAAGGAACACGAAATGTATCCAGTGTCCCTATTTGGCTTTGGTTGACAAAGCAATTCTAATATGTATTTTCATAGGAATATTTCCTAAATGATGAAAACCACCTAGTTTCATGATTTTTATATACTCTAAGTTCGTAAAAGTGAAGCTGTAGTAAAAATCATCTTATATTTTAACAAACTTTTTCTTTAAGAAAAAAAGTAGTAAAATATATTTTATAATGGAATTTATGCTAACCTTGTAACTAAGATATGCAGTCATTGTTAATAATCTACTGCAGTGAGCATATCATTTAAAAGGCTGTTATACAAGATGTCTTAGAGAAGCCAATTTACTACACTTTGCTTTAATATCTGTTGATACCTTTGCATTAAACTTTTTCTTTTTTTTACCTCAAGTAACATCCTTAAAAATTTACGTTGACTATGGAATAAAATTTAATGTGAAATTTAAGCATCTCAGGATGCCCTTACTAATTTCCAAAAGTTGAACAACTCTCAATAGGAAACAAAAATCATAAATAAAATAGCAGTTTTATTTTTTTAAGATTTATTTATTTATTGGGGGAAGGGGCAGACGGAGAGGGAGAGCATCTCAAGTAGACTCCCCACTGAGCGAGGAGCTGAGGTGAGGCTCAATCTCACAACCCTGAGATCAGGACCTGTGCCAAAATCAAGAGTTGGACACTTAACTGACTATGCCACCCAGGTGCCCCCAAACAGCAGCAGTTTTGTGGTAATTATGTACAGAATTTTGATGTAGAATAATGCTTACATGTGTTTCATTAAGATAATCTTAACAGTGAAAAGGTAGACTCAAGAGGCCAACAAACAAAAGTGTGCAAAACATCCTTCGGTTGCCAAAACCCAAATTATCATCTTAACCATAGGTATAGTTTATTTACTTTTTAGCTTCACATTTGAAAGAGGCAAGTGTACTTTACAATCTATTGTGTAAATTATTCCTTAACAGAGAATCAAAACTTAAGCTATTGAAATATAACTCCTTTAAATTGAAGATATTAATATATTATTCAATTTTATCTAATCGCCAATGCTAGAGATGTTATTATTTCCCCAATCTTCCCATAATTCTTTTTTATAACCTAAAGATCAAAGTATGTTTCCCTCTAACTCGGTGTAGGTAACAGACACAACTTCCTTCTATTCCTGTGGGCCTCCGGGCCGTAAGACTCAGAGCAGCTGGCGTGTGACCAAGTGCCGTTTATTTGATTCCCAAATGAACCTTTGACCACTTAAGATTTAGTACAGAAAGATAATGTGGTAAATAATATGATCATGAGAGCTGTGAAAAACAGAAGAGACTTCGGAGCGGATTCAACAGGCTTTTATTTTATTTTTCGGTTGGGCAACCTCAGTGTGTTTAGGACTCCTCTTAATCAACCTGCCCCTCCCCTGTGGGCCACTCGTGCCCCTCGGCTGGCGGGCGACAACAGGAGTCAGTACCCAGCGGCCAGGCCGGTGGGAGAAGCAAGGAGGCCTATTTACGGTTTCCACCTAAACTCTGGAAGAGGTCTCACTTCACAGCAGGGAGGAAAGAATTAATATTCAAAATGACCTTGGCAAAAATGAAAAACAGCCAAACAAGACCCCTGCTGTGCAACAGGAAGCAGCAGCAGCAGCTCAGTCACATGAGACCACACGAGAAACAAATAGGACCACTCTCGAGGAAAGTGTGTGTTGGGGGTTTCTCACAAGACTAGACAAATATAGGATGGAAAGGGCTGAGTCAGATGCTGGTTGGTATTTTAACAGTAACACTTAGTGATACTGCTTTTGTTTTTTTTGGCTCTCTTAAACTAAGCACAGAACTGAAAAGTAAAAGGATGGGAAAAAGAGTCATGAAAACACATTTCACTCCCCCTGGGTATGACTCACGAACCCAGGTCCAGTTCTAGCCACACACTTCAAGAGTAGTGTAGAGAAAAAAAGTGAATTCAGAAGGCAAGCAAGAAAGTGGCCAAGGCAAGAGGTACAGAAGATAATTCAACCTGGAGAAGGAAGAGTTTAGTAAACAGCCTTCACGTCGGGTAGGGATCTCCATCAGAGAAGAGGTTTCCATTTGTTACTAAAAAATGAATTGGAAATCAGCACCTTCTTTGACGTAAACATGTGTGAGATTTACCACACCAGCATTAGTAATACTGAAAACATCAGCTGCAATCTAAGTGTCCACGAGGATAGCGATGAAGTCAGTTCTGTCGATCTAACAAAAATGGTGAGTTATTAGCAGAGACGATATGAAAATGCCATGGTCTGAGCACTCACCAAGCAGAACGGACGTAGGTTGTAACACCAGGGGTCAGTAATACTTGCATACTGGCCAGGACAAGGGTACGTGAGTGTTGTAGAAGCCACGGAAGCATCTGGGGGCAGGCAATCACTCTTTACCAACTGGCACCAAAGGCTCTCAGATTCATTTTAACAACAGTGCCAGCACAGGCTGGCTCCAAGCCATCCCCGGCTGTTGGCACGACAGCGGCTAACCCCACTCCGTTCTTACTCCATACCAGCCACTGCGAAGCACAATGTGCAGAGGCTCTGCGGTGGCCATTATTACCACCTTTCTCTTACAGATGACAAAAAACTTAGGGAGGTTAAATGACTTGTTTGAGTTCATTCTGCTTACAAATGACAGTGCTGAGATTCAATCCCAGGCCTGTTTGCCAACACAATCTGGCAACTTTACCCTGGACCATGCTGCTTCCTAAGTCTACGTAGTCATATGAATAATATGAAAGGGAAAAATCAAGATAACAAAGTGTAAATAAATTAAGATTACATTTTATTTTTTAGGGTGAATTTTTTCTTTCTTTTAAAATTTCCAAATGTTTTATAATGTGGTTGTTTCCCATAAGGAAAGATTTTACGAGAGCTAGGTTTTTTAAACACTGGGAAGAGTTACTGAAGTTACAAAACTAAAAAAAAAATTTTTCCCTCCCCAAACAGGATACCTCTTCATCTGTCTGAAATGCTTCAACTACTGCTCTATCTGAATAAACAAAATCACCTATCAATTAAAGCCCTTTCTAGCACTGGGATTCTATGATGCATTGTCAATCTTTATCAAACAAATAAAAAATACTATCGGCCTAAAAATTATAGAGAAGCCAAGGTATTCATTCACTCAATTAGTATGTACTGCTTGCCTGCTATGAGTCAGCGGTTTGGCTAGTTGGCGGAGAATCCCGACTTAGTCAAGAACCCTGCTTTCAGGGTGCCTGGGTGGCTCAGTGGGTTAAAGCCTCTGCCTTTGGCTCAGGTCATGATCTCAGGGTCCTGGGATCGAGGCCCGCTTCGGGCTCCCTGCTCGGCGGGGAGCCTGCTTCCTCCTCTCTCTCTGCCTGCCTCTCTGCCTACTTGTGATCTCTATCTGTCAAATAAATAAATAAAATCTTAAAAAAAAAAAAGAACCCTGCTTTCACGGAGCATACAGCAATTGCAAGATGGCAATTCCTTTCTGGCCAATTTTTAAGCCAACATCACTGTGCTGAAGGGCAGAGAGCACTGGCTCCAGGCTCAGTAGCAGCAGCCAGTGATCATGCCTACTAGGGAAGGAAGGTTGGGCTAATCCATCTCAGAGCTTCAATGTGGGTTCACCCCCTCCTGGACCAAGATCAACAGTCAAAGAAGGAACCCTGTGAGAGTACAATGGCTCTTGGGAGATCCGTTGGCCCTGGGGGGCGGTTTCTATGTCATCTGCTGGGCTGTCATCTTTCTTTAAAGTCCCTGGGGGGAAAATGGGATAGACACAAATGACTGAGAAGACCATCAGCAATTTCTGAGAGTAAGCTGGTCTTGAATCTTATAATTAAGGGAAAGAACCTACTATTTAACCAAGCTGTACCTCTGAGAAGACAACTCTAAAACTTTGTGAACGTCACATTATAGATTATGAACACATACTGAACACATACTGCCGCCATCATTACAAATGTGAACTCTGTGACAAACGTAGGTGAGGTCAGAACGCCCTCCTGATCTGGAAACAATCTGTTTAGGGCTCAAAATACGTGTCCATTTTATTGTAGGATAAATCACATTCACTTGAAAGGTACAACGAGGAATGTTTCAGGGATATAAAAACCATTTCGTGTTATTTCAGGAACAACAACAACAAAAACCTCATAATAAATGGAAAGACGGTTAAACTCTATGCTACCTTCCCACAAATAAATACCCATTTAAATGAGGAGATACAGACCCCTATGCACTCTTCCTTCGTCTTCCTTTATTGTTTTGCTACTCAGTGAGGTCAACCTAATCTCCTTGGAACCAGATCCCTTTCCATACTTCTTCAGGTTGCTAAGCAGACACTCAGTGTGCTGAGTGTGACAGTCTGGTGAAAACTTAAGATGGCTAGGCTAGAAGATCCTTTAAATCAACTTTTAGACTCCATCATGTCTACAAAGTAGAGAACTTACATTCACAATGTGTTACTCAGCCAATGCCCCAGCCACACGTTATGCATCTCACCTTCGATACAGCTTGGACTGTCCGAAAGTCATAATTACCAGTGGTACATGGAAGGTAGTCAAGACTAGAATGATCTGGGAAGAGACAAAAGCATGCAGTCAATAAGAAAGACAGTCCAATTACATATTTGCATGTGATGGGATTAAATCAACACCTAAAAGATTGCCAGTAGCCCTGCTCTAGAGTAGCCTATGCTGTAGTATCAGAAAACCCAGAAGGACCACGTTCCTAGGGCTCACAGTGACTCAAGATCTCAACTCATTTTGTTGAAATGGTCCCATCACATACACTTGAAGTAGTGAGGCCAAGCTAATCAACCACACGTTTTATAATAAAGGAAGGGTTTAACTATTTTGAATCTCTATTATTGTAAGATACTCTCAGGCAAAGATCATCCCTCTTTCTGCTCACAGAGGCTAGAATAGTATGGGTGTTCTAAGAGAGGTCACTATGTCATATACATTTGTCCTTTTCTTCCTCTCCTCACTGTTAGTTCCCCGTGAAATTAATTTTTCAAATAAGTATTTTTCTTGACATGAATATGCATGAGGAAAAGACTGATAGTAGATTAGTACAAAAGGCTATGGAGTCTCAAATAGCCACATAACAAGAAAGCTTAGAGATACCAACCATCTTAGATAAATGGATAAATCATGGAAATTGGTGCACTACTCAAATTTTAGAAGAAACTGAGACATGGTTAAAGACATTCTACCAGAATTTTAAAAATAAATTAAAATAAGAAATTTGGGCGCCTGGGTGGCTCAGTGGGTTAAAGCCGCTGCCTTCGGCTCAGGTCATGATCCTAGGGTCCTGGGATCGAGGCCCACATCGGGCTCTCTGCTCAGCAGGGAGCCTGCTTCCTCCTCTCTCCTCTCTTTCTGCCTGCCTCTCTGCCTACTTGTAATCTCTCTCTCTGTGTGTCAAATGAATAAATAAAATCTTAAAAAAATAAATAAATAAATAAATAAATAAAAATAAAAAAAATAAATTAAAATAAGAAATTTATAACTTGCTTTTCAACACCAAAATTCTATTTCTTTTGATTCCTGATGCCACTGTCACGGGCCCCAGCGCTATGATATATACATTACCAGAATACCAGAGGGTATGAGCTGTGGCCCCTGTCCTTGTCCAGACAGAAGGACACAGAGCCGGGCAATGCCACACCCTGACTCAAGACATGAGGCCGCCCTCAGCACACCCTCCTGCTGGGAGGCTGTCTATCCAGGGTTCTACAGGGATGAGGAGCTGATGGACTCTGCTTCCATGCCGCCAGCCCTGGCACGGGTTCGTCCGTGGTAGGGGAAGAGACAACAGAAGGAGCTGAACAACCGTGAGCCCGTGGGCGCCACAGTCCTTCAACACTAACTGTGGGAAAGGACACAGGAACAATACAGTTTGGAGGAAAAATGCCAAGATGTGCAACGTGCAGTTTTCTGCTGCTACACAGGGGTTTTCCCAAGTATTGTGAGGCTCCCGTCAGAGCACACAGCACTCTCCTTCTTCTTTCTTCTTCTTGCTCATCTTGATGCCAAACAGCCATCAAAAACTAAAAAGGTGTCTGTCTTCCTACTATGGAAGAAGGCAGTCACTAGATGTTCCCAGTTCTAAAACCAAACCAAACGAATCACAGCTTTCTGAAAATCTGTACCGCAAACATGCATTTTCTGCAATGGAGGTTGGAGACCATTTTGGAAAGTAACAGTGTTTAAACTCCTAAAATCCCCATCTTCTTCTTACTACACTGAGTTAACAGACTCAAAATACTACTTACCCCAGTGCCATCGCCAACCCAGGACAAGGATACTGAGACACTGAGATCATCAAACACATGCTATAAGGGAAAAAAAAAATTCATTTAGAAATGACATCTGTCTTTCGATCTCTGGCTTCCTTAAATAATTCAGAACACTGTTACTTTCAGAGTAATTAAGTTCATAATTATAAGAGAGTATGAATTCCCAGAAAAATGTAGGAGAGCCAGGACTGAACTACTTAACCCAAATTACAAATAACTTGGACATTTTAATTCTCTCTCATACGAAGTAAGCCAAGCAGATGAGTTTTCTTACTGCACCAGATGGGGAGATGAAATAATCGAATTGCTTTCTCCAACAGGACTAAATATAAAGATATAGAAAGTATTCTTAGGATGCTTTAAAACAAGAGATCACAGCCCACATTGACAGATATAATTGTAACCCAATCGGCATAATTTGAATTCTTCTAGGCAGCCTTCACAGTACAGTTGGGTAGTTAATAGATGGATTCCTTTTGCTCCTAGGCTAACTCACTCACTCAAAATGGCAAGGGACAGAAGCAAGGGCCAATGCCCTGTTTCACCTTTAAATAGTGGGGTGGCTCAGTCCACTAAGTGTGTGACTCCTGACTTCGGCTTAGGTCATGAACTCAGGATTGTGAGATCGACCCCCGTGTCAGGCTCTGTGCTCAGTGTGGAGTCTGCTTGAGATTCTGTCTCTCCCTCTGCCCCTCCCCCAGCTCTCTCTCTAAAATAATAAATAAAACAAATCTTTAAAAATAAGTAAATAAATAAACAGCAGTGATGATGATGAATTATGACAGAACAGTCTTAGCAGTTGTGGTAAGAGTTAGGAAAAAGAAAAGGGAAAGCTGGTATATTATATCCAAGATATGGTAAGCATGTTGGAATATAGATATAATAATCATCACGGATCCTTCAGGGTTTTGGTTTTCAAATGCTTTCTCTATTTATAAAATAATACATATCCATTATAGATAATGTGGGCAATAATAGAGAGGTATAATAAAGAAAACATATTTATAATCCTATCACACAGATATTCAAGGCTAACTATGGGTATAATCTTCTGGTCTATCATGTTTTAAATTAAATTTTTTATGTTATTTTATTATTTACTTTTTAAATTTAAATTCAGTTAGCCAACATACAGTACATCATTAGTTTTTGGTGTAGTGTTCAATGATTCATTAGTTGCATATAACACCCAGTGCTCATCAATCACATGACCTCTTTAAAGCCCATCGCCCAGGTACCCCACCCCCCCATCAATTTTTTAACTGATAAAAAATTGCAAAAAGGCAATACTGGCACTTGGTGAAAACTTCCAACCATACACAGATGTATATAGTCGATCTTTGAGCAACGTGGGAGAAAGGGGGCCGACCCCCAGCATGGTCAAACAGCCGCATCTAATTTTTGACTCCCTCAAAACTTAACTACTAATAGGCTACTGTTGACTGGAAACCTTACCAATATCATCAACAGTAGATTAACACATATTTTTTATGTTATATGTACTATATGCTGTATTCTTGCAATAAAGCTAGAGGAAATAAAATGTTATGAAGAAAATCATAAAGAAGAGAAAATACATCTACAGTACTGCACTATATTTATCAAACAATAACAACACAAACCACGTGTAAGTGGACCTGCGCACTTCAAACTCCTGGTGTTCACGGGTCAAATGCAGAATAAAAAGTGAAGCTCTTTCCTCTTCCCCGACCACGTGCCCCGCCATCTCAAGCCCCACTCCCCCGAGCAGTTAACAGTTTAGTATATATTTCTGCTAAATGTTGACGATTATGCTTTTCACTTATAAAAGACTTACTATATCTTATTAAGTTTTTTAATCTTAAGCATGCCCTGCCTTTCCGAGTATGAACTGTTCCTCAGAAGCAGAGGCTATAACTTTATACTTCTTGGTATTCCTTGTGCCTGACATGATACTTTACACCCTCGATAAGCATTTGTTGAAAATGATTATACATCCTTACCAAACCATGAACTCAGTCTCAAAATAGAACATGTCTATAAACGGTGGAACGCCAGCCACTTTGGTCACTTGAGCCACTACCCCAACAGAGAAGTCTGAAGAAATACGGCTCTTATTGACACTAACTCTGTATTGACACTAACTGTTTTGCTTATCTTCTCATTTTCTTTCGTGGTCCTCCTGAACGGGTTTCTGAATTCACCTATGCTATCTGCCCCCTGGACTGTGAGTACCTTTGAGATCGGCAGAAGCTCTTGTACAATCTCTGGAAATGGTACAATCAGTGCCTCACAGAGGGCTTGCTTGCTAAATGCTGGTTAGCTCTCAAATGTTCAGGCAGAGCTTCTCACAGCCTCTGCAGGACAGAAAGGCCATTCATACATGTAAGCTGGCTAAGCATCTGAGAAAAAGTAGGGCTGCTAGAGACATCTGGAACCAGCAGCTTAAAAACCGACACAGCAGGCGCCTGGGTGGCTCAGTGGGTTAAAGCCTCTGCTTTCGGCTCAGGTCATGATCCCAGGGTCCTGGGATCGAGGCCCACATCGGGCTCTCTGCTCAGCAGGGAGCCTGCTTCCTCCTCTCCCTGTCTCTCTGCCTGCCTCTCTGCCTACTTGTAATCTCTCTCTCTGTGTCAAATAAATAAATAAAATCTTTAAAAAAAAAAAAAAACCGACACAGCAATGGGTCTTGTAAGATATTCCACGCAGAGCAAGATGGCCTGTTCTCTTGAGTGAGGGTATAGTGTCTGAAATCACATCAATGAGCTCCTTGAGGAGCAAGAATATCCAGAGCTACCACAGGCACCAGAGAGACCACATGGGTTCACCATCATTTAAACACAGGCTACCTTTTCAAGGAAGACTCTGGTCATCACGACTGACTAGGATAAAAGAAAAATTCCATCACAGGAGTCCCGGCTATCTTGATCAGGCCCCAATGTAGTTAGTCTTGAGCCAATCAGGATCTGCAACTCTCGCTCTTCAGACAAAGCTCTATACACCTGACCCAGTCAGTGCACACTGGCATTACTCACATTTTCCTGTTGCCCAGTCACAGAAGGAGGAAGGTCATTATATATCACTAGCGACACCCAGCTTCACCTGAATAACTCAAAGGAGAGTTGGCCTCATTTATCATCCAAAGAGTTCCTCTGGAAATGTAGGCTGGATTTATTAACTATAATTGTGGTCTTCTGCTACCCTTAACTCTCCCTCCCTTCCCCTCCCAATAACCAAGTACATTTTACTTTTAAAAACATACAAACTCATTGAAAAAACCCATCTGTCTATGACAAATGCAACTAACTTTTTATATACCAGTCTTTAACATTCTTATACTAGTGAAAGTAAAAGAGAAAAATGAAATCAGATCTAACAACAGACCAAACCTCAGGTGGAAAGAAAAGGTCATATGGAAAGAAAAATTAACCCTCATCTAAATGCTATTCTGGTCTTGCCTTAAAAGCTTAAAGAAGAAAGAAAGAAAAAGAAAAGGAAAGGAAAAAGAGAAGAAAGAAAACCAAACCAAGAACAAAAAGGACCAATCCACTGCCAAGGAACCTAACTATGCCCCAGACCAAAGTTCAAGATATTTATAGGAATATAAAAATATCTAGCACTTGAGAAGATAAAATTCACAATGTCCAACGTTCAATCAAAAAAACCAGGCATGCAAAGAAGTAAAAAAACAGGAACTATAATGAGGAGAAAAATCAATCAAACTGACCCAGAAATAACACTGATAATAGAACTAATAGACAAGGACATGAAAACAGCTGTAATTATACTCCACAGGTTTAAGAAATTAGAGAGTAGATTGAGCATGCTAAATAAAGGCACAGAAAATATGAAACAGACTCAAACTGGACTTCTAGAGATGGGAATTACAACGTCTGGGATGAAAATTACACGGGACAGCATTAACAGGAGAGGAGGCGCTGCAGAAGGGGACATTAATAGACTCGAAGCCATACCCATGGAAACTATCCAAGTGAGACACAGCAAAAAAAGACAGGAAAAATGAACAGGGCATCACTGAGCTATAGAGCTTCAAGTTACCTAATATATATGTAATAGGAGTCTCTGGAAGATCGGTGGGGGGTGGAGGTGGCGGGTGGACAGAAAGAGGNAGGGCATCACTGAGCTATAGAGCTTCAAGTTACCTAATATATATGTAATAGGAGTCTCTGGACGATCGGTGGGGGGTGGAGGTGGCGGGTGGACAGAAAGAGGAAAAAAAGGAAAGAAAAAAGAAAAGAAAAGAAAAGAAAAGAAAAGGAAAGAAAGAAAGAAAGAAAGAAAGAAAGAAAGAAAGAAAGAAAGAAAGAAAGAAAGAAATGTCCAAAGTTTCCCAGATTTAATGAAAAGTATAAAACCAGGGAGCCAAGAAGCTCACAAATCCCAAGCTTAAGGAGCACAATGAAAACTACACCAAAGCACATCATATTCAAAATGTTTAAAACCAGTGATAAAAATCTTAAAAGCACCAAGAAAAAAACGACATTACATACAGAAGAACAAAGAATCATTGCAGACTTCTCCTTAGTCATAGTGCAAGCTAGTGGATCAGGATCTTTAAAGAACTAGGGGAAACCTGTAAAGATAAAATTCTATACCCAGTGAAAATAGTTTTTAAACACAGGCTTTAGGAAAGAAAGTTTCGGGACCCCTGGGTGGCTCAGTTGGTTAAGCAGCTGCCTTCAGCTCAGATCATGACCCCAGGGTCCTAGGATCGAGTCCCACATCGGGTTCCTTGCTCAGCAGGGAGCCTGCTTCTGCTTCTCTCTCTGTCTCTGCCTGCTTGTGTTCTCTCTCTCTGAAAAATAAATAAATAAAATCTTAAAAAAAAAAAAAGAAAAGAAAGGTTCTGGCTCTTCTGAACTTGTTCGTTGCCCCTCAGTATTATACGGTGGATATTCCTTTCTGACGGCCACAAGAGAGGGACTACGAAAGTGCAAAAGATCTGAAAGACAACTAAAATCCCGACTTTCCATGTAAAACCAACCATTCCTGTTCCTAACGATCACAGTTCACGTGATCTCCTAGATGTTATTCTCACAGCATGTATGGACGTTGCTGGTACCATGACTATTTACATACCTGGCTACCTCTCAGGTTACGCTAGGTGTTCTTGGATGGCAGGCACTGTGATCAGGCCTAGCACAAGGTCTTGTATGTGTTCAGTGCTCCACAAACATCTCTGTACCAGTCTACTCGCAACCCCGATATCAACATCACTGACCTGTATGTAATCTTCCTTCTCGCATGATTACCAACATTTCCATAAATAACGGCTGAACAAGGATTCTTCCTAGGCCCTTTCTGCCAGCCGGAACACTGTTAACACTAGGACGTGTCCTGGGGTGCTCATACACAAACCGGAGACCTCACTCCTCTCCTTTCCACTACAATTACCATCAACTCCATCTGCCCAAAATGGTAAGGATGTCTTGCATGCATCATAGTGTTTGGAGACACCGGCAGGGGTCAGACCATACAGAAGACAAATGCACACATTTGAGTACGAAGAAACAATGGTCTGCATACTGAGATTTAAGCAGGGCTTCCAGAGGTGGGAGCAGCCACAAACAATAGCAAGGTGGCGGGAGGAAGTTGTTGTGCAGGTAAAACAAACATGAAGATACACACAAGCCTTCTGAAAAACGTCAAAGGATAACACAAATAACATATTAACGTCATCCACCGGTCAAGTGCTGAGTATACAGTAGATGCTTATTATAAGCGCTTGTTGAAATGAGTAAGAATTTTAAGATCAGGATAGACAAGTTGTCGTGGGAACAGAAGGAAAATAAAGATACAGTAAAGGAAATGTGTACGAGAAGAAAAGCACTTCTGCTTGAATGCCCACAGAAAACGGAGATGAGGCCACAGGATCACTTACCTACTCAAATAGGCATGGTTTCTAATGGTATATACAGCTGAACATAATCATCCAATAAGTTATGGTTCAATTGTTCTAATCAAGGCAAAGTAAGATGAATAAAAGAAATATGAGCAGAGGACAAGGCTATGTGGCTAAAAAGAACTGAAAGGCAGAATAATCCCTTTTAAGAGGAGAAAACCCCAAACCTTCAGCACGATATTACCAATGAATAGCCTGCCATATTAAAATACTGAACATATAAAAACACGTAGCTATGTAGGAGGTGAGGAGTCCAGGCAACAGAAGGTGTAGTGAAAGTCTACTCAATCAGCGTTGCAAAACTGATGTTATGTGCTAGCTGTATATGCGACAACTGAAATGGAGAAGGTGGGGGGAGCTGAAGCATGTTCATTGCTGGAAAACAAGAGCTGTGTTGCTCCAATGTAGTATGCCTGAGAGGTAGATTATTTAGCACAAAGAGAACATGATCTGGCCACTTCATACTGCTAAGCAGTCAACCAAATATACATGCAGAAGCAGGTCAAAATTAAGGGAAACCATGTAAATATGCTATTTATGTGACAAACAATCCACAAGCCAGTACCCAGAGGGCCACGGAGTAAACACAGTAATTCCGATTATTTAATCATACTCTATGGTGGGAAGCTCAGAAACCAAGCAGTTTAAGACTAGCTATGTAAAGATGTCAGCTTGATTCAATCAGGAGCAGATGAGCATGAAACTTGCCACTTCTAGAAAGAGATTTATTAATCTCCCTGCACAGTTACTGGCACAAAAATAGACAAGACAGATCAATGGAACAAAACAAAGTCCACGACTGGGCAAGGTTTCTTTTAGTGTATGATCAATCTAGCATTTCAAGTTAGTGATTGAAGTGTCGGAAAAACTAGCTATCTGGAAAAAATAAGCTGGATCCCTAAAACCCTTTACCCCCCACTCACAAATAAATTCCACATACAGCAAAGATTTAAATATAACAAGTCATATCTTGAAAATCCTAGAAGTATGACTATTTTTATAATCTTAAAATGAGAAGACCCTCTCAAAAAGTGATGCAAAAACTGGAATCCATTAACACACTACAGGAATTACTTGGACTACATAAAAAAATTTTAATGGCAAAATACAAAATAACAAGTTGAAAAAAGTGGAAAAATTATTTGCAACAAGACAAAGTGTCTCTATAGAAAAGAGTTGTCAAGTCAATAAGGAAAAGCCAAAGACCTCCAAAGAAAGTAGGCAAAAGACACAAACAAGCAATTCACAAAGGATAAGGAAATGGCTAATAACATGTGAAGAGCTATTCAATTTCACTAGTAATCCAAAGAAAATCAAAGAAAAATAACGTAATGACATTTCCACCTTCCAGAAAAGCCTGACAGCACGCATCCAGTCAGGGCCCGGAGGCCAGGCACCGGTGAGCACCGTGGGTAGGAGCGTCTCAACTGCTACCACTTTTCTGGGGAGCTGCTCAGTGATGTGACTCAGAACTGAAAATGTCCTCCCCACATGACCCAGCAATCCTGCCCCCAGGAACTGATCACAGGGGGACAGTTACACATCCTGACAAGGGATGTTCGTACCTGGATGTTTGCTGCGGCTAACAACTACTGAGGACTCCCTATAGGCCATCTACTGTGTGAAAGCATCTTAACACATTCTCATTTAACCCACATAACAACGCCGTAAGATATCACTCTCTCTGTATGTTCTAGATGAAGGAGTAAAGCTTTGTTAAATGTGCTGCGACAGGCAATCAAACATACCCGGGGCTGCCGGAAACGTTTCAGGTATTCACTGACACCGGAGGACATTCCCAACATGCTGCCCAAAAAGCAAGTTACAGAATAGTGTGTAAAATCCTGTGTGGGTCCTTATGGTTAAAAGCTACCTGGAAGGGAGGTCCTTCAGAAAATCAATAGCAACTGTCTCTAAATGGTAGAATTTATGGGGAATACTTTTTCTTCTTTGCAGTTTCTCTGGACTGACTGAATTACTCCCCAACCCACCTCCAACTAGCAGGAAATCATGCTTAAAAATAAAACCAGAGAAGTGATTTTTCTTTTGAAAAAAGGATATATAAAAGAGTGGTATAAAAAGTATACACGGAGCACGTCAGTTTATTCTTCTATTACACTGGCTACCGGGATGCAGCAGAAGGTCACGGGACAGGTCAGAGAGCCCCCGCTCCTCACAGCCACACTAACACGGGTGGTCTCGATTCAAGGCAGACTTCCTAATACCACATCCTGACGTCATTATTCACCGATACACTCACAGTCTTCCGGTCATCACCTGTTGAACAGTGATTTCTAATGTCCCAGATGGCACTGACAGCCATTTGCTGCCCCAGTAGGGAAGCTCTGGGCAGCAGGGAATCATTGGCTGGCATTTATAACCAAATTGGTTTTCAGGGACTCATTATGTTAGGAAGTAGGGGACAGCTTGTACTACCTTCTCTGAAACACATCCACCTTGACAGCTGATGGTATGATTTATCCATGCATTTATTGCTTACCATTTTATTTTATTTTATTTTATTTTTTTTTGCTTACCATTTTATTTTTTTATTTTTTATTTTTTTTTAAAGATTTTATTTATTTATTTCACAGAGAGAGAGAGAGATCACAAGGAGGCAGAGAGGCAGGCAGAGAGAGAGAGGGGGGAAGCAGGCTCCCCGCTGAGCGTGGAGCCCAATGCGGGCCTCGATCCCAGGACCCTGAGATCATGACCTGAGCCGAAAGCAGAGGCATTAACCCACTGAGCCACCCAGGCGCCCTTTGCTTACCATTTTAAAGTCTGAGGTCCACACATTTTAGAGACCATGAAATGAACACAAATGTCCATTTCTGTGGACCCGTGGCCAATCGTTAGCTCATCTGGAAAAAAAGAGAAAGGCCACAGAACACAACATGCTTCATGGGGATAACTTTGTCTTCACATCTAATTAAACCAGGAGCCTAATTAAATTACTGTTGCTATAGCTCAGAGAACTTACAGTTGGTCTTGAGAGTCACTGTAGCTTGGAAAGAAAACCTGGTAACGAGAAACTTCCGCCTGTCTTAGTTACACACCTGATCGAAAGTAAACTACTGAAAGAACCAAACGTGGGTCAGGTTCACAGGGTTGGCCCCAGGTAAAAAGCCACTTGCAGATGACCCGACCATCCTGCCATCAGGAACCACTTCTCTGGCAGGTAAACAAGGGAACAATCCCATGACGGCATCCTTCACACACGTTCCTTCTTTAGACTAGTACCTCTGTGTGGCTACCATGCGCCACGCCCTATTTGGAGCCCTGGGGAAACGGCAGTGAGAATCCATGTCCTGTGCTCATGGAGCATTTATACCCAAAACACACTTCCTACAGAAGTCTAAAAACGAAGCCTAACCATGCTAGACCTTTAATCTAGAGATGACAGCCCGTCACAGTGAAAATACAACTACAAAAGCGGGTGTGAAAGCCCAGTCCAGTAACTTGCTGGTTGGAAAAACAGGCTCAAATCATTTTCTCTCTTGGGAATCCACTTCCTCAGAAGTAAAACTGAATTATGCTCCTTCGCTCACTGGAATAATAAGAATCAAATGAAATAACATACAAAGGTGAGGCCCTGGTGATCCCAGAGAAGCTGGGAATTTAAGATTCAGGCTTCCAAACCCCAACTAGGGAACACAGGGACGGACAGGACACAGTGCTGTGCAGAAGAGGTCTGCCACACAGGCTGGGTGATGCTCTTGCAGGCAGGAAGAAAATCTTCACAGAATTCAGTTCTGTTAAATAAGGCACTGCTGGGATCATAAAACACGAGCTAAAAATAAGATCACAAATGTTCCAGTTCTCATGGAGGCTATTCTTAGAAATGAAAACGCTAAACACAAAAACATTACACAAGTTTTCATACCTACTCAATTATTCAGAGTTTTCTGCAAGGCAGGATGATACAGAGAAGAGCACTGGGCTAACAGTCAATCTGAATTTTATTTCCAGCTCTGCTGCAAGCTGTGTGAACTTGAGCAGTGCAACCTAACTTCACTACCAAGGTGAGGGGGGCTGGAATGCCAACACCTCTAGTCCTTATAAGCTTTAAAATTCTATGACTCATCAATAATTTAACCACTCCGTTTGCTTTTCCACTGCTCTTTGTTTAAAACAAACAAACAAAAACCAACTCAGCTGCAGGCTGTGCAGTCTGTTAGTGCTGAAAGGAGGAGGGCACCAGCACCCTGCGTTAGACAGAAACCCCAAGGACCTGAACACTCCCTGGAAGGAAGCAAGAGAGGCCTCTGATGCCAGGATCCACGTGGTAGAAATCTAGGCATCTGATCTCTGTGATAAACCTGTAGACCACACTCTATATCAATTTGCCAAACTTGTCAGAATTGCCTATAATTAGTAATCCATCTTCCTGGTTTGCAGAAGCAGCAACTAAAATTTAGGGGATAGCGTGTCTCAGGAAAGGGTCAGCAGCAAAAAGAACAGGATACTGCAAAGGCACTATCATTTTGGCAGAACCAAAAAGTAAGCTTCAACAAGCAGATGATGGGCTGTTTGAAGAAAGGGGAGAAAATAGCCCCACATATCTCAACAGCCCTTGAGGGCATGAATGCCACACCGCATTAAAATAATGTGAGTGGTGGCATAGCATAGTTTAATCTCTTCTTAAAAAGGCAGAGAAATATTTTAGAAAGATTCTTGTTAAACAAAACCAAAAAACTTGTGGCACTTAAAAGGATGGGCTTAGTTTTTGAAAAATTGACTTTTATAACTCAGTTCTCATTATGGCCAATAAATGAGCTGAATTCCAAAACAGTTAGGTTAGCATTTACTTTTTACATCTTAGTTCCACTTCAAAGAAAAAGTGATAAGGGACAGGTCCCCGCGGCCAGCCACTGAGCCACTGGGGGTGGGGATGAAGTCCTCACTGCCTCCGCTGCCACCACACCCCCCTGCTTCCGGATCCTTGGGCACACCAAGTTCCCTCCAGCCCCAAGCCTTCGAACATGTGGTTCTGGGATACTCCTAGTGATCGAATTCTATTCATCTTCAAGTCTCAGTTTAAATAATTGCTCAGTGAGTCCTTCCTAATGCCCCCAGACTAAAAGGACATCCATCAATTACTCTCCTGTTGTTACTTTTGTTCTTCTGGGTCCTTATCATATTTATAACTACATATTTGTTTAATGTTCACGTTTTCTGCTGGCTCATAAAAACAGGTGTCTTGTCTGCTCTGTTCCACCATCAGCTCCCAGGACTTAGGATCCAATACAATGCCCAACATCTAGAAGGTGTGCAATCAGCAATTGTTGAAGTAAAGAATAACAATAATGTAATGAACTTTTATAGAGCACCTACAATACATAATGTACCACTACTCCCTTAGAGATGAAGCAGCAGGCTCAAAGAGGTGAAGTAATTTGCCCAGAGTCACACAGCTGTACGGGGCAGAGCAAAGATTCAAACCCCTATCTGTCTAATTCCAAACCACACATTTAATGATTGCTCTTTCCCCAGCACTGTGTGAGGTGGAAGTAGTGATGGAATAGCACAAGCATGGCCCTTACCTTTAAGATTATAATCTGGGGAATAAAAATTGAATAAATGAACGTGAACATGAGACAGAATGCTACAGTTACATGCTAGCTTACACAGCATCGTTAAGTGTTGTAGGAGAGAAAAGAAGAAAGCCACTGGAGCTAGAACAGCATTCAGACAGGAGGAAAGCCATGTGAACAAGGATGGAGAAGCACACAGCACATGACAAGCTCAAGGGTCTGGTGGAAAGGTCACACACACTGGAACAGAGGGTTAGCAAGGCTGGGAAGTGGTGAGATGTTAGCCTAAAGAGATATGCACATAAGGAAAAATTATTCCACTAACATTCGGGTCTGCTGTGCTTCCAAGCAAAGTTCCTGAGAAGCAGCCATCACATCTTGGTACTATTTCTTCAGACCTCACAGAGGCTGGTGCGGTGCAGGGCTCCCGGCGGCCCCTCTGTTAACAAAGGAGGGTGAAGCCAGCAAGGAGCCGTTTCAGAGCTGTCAACTTAAAAAAACCACAGGCACTGACTCCAATAAACTAAAGTTTAATGAAGCAGAAGTAGTGATTAAACGATAAGTAGTCTTATTTTTTATAATTGTAAATTCTTTAAAACCAATGTAAACAACTATATCTACTTGAAACTACCAGAACCAAATGACGGTGGGATTATTATTTCTCCTTCAACTCCCATAGCTTCAGGAAAGACACTTGGGTTAGATAATCTCTCTCTCTCACCTTATATCCTTGTTCTTAAAATCCCAAGTCCAATGACATAAGTAGTACACATTTCTTAATCCAGATTTCTAAGACTACTCATGATGATTCTCTAGGAATATTACAGCTATGAAAAACAATTTCAAGTGCATACACAAATATTTGGGCACTTAACAGGTAATGCATCAGAAGCTTTGCAGAAATAATCATTATAAGATATAATAAAGGATGAATACACACTAAATCACACATCTCATTTAATCTTCACAATGACCCTAAGCCATAGATATTAAGACATCCATTTTACAGATGAAAAGACCAAGACCCACTGAAATTAATCTGTCCATGGTCACCACTGAAGTTTGACTCCAGCCAGGTCTGACCTGAGATCATATTCCCTCCTGACCACTGCCTCAAAGAACTGCCAATCATATTAACAAGTTAAAATTTTGATGTAATCATGAAGGTTAAAAAAAGAACACATACGCTTCTCACATTTCTGCCAATCTTGACTCACCCTCCTTCTTGCCACCCCCACCCAAGCCTGTCACCCAACCCTGCCAAGTGATAAAACCACTTCATCTCACATATCTCCTTTTATGCACGTGTTCCTCTGGAGTTGCTATTTATCAGGATCATTTGGCTGACAACTGGGCCCTGTGGAGTCAGTAGCCAGATCAACAGGTTTGTTAAGAAATGACATAAATCACACATATGGTACACTCCAAGGTTTTCAAAACATTTTCACTTCAAAGCCTCTGATAATGCTCCATTTTATATGATGGAAAACTGAGGCTTAAAAAGGCTAACTGAGCTGTGCTGAGGGTTCAATGACCATAAAGAGCAGAGAATTCACAACCATAGGACCTACAGTTGGGGTCTATAACCTTGCCTTATCCCTAAAGCAAATGCACTGATTTAAATCACCTCTGTGAGGAGCCTGGGTGGCTCAGTCAGTTAAGCGTCTGCCTTCGGCTCAGCTCATGATCCTGGAATCCTTGAATCCAGCCCTGTGTCGGGATCTCTGCTCAGCAGAGTGTCTGCTTCTCCCTCTCCCTCTGCTGCTCCCTCTACTTGTGCTCTCACTTTCTCTCTCTCTCAAATAAATAAAAATCTTAGCGCGCGCACACACGCGCACACACACACACACACACACACACACACACACATCTCTATGAAACACTTCCAAACACTGTACCATGTTGGGACATCTGTGTTCTACTCTCAGTTCTTGGCCCACATAAGTTATTTAGACTCACCAGTAAAAGTAAGAGCTCTGGCCAGCTAATCAGTCTAACAATCTATGACTGAAACTGTTAAGAACATTATCAGCAAGAATTCAACCTCATCCTGTTCACAAATATTAAGAAAGGAGAAATCTGTTCATTGGCTTCACCATCTTATAGCTCCCGGGTTTCTCACGTCTTGGCTCACATTCTCCTCCAATAGGGTCCGGGAGTCCAAGAGTGTTCCTTAGAACCTTTAGCACTTCAAGTATAAAAGGTGGTCTATTCTGCTCTCCTGTTGGACGTATTCTTCAAGACTGCAGCAACGGTCAACCTCTAAACGGTGAACTCTTCTTGGCTCCACATTTCCACCTCCAGTTTCTCCAGCTCTAGCCTCATGTCTGACACTACCTGTTAAAAGACATTCCCCAGGAAGTCCCAACACACAGCTCCCTGCCCAGACCTCCCCTCTCTTTCCTCCTCCTGCCCCTGCCCAAGACCTACCTTTTTTGACTTCTCTATATGTTTTCCTGGAAACCTTAGACATACTCATCAGCTACTTCTACTCCACAGAAACTTTCCACTGACCATTCCCTGAGCATGTCCTGGATTTCCCTACCATCATGCCTTTACAGATCTCCTTAAGAATTACCTCCATACCTTGATTCCCTCTTCATTCAGGAGGCCTTCCCAGACCACTGCACTATAGTGGGCATGCCTTCTTCAAAAATTCTTCCAAACTTTCATCAAGACACCTTTGAACACTTAATCCTTAAAGCAGCACCAGTGAGGATATCTTTAACGTTTGCCTTGGATGTCCAAAGGCCTGGACTCCACTATATGCAGTTTGGTAAGTGCTTAAATGAATGACATTGACACAATACATTTAAAAAACATTTCGATAAAACTTTTTATTTCACCCTCCAAATAATCCTAAAGGTGCTTCTCTAGTTTAAAAAATTATAATAAAGGTCAGAGAAGTTAAGTGACTATCTATGATCACACAGCTATAAAGCAGCAGAGCCAGGACTCAAATCTGGGTATTGAGAGGTTTCTTTTGAATTCTGTATACAACATCTGAATCCCTTTGACAAAGAGTAGGTACCAGATAGATGTCTGGTTTGAACTATTTTGTCCGGGAAGTAGAAAGTTCATCAAAATTTTCTTTCCCAGTTCAATTCTCTTAGTCCTTCAGGGTAATGATCTTGTTGTTGAACCAGACTTGCAAACTGGCTTAAGTACAATATCAGAACTTCATTTCTTAGAACATACAGGAAGAAAAGAACAAAACTCTTAACAAAAGCAAATACAAGAGAGATAGTATTCAAGCCTGAGAAGGAAAAACAAGCAAGCAAAAAAAACTCCCATACATTCTCTTCTGATGAAAAAAAAAATCAGACCGATTAATCACTCATGTTTCTAACTAGCATAGAGTTGAGTATATTAATGGTAAGCTGACCTCTATTTTCAAAAAGACAAGCAGCCAGGACAAGAGAAAAAAAAAAAAGCCCAGTTTTGGCCAAGTACTGTAGGGAAGGAAAAAAACAAATTTACTGTTATATATCTACTGTGTTTGCTTTTGGACTATGCAAGCTAGTAGCTTTGCTTAGCATTAGAGTTTTCAGGCAACAAAGGATGACAAAGTACTACTCAAAAAATAAACAAGTCAAATGTCTTTCATAATTACATGAAAAAAAAAATACTCCCGCTATCTTGAAGAACACTCATATTTCAGTGAAGCAAGCTCTGGAGGTGGTAACAAATTACCCCCAGATGTGAAATCCCGGCTATGTTCAAGTTCAACTGGGAAGCAGAACAGCAGCAATTTGCTTCTAAATTTGGAATTAACCAATAAACATTTGTGATCACAACCCCTGGCCTCCCCCTCTTCCATATGAATCAGAATTTTTTTAGACATTTCAAATCTAATCCAAAATTTCTCCTGTTGCAGATGAGGAATTGAGAGCTAGCTACCAATGTAGACAGAAAATAAACTGCATTCACAGAAAACTTTCTCATCAAAACAGCACAGGCTCTGAATGGAAGATTCTGTTTTTGCTGTGGTTTCCTGAGACTAGGATTCAGGGTGGAGTGGGGAAAACAGCCTCAATCTTAAAAAACAAAAAACAGAAAAAACCTCATTTCCGGCATTCACTTAACAACCTCTATAGGTATGAAGGGTCTGTCATGAAGAGTCATTCAACCCAGCTAGCTCAAAGCCACAAATTACTAACCCAACTTTGACTATAGTCACTATTAGAACACTAAAAAACCTATCTAGAACAGCCTGAAATTGACCAGCATGTTCCTCAAGCCCCATTACTCCTCAAATCCACCTACACACAGATCAGTGAGGCTACCTACACAATGGGAACAAATTTTCACCAAATTTTTAAAAAGAATAAAATATGCCAAAGAAATACTAGTTACAAAGAGATAGGAAAGTAACTGAAAAATTTTGGAAATTTACAAATGCAATATCTATTTCATAATATTTTTAGAGCAACTGTCACAGTGCCTTTTGCAAGAAAAGCTATATTTTTAATTAAATGTTAAATTTGATAGTTCTGCCGGTCGTAATATTGTAATATTAGCTTCTAATCATATAAAACATCTAGGCATCATTTCTCCAGTCTCAAAACACAGTTCACTTTCTGTAAGGACAGAACTTGAAGGGTGCCTGGGTGGCAAAGTCAGTTGAGCATCCAACTCTTGGTTTTAGGTCAGGTCATGATCTCAGCGTTGTGGGATCAAGCCCCAAGCTGGGCTCTGCACTCGGCGTGAAGTCGGCTTGGGACTTTCTCCCCTTCTCCCTCTCCTCCTCCTGGCTCATGCTATCTCTCTCTCTCTCTCTCCCCCTCAAATAAATAAATAAATCTTTAAAAAAAAAAAAGGACTTATAGGGTAGGAGTGCACAGAAAAGGAGGGAGAGGAGCAGAACTCACTCCTGCTCCAACCATTACCACTCAGTGTTAAGCACTGCCCTTCCTGTGAGGATCACACAAGGATAACAGGCCAACTGGGACAAAGTTGGGGAGCACAGTCTCTGCAGTCACCCACTGACAATCCAATGCTTGTTGGCAAGAATTGATTGGAAATCAGCAGAGTGCAGAAGAAGCTGCTAAGAGCCTCTGTAAACCTGACATGAAAGATCAGATCAAAACAGCAGAATAGAGAGCCTATTATTATTATGATTATAGAAAGAAAACAACCATTAGAAATTGACCAGAACATAAGCCTTCTTCCAATCATTTCCACAAACAGGAGACTCAGATTTCTAATGAAAAATCACTATGCACAGAGCCAAAATATTTGAGTCAGCAGAGAACTTACCTAATTTTTACACTGCATTCCCTCTGAGCCATTTGTCCTGCCTGGGTAGCCCTCTACCCTCACCCCCACCAAACCGCGGATGAAGACTAACCTTTCCCCAGATAAATATATGTCATCAAATCTGCTGATACTCGTAACTGAATTCCCTGCTGCAGAAGTCACTTTAACAGCCATTAGGGGCTAAAGGGCTGAACGGTACACTGCATGGGAGTAGGAACCTCGTGGGGATTTGCTCATTCTGCTCAACCAGGATCAAGAAGGAAATCCTACGGAATTCCTATGCTTCGACCCCTGTGTGAAACAAACCGGAGGAACAGGGCTCAAGAGCAGATTAAGTCGAGGGTGAGGGAGGGGGTGCTGAGGAAGGTAGAATGGAGAGAGACTGCATGTTGGAATAAATGAGGCAGTTAGAAAGTTCCGGGGCAGCTAAAGGCACTGACCTTCCGATTTCCGGGTGTGACAAAGATCCACAACAGGCTAGGAGCGGCAGCTCCCTGAACCTCCAACAGGCACATTCAGTCCTGTCAGCCTGGACTCAGCCCTGCCAGCACCAACAAACAAACACGCACATTCTTCTCAGAGCCGACATGCCATACAACGCAGTCTCTCTCCAAGGCCTGTTTATTTAAGAAACCAGATGCTTTGATGTTGGGGTACAAGTTGGGAAGTTCTGTGTAAAGAAGTAGTTAATGACAGGCGCAGAGGGAGGACAGAGAGTGAGCAACAGTTTCTGGCTTTTAATCACAAGTTTTGAAAGTTTTAAGGAAATTATCAAATGGTCTGAACACAGGAATGAGAAGTAAGGAAATTATGTCAGCAACCACCGTAACTCTGGCCAAGGCATTTCATCTGTTTCTTTAAGACAGTTTTCATGCCTAACCTCAAAGGGGTACTTATAGGAGGAATGTTTTGAAGCAATCCAACTTAGCAACCAACATTAATAAAATCTTCTGTGTTTGCTCAATTTCTCTCACGTGCAAAGGTTATACGTGTCACGGATACTCCAAGGACTTAAAGGAAAAAGTCAGCTAGAAGCGTGGCATAAGAACAGTTTTGGGTTTACGGCAAAAAGAAGGTTATTTCTTGAGTCTGAAAAAAGGGCATTTATAAATACACAGACACACTTGCCGGATTTCATGAGGGAAGAAGCCTGACGTATAGGTCATCAAGGCACAGGTCTCCTAACACCAGAAGAATATAAAAGCACTATCATGCTTTAGTTTTACCTTGCTTTTTAAAGAAGATGAAACGCCAATACATTCTCACAAGCCAAACAAACCAGTGGTCTAGGAGATTCACTAAAACCTTCTGAGGCTTTTCATTGTCCAGTCTGAATTATTTTTCCTTTGTATCTTGACACCCCCAGCATCCAGTATGTCTTGGAGATTTGGACGTCATTTTTTCCCACTGACTATACGAATTAATGTGGCTTAACATGAACAGCAAGTTTTAACAAATAAGAAGAGAACCAAGAACTTTTTATTTTCTTTGGGAATTGAATCCTGTCATCTTATGAAAAACTACTCTAAATGGCACTTTCCCAGCTGTACAAAAGTATACGGTATCTCTGATAAAAAGTTGTTTTGCCATGCTGATACTTTTATTTCACACTCTTTATAAAGGGTCCCTAAATACCAGATCTCTTCAATACAGTTCAGGATGATTTATCAGGACTTCTAAATATAAAGAACTGAAAGCAGAACAGACTACTACATAACAATTCTGGGTTAAGGACGTGGACCTCTAGAAACTGCTTTATTCAACCATTTCCAAGGTGAAGATTACTTACAACTGCTTCACTCTCACCACATTTACGTTATAAACAGGATGGGATCTCTTGAAGAAGAGACCATGTGTGATTAACAAGTGCAAAAAGAGCTATTTAAAATTAGGTCACTGAAAGAAGACTGAGGGGGAAAAAAGCAAAAAAAAAAAAAATTCAGTAGCTAAATAAAATGAGAGAAATAGAAGGAAGCTTCTTTTCAAAGAATAAGGTTTCAGATCTGCTCTTGAGTACATCTGGCCTAAGTATCCCCTGAGCCAGTTTTTTCAACCTCTAGCTTTAGAAATCAATAGTTTACAAAAGACATATCAAGTCAAACCAATCAGGGAATACATCCAGGAGTAGCGGCAGGTCCTAAGGTAGGTCAACCAGCAAGAGAAGAAACGAAAATATGGGGTAAGAATGCTATGTCCAGCTGACTCCAGGAAGGAAGTGGTCCTGTTCTAAGTTCAGCATCAGTGCTGTAAAGCCTTCCTCAGCTCCCCACTGTGAGATGGACGTCTACACTATTATTTTTTCCTCGCAAACAGGAAGTCTTCCCAGTACTCATTCCACCCTATCCGCATCCAACTGGTCCCACCGGTCAGCACTAGCTATGCAGCTTCTGTCTGTGTGGCCTTCAGTGGGGCTCTCTCTGACTGCCTGTGCCCTGACACCAATTGCCCGGGGGACCCGGCACCTGAGAATTCGGCACAGGTAGCAAGTATAGTCCAGGGGAGGGAGAAAGATAGTTCAAGGGGAGACTGCGATTTGGCTGACAGAGAATGTGGTCATACGTGGACAAGTGCAGTTAGCCACTCATCTCTGGCCCTCTGTGCAACTCTTTTTGAAAGAGGAAGGGATCTAATGGGAGAATGTATCACGTGGAGAATACGCTGTGCAAATATGGATAGCAACAATCAAACCATTAACTCCGGGAGAGGCATGAGGAAGATGCCCAAGTTGCACTGCAGCAAGGAGCCAAGACCTCCTTAACAATGGGCTTTGTCAGGCCAGTAGTGTGCAAAAGTTGAGGGGCTTGTCCCCAGGGAGAGAACTACCACAATTTTTAAAGTTTCTGACTAGGATCCAGCGCCAAGGAGAATTTCTGCAACGTATGTCCTAACTGTTGAAAATCTCGTTACAAGGGGATGAAGACAACCTGGTCCGACTCCAATGCCAGGCTAGAAGGTCAAATTGAAGGCGGAAGAGAGATCACAGATACAGTGTCATCCCACCTCCAAGCTTGTTCCTTCACCTATTAAAATACACACAGTAACCCAAGAACTGCTGTGGGATTTCTGAGCACCCGCCTACCCACCCTGAAAGTACTGACCCAGCGAGGACACACCTCTGCTTCTGCGCAGCCCAACTTCTCCAAGCACTTAAGAGGTAATTATCCCTCCAGCCTCCTAGTGGGTTATAGCGTTACTGGGTCCTGATTATTTACACAGACGCAAAACAACGACGCTCCAGAGATTTTGACAACTTAAAAAAAAAAAAAAAA
>LNAC01000313.1:1382757-1450394 GCA_002007465.1 Ailurus styani | reverse complement strand
CGGCGGCGCGTCCAGCCGGTCCTGGCCGAGGGTCGCCGGCGGCAGCAGCTGGAGGAGGAGGAGGAGGCCGAGGCCGTGGGGCCAGCGCGAGAGGCCGTCCGCAGCTCCCCGGGGCCGCTCCATCGCCGCCGAATGCCGACGCCGCCGACACCTGCCGCCCGGCGCGCCCGCCCACCCCCGCCGGCGCCGCGCCACACCCCCGAGCCGGAGCCCGGCGCTCCTTGGATACGCGCAGCCGGGCCTCTCCGCCCCCATAGGCTGGCCGCCTGTCCTTCTTCCCCGGTCCACTCCTCATTGGCTCGCGTCGCCTCCGGCTTCGGGGGTCCTGGATTCGGATGCCAAGATGCGGGACTGATTGGCTGGAACGTGGCAGAGACCGCTGAGGTCATCCCCCCATCGCCTGGCGTCTCCGGGGCCGGGCTTCCAGAGTTAGCGTAGGAGCTTCCCCCGCCTCCCGCGAAGCCCCCCGCCCGTAGCGCCCAGACCCCTCGCCGCTCCCTCTGGCACCCTCCGGTTGGGGACCGCGTTATTCCCCCCACGCGTCTCCCCCACAGACACCCCTAAAATTCCTTGGGTTGCGGCAGCGCCTGGAAAATCTCCTAAGGGAATCCCTCAGCCCGCTCAGCTGGAAAGGGGGCTTCGTCATGAACCGGTGCTTCAGGTTTTTAACCCTTGCGTCCTGGAGCACCCATTGTGTAACGAAGCAGCCCGCCTTGCTGCCAGAAAGGTAAATGCGAACTGTGTGGGCTAGTCCTACGGAGGCAGATAGACATGAGAACATCCGTGACTCATGCAAACTTGAAGCGTCCTCTTCTCCACCACGTATGGTCTCACTCGCTTTCCTCTTCTGCAGGGAGTTAGGCCAAAGGCAGAATTGCTTATTAGTTTCCCCGGACTTAAAAAGTAGCTTAGAAATCAGGGGTGGGTAAAAGGGGCAAGAGACTTCCCCAGTGCTTACTTTAGACACGATCATTTATTTCATAGGTAGGTGCATGTTGTCTTTACCAAGTGTCTTTTTTTTTTAAAGATTTTATTTATTTATTTCACAGAGGGAGAGAGATCACAAGGAGGCAGAGAGGCAGGCAGAGAGAGAGAGAGGGGGGGAAGCAGGCTCCCCGCTGAGCAGGGAGCCCGATGCGGGCCTCGATCCCAGGACCCTGAGATCATGACCTGAGCCGAAAGCAGAGGCTTTAACCCACTGAGCCACCCAGGCGCCCTACCCAAGTGTCTTAACCCTGCCACGAGTGCATTGCACAAGTTTGGTTCTGAGTATATGATGCCCCCTAAATTAGCACCCTGCCTCTAATCAATAAAACAAAACCCCATGCTGTTCCCTTTATCGCAGAAACTGCACACTTAACTTTTAGAACATGCAGCGCAGGTAAAACCAGTTTTGAATTTTAACTTTATTGACTCCGTCCCTTCCGAATGCTCGCAGTTGTTCAGTAGAAAAGGTGGCAAATACAAAGATACTAAGCGCGCAAACGTTACACCCAAATAAGACCACTAAAAAGTACTTTTAGCTATAAACTGGAAGTAAACTCAAATGAGAATATATTATTCATTGTAGAGCAAAATGGTGCAATGCACCCTGCCCAATGTTTACATTAAAATCCTTCCACTCACAGTAATTTGCAAACAAAAAGATTTACAAATTTACATTTTTTCCCCAGAACAACCGCGGTAAGACCTGAGAAGCGAAAAATATTTTTGAATGGCATCTGAGCAGGGTGGTGAAATCACTAGATTATTCTTCCAAGTTCTCAGCTGCCGAAATGACAAAGCTTGAAAACTGGTGTACAATTTGTTCCTATCCATTAATTACCATGTGTCAGATTATTTTTTTAAATACAGATTATTTTTTAATCTATGCCAACTATGGAGTAGATCACAAGACAGTCAGTTCCAGTAGCATGTGATTAGCCAGGGGAAGAAGAGGGGCTATAGAGGAATATTTCTTTGTTTGGGTGACACAAAGATGAATGGTCTATTGTCTTATGGTCTTGAAGAGAAAAAAACAACTCAACAGTGCCATCTCCTGGAGAAATTACTAAATACACTTTTAAACAAGTATTAAATTGCTGCAGTTATCTGTACCTTCACTTTTGAATATATTGCTTTGTATTACCAACCATATGCTTACAGAATATGTATTTCCTTCATCAACTGTATCAGCTGCTAGGGATATGGTACTTTGCATATGGCACTGAGAAAATGTTTTGAGTGAATAAACTGTTTTAGAATTTTACTTTAGTCTGACACAGGCATTATATATAAAAAGTTGCACTGTCGGATCTCCCTTGTGAAACACTGCACATAAGATCTTACCTCACTTCCAGGGCTAAATACATAAATTACTTATTAGTAAAAACTATACCTTTCTCCAAGATAAATTCTACAGCAGAAAGATGAATAGAAAGCAGTTACACATCACAAAACCATCGCTTTCCCTGGGGAGATCATTTCTGACCCTATTTTTTTAAACAAGAAGTCTTATTTATTTATTTGACAGAGAGGGGGCATAAACAGGGGGAGCAGCAGAGAGGGGGGTAAGCAGGCTCTCTGCTGAGCAGGGTGCCTGATGCAAGCCTTGATCCCAGGACCCTGAGATCACCACCTGAGCTGAAGGCAGACCCGTAACCAACTGAGCCACCCATGCGCCCCCCCAGACCTATTTCAATTGGACACAAGAAATTAGAGTTTTAAAATTCTACAGAAGACCAAACTTCTTTTAAGAATGCTGAGATCCTATTCTTTCAAGAATATAGAGGGTGTGAAATTTACTGTCTCACCAGTTGTAGAGTCCAAGGTACAAATAACACTGCCTAGGCAGCGAGAAGGGAAAGTAGTATAAGCTAAGGCTAAGGGAGATATGTTAAGATCTATTCTCCCCCACAAAATACCGTAATTCAGAGACACAACTCTCACCTCTCCCTAAGGAGCATGCTTTGTTCATGAACCTACAGAGTGGAAATGTTACAGTCTAGTTCTTCCCAGTAGAAGCTTCATGGGAGCACAGACTGTATCCAGTATTTTCACAGCTCTATCCTCAATGCCTAATACACTACTTGGTACATAGTAGATAGGTACTCAGTAAATTTGTTAGATTTGAATAAATGGAAGTTGTGATAGGATTTTTCGGTGGCATTTTCTACCAGGATTTGATAAAAGGTTAACATGAGGGAAATGAATCTCATGATTACAATGTTGTATTTATTTTTTTAAGTAATCTCTAAGTCCAATTTGGGGCTCAAGTTCATGACCCTGAGATCAAAAGTCACATACTTTACTGACCTGAGCCAGTCAAGTGACCCTATCATGTAGTATTTAATTAGAGTTAAAATCACCAGAACAGTCTCTGTAACAGTGGTGACAATATATTCTGGTTTCCTACTTTCCTTATGTGTATATCTAGGCCAAAATTATTCCAAATGTTTCCTGCCATTGCAATTTCCAAATGTGTATAAACACAAGTTTTGTTTTGTTGCTGGAAACGGCATGAAATTTAGTATGAATTCAACCTACTCAAATAATCATGACTTATTTTGACATCATGGACTACAAGTTTCTACAAATGTTAATGAAGATAATATGCAATCAATTCTGCATTATCCACCTATGGATCTGGGGTACCTGGGTGGCTCAGTCGTTAAGCATGGATTAGCCATGTTGTAGATAGTGCAGGTACATTTCAAATTTCAATGAGATTTCCCTATTATTCGCTAGGTGTATAGGCTCCAAGGACCTGGCATTGTAAAATCAAGAGTTGATGATATGAAATCAGAAAATCTGAGTTCAAGTCCCCACAGCTTAATTTTCTGTGTCTATGGACATACAGCCTTAGATTCTTCATCTGTTAAAGTATGATAATGATATCTACTTCATATGGCCATTCTCGGGACTCCAATAGATTGATTCTTTAAATAATCTCAGTGAGTCATAAGATGGCAGCTTTTATAGTTAACTTCATTAAAAATGAAAATCCCTTTTCAAATTATCTACTAAGACACAAGAAATAGGACAACACTATAGTTGGCTTAATTAACTCCAACCCTTAAAACATGTTTTTTATGGTCAATTTGTTAACATCTCCTTCATATAAGAAAAGCAGCAAAAGTACCTATTTAATCAAGAGAAACTACAGGACTGAAATGGGTTCAGTGCTATTAATATCTCTGAGAGGAGCTGGACTAGCTTGAGTTCATTTGCCAACACCAAAGGATTCATGAGACAGTTGATTCTGTTGTAGACAGACACCAGAACAATTTTAAAACAGATATTCTGATAGGATAGGGATATTAATACCACTATCCTTTTTGCCCCCTAACATGAGCATTTCAAACAAAAGACTGCATTAGAAGAGAACAGTCTATTAACAAATTTTAAATTTTTCTTTATTTCAGAACTGCCTTTATGTACAGACATCATAAAAAAATGCACATACAATGGAGATTTCCCAAGAACAGGAGCTGAAATTAAAAGTTAAAAGTATTTAGGAGAACTGAAATTGTCCCAGAGAAGTTCTGAGGATCATGCTTCTTTAAATGTCCTTGATAACCTCTTCAAGTTCTTCCTTTGTGAACATGTGGAAATTCTGGCCGGGCTGCACGGTGGCTAGCTGGAAAGAAAGCAGAGAAGGGTTAATGAGCTGGGCTCGATTACTCTGCAGATAGCACCAGGTCAGGAAAAGCTGTGTTAGTGATGCAGCTGTTCATTAGGAACTAAGGGATCTGCTGTCCCAGGGATATCCTTTCCAGCCATAGGTTCCTAAAATAGCTCTCTGACTCCCAAATAAAAATTATTATTGACAGAATTTTCCATTTTGAGGTTAACTGACCACATAATAGTTAACCAAATGCCTAGAATCATTGTCATTTTTTGAAGTTACTTCAACGAGGATCAGAAAAGCAACAGCAAATTACATGGGGTCAGTACTTTTTTCCATTAATGATTTCTTCAGAAATATATTAAAAGTGTATTTACACACTTGCAAATAAAGCTTTCGTGTGTGAGACCTTTGTTTCTTGGCCACTCTGTGTTTCAATTTCCATCAGAAAAATGGGGATAATAATAGCACTTAACTCGTACAGAAGTTGTGGAGATTAAATGTGTTAATGTATGTAAAGTGCTTACAACACTGCCTAGGAACATTATAAGTACTAAATAACTATTGTTATTAGGTATGTTGTATTCTCTAAAATTGTTCATAAGGCAACTTAACAACAAAGTTTGTTTTGTTTTTTTAAAAGGACTGGCCATGAGGGTCACCTGGGTGACTCAGGTGGTTAAGCTTTCAGGTCAGGTCATGTTCCCAAGATCCTGGGATCAAGCCCGCACCAGGATCCCTGATCGGTGGGGAGTCTGCTTCTCCCTCTATCCCCCCTCCCCCAGCTCCTGCTCTCTCTTGCTCACTCTCTCTCAAATAAATAAAAAAATCTTTAAGAAAAAATAAAAATAAAAAAATAAAAGGACTGGCCATGAAAATGAAAGGATTCCATTAACACTGACAACAGGAAACCAGTTGTGATTGACAGACATTAATAATAACAATTTAGATATAATCCATTTAAGCAATAAAAGACCAGGGTCAGAAGATGGTTAGTTTCAAATTTAACTAAAACTACCAAGTTTTCCACCACCTCTGCTGATAACATAGTCCCCCCTGTTTTGGGGCAATAGGTGAGCAATAGAGGCCACTTCACATTTGCCAAAAAGCTGTTTTGTTCCTTTTAAATGTCATTTCCTCATATTGCCTTTTTCTTTAGACCTTAAAATTAAGCATACTAGGGCATTTTTGGTAATATTCATTACTGATATTTAATATAATTTGAAAATTGCCAGAATTAGCACAATCCAATTACATGATGTTTATTATTTTCAGGTCATGATCTCAGGGGTTGTGGGATTAAGTCCCATGTGGGGGCCTGTGCTCAGCTGGGAGTCTGCTTAAGACTCTCTCTCCCCTCTCCCTCCACCTGCCCCCCTTACGCACTCTCTCCTTCTCTCTCAAATAAATCAATCTAAAAAAACAAACCAAACCAATCCAAAACAAAATACATCAACAAAACAAAACAAAAACACAACCTCTGTGAGGCAGGTAAAACATATTTTCTTTCATTGATTGTATTAATAATTATTAAGCACTTGTGTACTACTTATAATTGTACTAGGTACTAGGGATCCAAAGATGAAGAAAATTTCTTATTTACTAAGATGCCAAATGCTTTCAATGTTAGGTGTTATAACAGAGTTAAGCATATGCAGAGCCACAAAGGAGTAACCTAGGGGAAGTCAAGGAAGGGTTCAAAGAGAAGCAACTTTTAGGTTGCATGTCCTTTTTTCTTTTCTTTTTTTTTTTCTTAAGATTTTATTTAGTATTTATTTTGGGGGGGGAGAGAGAGAGAGAGAGAGAGAGAGAGAAAGAGAGAGAGAGTGCACAAGTGCGAGCGAATGGAGGGAAGGGCAGAGGGAAAGAGAATCCTAAGCAGACTCCATGCTGAGTGGGGAACCCAAAGTGGGGCTCAATCTCATGACCCTGAGATCATGACCTGAGCTGAAATCAGGAGTCAGATGCTTAACTGACTGAGTCACCCAGGTGCCCCTTGAGTTGTGTCTTAAAGTGGAGGACCAAGAAGGGCAGGCTGAATGTGCAAATACATAAAAGCATGAGTCAAGATGATGTATTTATAATACAAAGTAATTCTGAATGGCTAGAGCAGAGGTTGCATATGGGGTGAGATAAAATGGGGAGGAGGAGTAGGAAAGACAGTGTATTATACTGGTATATACTGGTTTGGTGTAGGACCCCAAATCACAGTTGGGTTCAAATTTTGATTCTACCATTTACCAATTCTGTTATTTTGGGCATGATCCTACCCTCTAAAAGTATCAGTTTTCTCTTTTGTAAAATGGAAATAGGAATACCAACCTTGGAGAGTTGCTGTGGAAATTAAAAAAGATAACTGCATGCAAAATGCTTAGCAAGGTGCCTAACAGATTAAACATTATGACTTAAGAACAGTAAATCATTATACCATGAAAGAAGTTTGGAATTCATTTTGTGGACAGGAGTCAGAAAAGATGTTTTTGTTGTTGTTGTTTTGTTTTTTTAGAAAAGATGTTTTTAAGTGGAGAACAAGTAAGATTGGATACGTGATTTAGAAAATCAACTTCAGGGGCACCTGGGTGGCTCAGTGGGTTAAAGCCTCTGTCTTCGGCTCAGGTCATGATCTCAGGGTCCTGGGATCGAGGCCCATATCGGGCTCCCTGTTTGGCAAGGAGCCTGCTTCCCCCTCTCTCTGCTTGCCTCTCTGCCTACTTGTGATCTGATCTCTCTCTGTGTCAAATAAATAAATAAAATTTAAAAAAAAAAAGAAAGAAAAAGAAAATCAACTTCAGTAGCACAATGTGGGGGTGGGGGGTGGGAAATGGAATCAAATGAAGGACAGCCAGGCTACAGGCAGGAAGACTAGTTAGGAAACCTCTGAAAATATACAAGACGGGAGAAAACTGAGTGCCTGAACAAAAGAAGGCACTGGAAGTAGGGATGGAGAGGGGGCATGGACATGAGAGTTACTTAAAAGTGGGCAAAAACAGTGAAGAGAACAATTCAGTGAAGGGAAAAGAGAAGCCAGAATCTTCTAGGTTTCTGCTGTGAATGACAGGTACACTGGTGGTGTCATCAACCAGGATTAACAAGACAAGAAGATGAAATGGTTTTCAGGAGAGATAATGTTTAGTTTTAGAATTGTCAAAAATTTGAGAAGTCTGCTTCAGAAAGATGAAATGTGACCATGAAATCTGACAAACAGGAGTTACCTTAGCAAAGAGCAGTCTCAGGGAAATATAAAGAACAGAAACAAATGGTAGCGATTGAGGAATAAATGGGGGGAAGCAGTGAGGACAATGAACCTAAAGTTCTTTTCGGGAAGAGACCTAGCAATAAAGGTTGCAAAAAAGGATGAATGGAATAGCCCTCAGCAATAAAATGCAACAGACTACTGATACACACAGGATGAATCTCAAAATCATTATGCTGAGTGAAAGAAGTTAGACACAAAAGAGCAAATACTGTGTGACCCATTTATATGAAATTCTAGAACACCCAAAACAAATCTATAGGGACAAAAAGCAGATCAGTGGGAAGGAAGTGACTAAAAAGGGACATAAGAAAACTTTTTGGGATGACAGAAATGTTCTATACCTTAATTGGAGTGGCAGATTATGTATTTGTCAAAATTCACTGAACTGTGTACTTAAATGGGTGCATTTTACAGTATGTATGCTGTATCTCAACAAACTTGATTTTTTTTTAAAGACAGGATACTAGGTAGAAAAAGGAGTTAACAAAAGTAGATTTTGTTTTGTTTTTCTTTTAAGATTTTATTTATTTATTTGAGAGAGCAAAAACAAGAGAGAGCTCAAGCACAAGCAAGGGGAGGGTCAGAGGCAGAAGCAGGCTCCCCACTGAGCAGGGAGCCTGATGTGGGGCTTGATTCCCAGGACCCCAGGATCATGACCTGAGTACAGATGCTTAACCGACTGAGCCACTCAGTGCCCCTGTTTTGTTTTCCAAAAAAGATCCCACTTGGAAATTTTTTTTTGTAGAGGAGAGGCTGGGATCCAAGGGACAACTGATGGAGAAGGGCCCTAACACAGATGAAGGAGATGGGCTCTAGAGCAGTGACTCCCAAATGACTGACCTTCTCAGACTGACCATCAGACTCACCCAAGGAGACTTCAAAAATACAAACTTCTGGGCCTCATTTCCAAAGACTGATGGAAAGCCAGATTTAGAAATATCAGAGTACTGGTGGGGTAAATTGTCTTGGACAACTGAAAGTGCCCTTTTGTTTTAAAGTGAAAAAACTGTAGTCAGGGATCAATGCAGTTAATGATAAAACATGAAGGAGACACATCTGATGCTCTTTTCAAAGCAACACTGAAACTGAATGAGCTAAAAATCTTTGCAGTTTCAGGTGAACCAAACAGCCCTCAGAACCTTCATTGTGAAATCAACAGAGCTACCTCTGAACTACTCTGAGGGGGGAAGGGGATAGTCTTAGAAAAATGCCAAGATCCTATCTCATTCAGTACTAAGAAACACAAAGTACCAGAAAGGAAATGACAAAAATCCCTCCTAAGGGTCAAGAAGGGGTATATCTGCATTTGCTGCACTTGGTTGTCTCAGAAATTGGCAAGGGAAAGTATTTAAAAATCTCTGCTAAGAAAGTGAAAAAACAATATTTATGTAGTAAGTTTTCCATTTCCATTTCAAACCCCTCTTCTCCCCATTACTGCTCAAGGAGCAACCCTCTCCCGCCAACTCCATTCAGACCTTCCCACCTTTAGGCCAGCCCGTTCTGACATCCAAGTTTGCCCCTCCCACTGCGGCCTGTGGAAGCTGGCTCCATTGGAGAGACATTTGTAAGTCCTGAACCAGCAATCCTCCACCAGGGATTAACCCAAACATACATTATCTCAGTCTATGTTGAGTACCACTGACAAATATCCTGGTAAGTGCTGATTGGCTTAATTACGGATTTGTGATTACAGCTGCATTGCCTTTAAAAATTCTGTCTAATTGAAACATAATGTACATACATAGTATGCCTACTATCCTGACTTTCTATAACTTTCTGTTGGATGATTCCAGCCTCCACTAATTTTTCTTTAATTATTTTTCTCCATTAGTATTTTAATATAGCCCGGCAATCCTTTTACTCATCCCTGTCTTCCTTTTTCCCTATCCATAATCACTCTTCCAAACAGTTCCCATTCTCCTTTACTCCACTGTAGCATTCACCCACCCTGAGCAGATGGATGTAAACGATCAACAGGGAAATACAGGACCTCTCTCCCAAATCACCTGCAAACCTACCCTATCTTTACTCACCACTACCCCCTTTTCTCCCATCTACTCTTAGCATCCTAAATAAAGGCAGTCAGAATCTGGTCCACAACTGTCATGCCATCTCCTACTATCTCATTACGTTACATTTATCTCACACCCCAACAGTCAGAAAACTCTCAAAGTTCCCTTTACAGGGACACCTGGGTGGCTCAGTAGGTTAAGGGTCCAACTCTTGGTTTTGACTCAGGTCTTGATCTCAGGGTTGTGAGATTGAGCCCCTCATCATTGGGCTCCCTACTCAGCGAGGACTCTGCTTGGGATTCTCTATTTCCCTCAGCCCCTCCCCACACTATGTTCTCTTGTGCTCAAGCAAGCACTCTCTCAAATAAATAAATCTTTTAAAAAAAATTCCTTTTACATATGATGTTATTTTCCATCTTTGAGCCTTTATGCATGGCTGTTCTGTCTTCCTGGGAATACCCTTCTCTTCTTTTCTTTAGCATCACCTCTTCCAGTCACCTTTCCTAATGTCCTAGTATAAGCTACATGTTCTTGTGACAATCCATTCTGATTACTCTTATAGAAGTATTGCCTCAAGCTGTTATTATCTATATGTCCCCTATATTACACAATATACTACCTAAATGGGAACTGGATTTTCTGTATCTGTATCCCTTGGCATCTAGTGTAGTACTGGACATACAATGGGTATTCAATATAAAACTGAATGAGTTCTACTCTTTAAAACCAACTCCTTCATTTGTACTAAGCCTTCCCTCTTCTAGAACTTTTCCATCACTATCTAACCTCTGCTTTTGTTTTGTTTTTTTTTTTAAGATTTTATTCATTTATTTGCCAGAGAGAGAGATTGTGCACACACAGGGGGAGGGGCAGGCAGAGGGGGAAGCAGATGCCAAGCAGAGCAAGGAGCCCGATGTGGAACTCAATCCCAGGACCCTGGGACTACGACCTGAGCCGAAGGCAGGTGCTCAACCAACTGAGCCACCCAGGCATCCCTACTTTTGTTTCTTTTAACATTTTTCTATATACTAGTTTCTTCTCAGTCTATGGAAGTATTTTCAAGTCTTTTATCATCCTTAAAAAGATAAAAAATCCTTTAAAACTGCCTTCTGCGGACAGTATTATAGTAACTCCTTGAGAAAGCAGCACCTTCTTGTTTTGTCCACCTCCCTCCCAGTCTTTAACTCATCCAATTCTGGCTTCTGCTGTTACCACTTATTCAAAGGATGGTAATAACTTCTAAAGGGCTGAGCATACAAAAATCTGATTATCTCCACCCATTCAAAATTCAGCAGTGGGAACTATGATATTTGAATAAAAAACAACAGAACAGAAAAATACCTCTATATTAGTTGCATTCAGCTTCTCCTCCATTACTTGTTTGAGGATGATGAGTGAAGACTTGATGGCTTCTTTGAGTGTCATAGACTTCAAACAAAAAGAGTAAGTAGAGTAACCATTATAATATAATTCTGTTTTCCTTCAAAGATTTCCCCTACAGTTCCCCGAAGAAATGACTTAGCAAATAATAAATCAAGCAGCCTAATAAATGAAATGCATGACAAGTATCTCTATAATTCAAGTAAACGGTCAATAAGTATAATACATTTATTCAAAGAAAAAAGTTCTATTTTGAACCAGATCAAAGTCACCAACTTTCATGTAAGTGATTCTGAAGAAGTGGAAAGGGCTACACGTCCTCTGTAGTTATCTTCTTTTAATAAAAGAAGCAAAATAATATTGGGAATATCCTATGAATAAGAATTCCCAAATGATCTAAAAAGGTAGCTGATTGGTTTAGCAAATCTGTTCTTGTATCATTTTGAACCTACGACCCCAATTTTTCTACACATAAAATCAAAACTACCAGGGGTTGGTGGAAGCAGGCATCCCTGTGTGAACCATGTTAATAGTAAGTATGGCAGCCTTCAACCACAATGAGTTACCCCAAACCAAGCCCTCCCATCCCACAAGATGAAAAGTGCCAAATGACTACTTGCTTAAAGAGCCAGACTAGGAAACATAACTGTTAAGTAAAGCTGTAAAGATAAAGGATAAACAAGCTGTGGTACATCTATACCGTGGTATAGCACTCAGCATCAACTACTAATAAGTGCAAAAACATGAATGGAACAATATATTGAACAAAAACAGTATATTAAACAAAAAAGGGCAAACACGAAATACAAACTGTATGACTGCATTTATAAAAATGATAAGAACAGACAAGACTAATCTTTAGTGGTAAACACGGTTACCAGGGAGGAGATAAGCGTTTTAGGGAGTGAGAGAAGTGTTCTACATCTTGTTTTATGTGGTGGTTATAAGGGTAGATAGAACTGTCAATCTCCTAGAAATGAACTCTTAAGGTCTGCCCATTTTATTATATGTAGATTACACCTTGATTTAAATAATAATAAAAGTTGTGAGTGCTCAATTACCTTGTGGTAAACTTCTTGCAAGGAGCTCTGGGCACCCTCTGAAGCAGAGCCAATTGCTCGAGCATCACACTGTACAAAGGTCCCAGATGGGTCCATGTGAAACCTGCAAAACCCCCCAAGAGAAGGGGATTAAAATGCTTAAGAGTGGTGGCATTTTAAGAAACAAACATCTCGCTAAAGAATATAAATGATTGGCCCTGCGGCCAGAAAACCACTGAAATACTGAGGCACAGGTCCAAAAGACATTCTGTGCCTGGAGAAACCAGATCTTTTAAAAAGTGTTTAAACTAATAAATTCCTGAGATTTAGAAGCATAGGAGATGTAAATATGGCACTCACGTATGCCTATCTAAGTATCTGAGGTTAAGCATCAAATCAACAGTCTAAAGCAAAGCTCTAAAATACATCCTGACTATAGTAACCAAGAAACTTTTAATTCTTTCCAGAATTAGCAGTGGTGCCAATAGAGGAAGTTCTTCATAGAATCCCCAAATTTGTCTTTGTATAAACAGCACACAATTATTGAACTTCAGAGTTAGAAGCCGTTCATTTTTTGTAATTCTACAATAATCTTCTCAGTTGATTTGAATAATGAGTCCCCATCCCAAATTAAAATAATTCTACCAAAAAAGAAGCAGGAAAAATGGCAAATTATTCTTACAGCTGGGGTCCTTTCTCATCAACTCCTCCAAATAACAGTGCTACTCCAAAGGGACGAGACTAGAACCAAAAAACAAGAGGTATTAAGATAACTGGCTATTGAAGTAAGTTGTGAGAGGGGCTGGGAATGGTTTGTTCAGAGGACAAATGTCCTAGGTCCCTTAGAAGAGCGAGAAAACCTGACACAAAGACCCCACTCACCATGGCACCTGGATCTGCATCTTCTTCTCCAAACTGAAGAGCTAGATTAGATACAGCCTGAGTCACACTCTCCACTGTCATTGTCTCATTGTAGGTAAACCAATGGTTCTAGAAGAAGAGCAAAACATGGTCTACATCTTCTTCTTCTTTTTTTTTTTTTAAGATTTATTTATCTGAGAGAGAGAGCACGAGAGCATGTGCAGTGGGGGGTAGAGGGGGAGAGAAAATCTCAAGCAGACTCCCTACTGAGCACAGAGCACAATGCCCCACAACCCTGAGATCAAGACCTGAGCTGAAATCAAGTGTTGAACACTTAACAGACTGAGCCACCCAGGCGCCCCTAAATGGTCTACCTTTTAAATAAGAGAAGCATTAAAGCAGCTCACCATCTCACTACACACATCCCTGTTAACTACGGTTACAAACTGAATGCTCAGCTCCATTGCGTTTTCCTTAACACTAAACTTGAATGCTTGGGACTATATGAAAGGAAGAGAAATGGCTCTGAAAATAAACTCTCATCAAAAGGACTCTAAGCAACAAGAGACTAGAGGATTACTCCATTGAAAAAGAGTTAACCCCTCGTAGCATCAAGCTTAGTATTTTCACTAAAGTGAATGCTTTAATATTATTCCCAATATTATTTCACTAAAGTGGACAGCAAAGTTGAAAATAAATACAAAAAATTTTACAAATTAGGTATTTTTTTTTCCTTAGTGGTCTACTCTCCAAGCAGAAAATATCAGTATTCCTGACCAGTACTTGTCACCTGGTACATAACATTACTTGCCACAGGAGAGCTGTTATTTATAAGCCCAGCACCAAATGCATTGGGGTAGAATGTCCCTTAACTACACCCACTTCCTGCTATGGTGCTCCCACAGAAAGTCAATTAGGGAACAGAATGCAGTGCAAAGCTTGCTTTATATAAGGCAAATCAAAAAGAAGCAAGAGACTGTCAGCACTATTTGCCAGGGCTTCCTTAAAGCCACAGTGGCTGGATGGCTAGACTCCAAGCCTCAAAAAGTTATCAACTAGGGATTCTACCTAAAATCACTCCCAAGAGTTACATCTGATATTAACACAGATAATCTACAATACAGCTCAGGCAGCTATATCATCATTAAACAAGAAACTCAAGCATCATGGGAAAAAGGAGAGATGATGCTAATTTTACCTGTGTCTCCACTCTGGCTTTATCAATTAAAGTCTTAGCATCAGCAATTAGCCCACTCATGGCACAACCTGCAATGTAAAAGCAATAGTAACCCAGGGGCCAAATCCTTGCACGACTCTTTCATCCACTCAGGAAATACTGAAATACAGAATGGAACCATGACAGCCACACAGCAATCCCACAGCAATATACCCAAGAGATAAGATGGGAAATTATTTGATTATCTGTACTGAACACAAGTATAATTATATTACAAATAAATTTAAAAAAATCCACAATAACATAGAAGTCCGATATTAATTAAGACAGAAAACAGAGAACACCCTAACAAACATGAATTTCCATCTATCACATCCTTAAAACATCCCTTCAGCACTCTTTGTAGACCACAATGCACTTTCAAACTAAGCGAACAATAACATCCCAACAGAAGAAATTAAGATTAAAAAAAACCCATCTTACTATGAGCTATAGTGGAAGACCCTAGGATAAAATCAAAAGCTTTTTCACCTCCCTGACCAAATACAAACCAAGCAGTTTAGAGAGAAAGTTTGCCTAACAGCCCAAGATGCCAAAATTATGGCTTTTACTTTATATACCATGACTCAAAATCTTTATTGCCAGCCTAAGCCTTGCTCCCACACTTCAAACCCTATAAAGCTGACTCCCTTAATATATCTACTTGGACATACCACCAACTCAAATCAAATTCTTTCCCTTCTAAACTCCTTGGCCCTCACAACCAATTAGATCTCAAAATTCTATCGTCTCTATCAAATCAACATGTCTGGCATTAATCCTTACTTTCTCCAGTTTCTGGCTACTGCTTTGGTTAAAGCCTTCATCATCTCCATGTGGACTAAAGCAAATTTCTTACCTGGTCTCCCTACATTTAGTTTCAGCCCTCTTCACTCTACCTGCAACCTTATCAGAATGGTCTTTCTAAAATACTAACCTGATCATATTACCTCAATGCTTAAAATCTTTCTCATCAGTGCAAAAGGATCAAGTTCAAGCTCTTTAGCATGCCAAAAAGGACTTAAAACTGTCTGATCCCAGACTCACTTCTTGCTACAGCCCACCTCCCAGTCATACCAAACTGCTTGTGCCAGCGTATTCCACATTTTACACCATCAAGGGTTTGCTCATTTCCATTCCCTCTAACCAGAGTGTCTCCCTTGCTATACCCAGACACCAGACACTTGTTCACTTGGTGAACACTTCCTGATCTTTTACAATTCAACTCAGCTCAATCATCACCATTATGGAATCCTTTTCTGAATACCCACTACCACTGGCTCCAGACAAAACTAATTATTTCCTCTTCTGTACAACTACTAAACACATACTACAGCCTTTCTTAATACCTACCTATATCACTCAATTGCATTTACTTATTTACATGTTCGCCTCCACTATTAGGCTGCATGCTTCTGAAAGACAAGGACTATGTCTCATTTCTCTCTCTATCCCTGCTGACTAGCCTATATCTGGCACATAGTAGGTTCTCAATTTGCTGAATGAAGTGACACCGATCTATCTCCAAAAGACAGGTGACTTGAGATAAAGTAGCCACAATGTTCTAATCCTAAAAGACTAAATCTGTTTCTCTGTAAAAGAAATAATGTCGAGCTCCCAGAGTCACCATGGCATTTGGTTCTGAGGCCTTCAAGTCATTATTTTACTGATGTTTCATTAATAAGATGACTAGTAGGTTAAGAAAATCTGGACAGCCAACTAAAATGCCACACTATAAATAAGCAGAACTACTCACCCTGTAATGCTACAGTGATGCCAGAAGCTAAGGCAGGGCAATTTGAATAGAGACCAAGAAAAGGAGTATCGGGGAGTGGGTGAGGGATGTAGGGGGTGACAGGGAGTAAAAAGATAAACCTCAAAACAGAGGAAGAGGACTGATCTTCTCAGTCTAATATTCTTATGCTCTTTGAACCTTAATCACCCTAAAGATCTTTAAGAATTCCTCTTTCAGCAGATACCTCTAGTTTTCCACATAATCTTCTACTCCTGATGGTTTCTTACCAGGACTATCATTATGTATCACTGAAGACCCAACTATCATAGGGAACTGGCCTATGACTCAACCTTGACATATTTCAACAACTATCACATTTGCCAAGTCTAAATTTGAAGGAGAAAGGAACTTCTGGGAGTAGGTGAGCTCTACAACTGCTTTCTACTCTTATATTACGCACACTGGCCTACTATCTGAAAAATAATAGCTAACAAGGGGATAAGATGTTCATCTAAAACATCTCCCTTGGAAGACCAAAGAAGACTAATTAACCCAAGACAGATCCTATAGAACAGCTTTCCCCTACTCCTTACCTATGTGAGCATCGATCTCTACAATTTTCTCAATGCTGCTTGGCTCCATGAGTGGGGAGGTAATTCTCTTCTCCACAGCTAGGCACACACCCTCTGATGTCTGGATCCCAATGGCTGTAGAACCAAGCTGAAAAGAAACACATTACGGTTATCACGTACAGGTCAAAGAACTGTCTCACATACTCACCAGGAATCTCTCTGAATAACTTCACAAGCTTCAACCAGCCTTACCTAGTATGCAAAGAATAAGCAGCACCCTAATAAGTAATGTAATATTCCTATCAATGGCGAGAACACTGATTTATAGAATTTTGTTCTTCTAAAGGGAAAGGTCTCTAAGTTTTTGAAAACATCTGGAAAATGATCAACTTTAATGCCAGTATTTTGGAGGAGGAGATTCTAAAGTTCTAAACACAGTGGGGAAAAAGTAATAAAATTCTAATATTTTTCCTTTTCACCTCTGCTATCTTGACCTGTCCCAAAAGGTAGTATTTCTCAAATCTACAACATAAGCTCCAGAAAAGTAATGTACTTAAAAGAAGAAGAAGAAGAAGAAACACGAACACTACCACCAACGTAAAAATATTAATCTTTTGAGGTTACTAGCAGTTCACAATATAATTTCATCTCCCATTTCCATGACACCATCCTAATCACCATTCCTCTATGTCTGTTTCTTTATAAAATATATCAAGAAGAGTAAGTGTATTAATATATAAAAGGCTTAAAATGGTGTCTGGCACATAATAAATGAGTAACAAATTTAGTCATTCTTCTTATATGCCTAGATTACTTCAACAGCCTCCTACTTAGGCTTCCCGACTTAATCTCTCTCTTAATGTATATTTCATGTTATGGCCTGACTGATTTAATAAAATGCTACTTTCATTATACTTCTTCTCTGAGGAATTAACATATCCCTATATTGCCTGTAACATAAATTCCACATAAGCTTCCAGAGCCCTTGAAACCTAATCTCACTCTTCTCTTCCAACTTTACTGTTCGTTATTCTCCAACAAAATCCACCAGGTATAGCCCAACCCATTTTCTCATGCCATATTATCCCCTACTACCTTCACACCTCTGCTCATGCCTTCTCTCCCTTGGAATACAATCTTCTCTCTGCCTATCCAAATTCCACCCACCGTTCATAAAGCCTTCGATGACTAAATGTGCTCTTTCCTCTGAATTACCATTATTATTTAGTTAGTTCTACAAAGCAATGCCTGCCAGTGCAATCGTCAGACTCCTGGAACCTGTTATTGCAAATAAGTCCAAAGAATTCCATGAATCACTATGCATAACATGTTTAATATGTCTGCACACTGAATGACCATGTCTCACACACAGATATAGTATTTTTCAAATGTGTAAAGTCGTGATTTTATAACTGTTTTTAAATGCATATACCAGGGTGCCTGGGTGGCTCAGTGGGTTAAAGCCTCTGCCTTCGGCTCAGGTCATGATCTCAGGGTCCTGGGATCGAGGCCCAAATCGGGCTCTCTGCTCAGCAGGGAGCTTCCTCCTCTCTCTCTCTGCTTACTTGTGATCTCTCTCTCTCTCTGTCAAATAAGTAAAATAAAATCTTTAAAAAAAATGTATATACCAGCTTTTTACTACATATTTTCTTTTTTTAGAGTTCGCTGTATTTTTAAGATTTCAGTTTTTTAAAGATTTTTTATTTACTTATTTGACAGAGAGAGAGAGAGACAAAGAGTGCACAAGCCGGGGGAGCAGCAGTCTCCCCACTGAGCAAGAACCCCGATACGGGGTTCGATTCCAGGACCCTGAGATCATGACCTGAGCCAAAGGCAGACGTTTAACTGACTGAGCCACCCAGGCACCTATTATAGATTTTCTTAATCAGTGTTTACATGAATAACTATAGGAGATGAACTGTTAAAGAATTTTATGTAAAAAAAACAAGCCCCCCCCAAAACGAGTGTTCATACTTCCAGTTAAACTTGTAGACTGAACACACATACGTTAGCTCTACTCCTTCCCCCAACCTGGCAATAGTACAAGATTAAAGGACAGTGGGGTGGGGGATGCACAAAAAATACACTAGCACAAAGAAAATGAGCAAAGTCATAGCAATAAAATTTCGAAAAAAGATGGGTTGGTGATAATTTACTGAACACACCTGAGAATTCTGAATCCTAAACCAGTAGTAAAGAAAATCAAGAAACAACCTTATATCATAGAAACCCCCCAAAAGGAAATGGTGGTAACAAGGACCTGTGGAAATAGAAATAGAGGAATTAAAAATTGCAGTATCAGTTCAATGTCTACGTAAGAAACAAATTTCCAGATCCCCTCCCCTACACTGTAAAGCTAGATGATGGCCTCCACCCCAACTCCTGTAGAAGACTGGAGAGTGTAAAACAGGGTGGTGTTTGGATTGAGGGACACTAAGCACAGTCAAAAACAGGAGTACTAGAGGGCGCCTGGGTGGCTCAGTGGGTTAAAGCCTCTGCTTTCGGCTCAGGTCATGATCTCAGCGTCCTGGGATCGAGGCCCGCATCGGGCTCTCTGCTCAGCAGGGAGCCTGCTTCCTCCTCTCCCTGTCTCTCTGCCTGCCTCTCTGCCTACTTGTAGTCTCTCTCTCTGTGTCAAATAAATAAATTAAAAAAACAAAAACAAAAAAAAAAACCAGGAGTACTAGAGTGGAAACAGGGGCATTAAGTAAAAACTGACAAGCTTAATATTAAGAACCCCAGCTTTCTTTCTCCATTCGGCTCTCAGAAGCTAGTAGCCGAAACGCCTGAAACACCCTTCAGGCACGAAATGAGAAGGGATAGTTTTCTCTACAGCAGTGGTTTTCAAACTTTTTGAAATCTACATTAAGAAATACATTTTGTATCATGATCAAACACACAAAAAGATACAAATAAATATAATAGAAACAACATGGAAAAAAACACAATGAAACACTCACCAAAACTATGAGCAAGGCACTCTGTTATCTTCTGTTCTATTCCACTCAAAAAGAAATGCTCCACGGTCCACTAAATTGATTTCAATGACCACTGATGGGTCAACATTTGCAGCTTAAAAAACATAGCTCTAAAAAAATCTAACCAGTTCAAGGAACCTGGCTGGCTCAGTTGGAAGAGCATGCAACTCTTGATCTCAAGGTTGTGAGTTCAAGCCCTACACTGGGTATAGGGATTACTTAAATAAATAGGAAGGGAGGGAGGAAAGAATCTAACCAGCTCAAGAAGGAAAAAAATCGAAGAAAAAAAAAAAAACCACCTTAAAAATCCTTGGGGCGCCTCGTGACTCAGTTGGTTAAGTGTCTGCCTTTGGCTCGGGTCATGAAATTGGGGTCCTGGGATCAAGCCCCATGTTGGGATCCCTGCTCAGTGGGGGAGTCTGCTTCTCCCTCTCCCCTGCCCCTCCTCCATCCCCACTTGTGCACACACACTCTCTCTCTCTCAAATAAATAAAATTAAACAAAAAAATCCTTGGGGTGCCTGGGTGGCTCAGTAAGGTAAGTGTCTTAACTCTTTGATTTCAGCTCAGGTCAAGATCTCAGGGCATGGAAATGAGCCCTGCATCAGGCTCCACACTCAGCCAGGAGTCTGCTTGAGATTCTCTCCCTCTCCCTCTGCCCCTCCCCCTGCTCATTCTCTCTCCCTTTCTTGCAAATAAATAAATCTTTCAAAAAAATCCTTATTAAAGAATATATTTCATCTGTAAATTAGTAACAGGACACTAATAAGAAAGAGGAAAAACAAAAGACCTTGGAAATACTTTCTTATGAAACTACTAAAGAACCTTTACCAAACTAAAGGAATACATGAAAAGAAAAAAGGATGACATAGAAGCCAACACAAGAAGGAGTTAAAAGGAATCCCCAGGATGATGTTGACAGAATATCCTGAGTGTACAGCTGTGCAGTATGCCCAGAGAACTAGTCCAGACTGGAGCAGGTGGGACGGCTCAAAGATATATTTAAGAAACTTTTTCTTTTTAAAGACTTATTTATTTTAGAGAGAGAGAACGAGAGTGTGCACATTCAAGAAGGGGGAGGTGCAGAGAGAGAGAATCTCAAGCAGACTCACTGCTAAATGCAAAGCCTGACGCAAGGCTTGATCCCCCGACCCTGAGATCATGACCTGAGCTGAAATCAAGAGATGGATACTTAACTAATTGAGCCACCCAGGCACCCCTATTTAAAAATCTTTAACAAGATATTTAATGTGCCTGGATATTTTGAGAAGATATATTTAACCTGGAGAGACTTTGGGGATGATTTTATGATATGCATATATTAAATTAAGCAAATTTTTTTTAAAGATTTTATTTATTTATTTGACACAGAGAGAAAGATTACAAGTAGGCAGAGAGGCAGGCAGAAAGACAGGGAGAGGAAGAAGCAGGCTCCCTGCTGAGCAGAGAGCCCGATGCGGGCCTCGATCCCAGGACGCTGAGATCATGACCTGAGCCGAAAGCAGAGGCTTTAACCCACTGAGCCACCCAGGCGCCCAAATTAAGCAAATTTTTTAAAAGAGTTCTCAACTCTCAGGAAAATACTATGCAGAAATGGAAAAATAGCTCAGCTATGAACAGCATTTATGTAATTAAACTGAAATAAATGTTGACTAGTGATCTTACAAAATTATGATATATATGATAGAGTGGGTTGCCTTACTGCCACCCCAGTAGGAAATTGTATGTGTGGGGGATGTCTGTCTGTCTATGTGTGTCATTAGGGGCAGAAATCATCATTCTCCATAATATAAAGTCTGTGGATAATGCCTAAGCAAAACAAAACAAAAATATATAAGTCTGTGCTAGAAATATGGAGTAAATGCCAAGAAAATTATCAGCTAAAAGACTTCCAAGTGTTGCCATAGGGAACCTGAAGGTAAAGGGGACAGTCCTCAGGGATTACTGTTTTTGTTACAAAGTTTATATAATTATTTTATCTTTCGACTCTAAAACTACATACGAGTATGCCTTAAGAATAATATTTTTGATCAGAAAATATTGTCAGAGAATTTAATTTGGCACTTAGTTGCTCTCTTGTTGATTTAAGTATTGTGTATTGCTCTTTCATCTCCAACTGAACAGCACAGGACAGAATTCTTACCTACTTTCGAATTTTATCTAGCAGAATTGTTTTCAACTGGGGGCCCATTTTACCCTCTAGAGGACATGTGTCTGGAGGGCAAAGTCTGGAGACATTTTTGGTTGTCACAGTTGGAAATGTGAGTGCTACTGGCATCTAATGGTAGAGGCCAGAGATTCTGCTAAACATTCTACCTTGCACAGGATGGTCCCCCAACAAAGAATTATCTGGTCCAAAATGTCAGTAGTTCCTGGGTAATATCATTATTTTGTGGATGAGCCATTATCATACTATGAGAATAAATTCTTAGCCTGTTCAATTTGACCTCCAACTCAAATAACTTCCTAAGCTTCCACTCCAAAAAAGGGTTAATACTTTCAAGACAGTACTTTATAAAATATATCAAAATCAGAATAATTTTTTCTGAACACTTACATTTACCTACAGATGTTTCAGAATTACAGTTCTGCCTAAACTTTATTCCATCCCTTGGTGGGGACGAGGGAAATGGAGAAGGGAAATGAAAGAACATTTGAACAGATTCTATGTAGTACTTTTTTAGTATAACTCATAGTAACCAATGACCAGATGCTCCGTATAATATGGTAATTTTGATACTGCTACAGATTATCATTCCTTCCCCCAAAAAAACCTACTCTAAAGGCAATTTTTTTCCACTTCTGCTGGCTGTATCTCACCCATGCCATCTATACAGTACCTCCAAATGACAATTTCTACTTGTCAGCCATTCTTAGTCATTTCTCCACCTCCTTTCATACTACTGAATACTTAAGGTTATCAAATTGCTTTCTCATTGGCAACTCATAAGTTGTCAAGGCAACAACCAGGTTGTTTAAATACCAAAGAGCCTGAATTTTCACACAAGTTAAGTCACATCTATTAAGGGCCACATGGCTATTTCTATCTTATTCCAACACAGGGCTAGAGATCAGATGCCATCTAATTATCTTTAAGCAATCTGGAAATCACCAGTGGTAAGGAACTTAAAGGAGAAACCCAAAAAATCTGAGGATTATTCTTGGTTTGCACATCTGGGTGGGACTGTTGTCTTTAGAGGCTCAAAATAAATGCAACAGCTTGGAATTGTGGTAGTTTCATACTTCATAGCACTGTATGGTTTCAATATAGGGCAAACATGATCAGAAACAGAGACAGGCACTTGCAGCTGGCCCACCATTTTCTGTCCCACCATCTATCATGGTGTATCCACTTTTATTTCTATGTCTTCAACTAATCGAAATCTCTTCTGCCCTTTTCCAGACTCTCATACAACCATACACTCTTTCTAAAACAGGTAACTTAGGGGCGCTTGGGTGGCTCAGTGGGTTAAAGCCTCTGCCTTCGGCTCAGGTCATGATCTCAGAGTCCTGGGATCGAACCCCGCATCAGGCTCTCTGCTCGGCAGGAAGCCTGCTTTCTCCTTTCTCTCTGCCTGCCTCTCTGCCTACTTGTGATCTCTCTCTCTCTCTGTGTCAAATAAATAAATAAAATCTTAAAAAAATAAACAAACAGGTAACTTAGAAACACAGTAGCTCTCTTCGGTTATGCGAGGAACTGTCCTTGAAGGTTTCAACATTCTGTATGGTTCAAGGACAAAACTAGGGCCAAATGAAGGAAACTCGAGGAAGCCAGACTTTTCATTCAATAAAAGGATAAATTTCTTAACAATTATGAATTGTTTTCTAACAGAATGAGCCATCCTGTGAGAAAATATTCTATCACTAGGACTCTACAAATAGAGACTATTTGGGGATGTAGAGGTGATTGAAGCACAGGGTAAAGGGTTGGACTAGATCAGGGATTCTCAACCCTTGCTAGATATCAGAATCACTGAGGGAGTCCTTAAAAATACTGATGCCTGGACCTTACCCTGGACAATCTATATCAGAATTTAGATTATCCATAATTTAACAAATGCACATCCAATGGGATAACTAACTTTAAGTACAGACAGCTTGCTTACTAATTTTCTTTCTTTCTTTTTTTTCTTTTTCTTTTTTTTTTTTTTGCTTACTAATTTTCTTAATACTGGTTGGAACTATTTGATTTTGTTACTAGATAACAAGACACATCTCTTATTCAGTCCTAAAATTGTCTCATACAAATCCACTTTACTAATAAGAATACAGCTGATCAGTTAAAGGATTTATTCAAAATATCTCCCAGGTGCTAACTCTAGACTTCTATACTCTTCTCTTTATAGCCAAAAAGATTATGAACACAAGCATGTCCTTCCAGCCCCACTGACAAAAAGCTACATAATTATGAAGCAGTTATCTGTTTAAAAGGTTTTAGTAATGAGATGGAAATTGCTATTAAAATGGTTAGTAGGGGTGCCTGGGTGGCTCAGTCAGTCAAGTGTCTGCCTTCTGCTCAGGTCATGATCTCAGGGTCCTGGGATCAAGCCCCACTGTAGGGCTCCCTGCTCTGGGGGAGTCTGCTTCTCCCACTTCGTCTGTCCTTCCCCCAGCTTGTGTGTGTGCTCTCTAATAAATAAATAAAATCTTAAAAAAAAATCCAAAAATAAAATAAAATGGTTAGTAGTTGGTTAGAGGGAGATAAAGAATATTTTCTAAAAAAATAGCTAGAACACATTTATTCCAAATGTTTTGCCAACAAAGCATTAGGTTGTCATGAATTTTCAAAAACTTGCCACTTGATACTATACCTTGATAGCTTCAATGGCATATTCCACTTGAAATAATCTTCCTTCAGGAGAAAAAGTATTCACGCCCCTATAATTAAAAAAAGAGGATTAAAAATTGTCAGAAAAAATAAGCACAGACATACAAAACGTAAATTCTTTGATATCTAGCTCAAATGGCTACAAGATGTGCATATTGTCATTATTCTTCGCCCACAACAATCTGTAGCTATTTTTTTGTACATTAAGAGCTTTTCAAGAAAATGGAACTTATGTATGGAATACTTCTGTCCTACTCCCAGAGACTTCAAACTGATCAAATGAAAACAAGTGACCTTCTGCCTCAACCCCGAATCAATCTGCAATTCCTTCAGTAAATTCATGCCCCAAAACTACCAGGCAATTCCCAAGAAAATAAGCATTTATCCTTATCCTCTTCCCATTACATATATTTGCTGTTATCTTACTTTTTAGTCAAAGTCAGTTACAGGTGCATTCCTCTATTTATTTGCATGAATTAGGATTGGTATCTTAACATACTGAGATCTGTGCAGTTCCTAAAGCCTAGGCTAATTTATTTATTCCATACATATGTATACCAATTACATGCCAGATTTCTTTTTTTCTCCCAAACACTTCCCCACCTTTCTTTGCTCCATTCTTTTGGAAATCACTATGGAGAAGAGGTATCAGTCATAACCTTAGCTATAAAAGTTTTCAGCACACAATGGATACTTCAAAAATACTTGAACAAATGAATGACAATAGTTATGATCCTTGGTTTATGGAGTTTGGATTTTATGACATGTAATATGATATTCGATACAGCATTTTCAAATCTGTTTTAGCAAAAACTTTCTTAAAAAATTTTTGTATATATCCCCAAATATAAAACAGGTAATAATACAAATTGACATTTACTGCATATCTACTATATGCCTGGCATTGTTATAAACCTCTAAATGATTTAACTCATTTAATCCTCAAAATAATCCTATGAAGTAGCATTTTACATAAGATACCATTTCACAGTTGAGACACAGAGGTTAAGTAATTTGCCCAAAGTCACTCAGCATGTGAGAAGCAGAGGTGGATTTAGAATTTAGGCAATGTGACTGCAGAGTCCAAGCTTTTAACTATTCCACTATACTGCCTCTGAGAATTATTTCAATGGGTTAAATCAGAAGTGAAAGGGGGATCCCACAATCCCAGCATTCCCCCTTGCCCCAGAGGTCATTTAAAAAGTTCAGAACTAGGGGTGCCTGGGTGGCTCAGTTGTTAAGCATGTGCCTTCAGCTCAGGTCACGATCCTGGGGTATCGAGCCCCGCATCGGGCTCCCTGCTCAGCGGGAGCCTGCTTCTCCCTCTCCCACTCCCCCTGCTTGTATTCCCTCTCTCGCTGTCTCTCTGTCAAATAAATAAATAAAAAGTTCAGAACTTGGGGCGCCTATGTGGTTAGGTCAGTTAACCATCTGCCTTAGGCTCAGGTCATGATCTCAGGGTCCTGGGATCCTGCCCCCCATCAGGCCCCACGTGGGGCTCTGGAACCTGCTTCTCCCTCTCCCTCTGCCTGACACTCCCCCTGCTTGTGCTCTCATTCTGTCAAATGAATAAATAAAATCTTAAAAAAAAAAGTTATGAACTGTAAAGAACAACTTTTTTTTTAAAAAAGACTGTATCTGAGAGACAAAGAGAAAGGAGAGCACAGCAGGGGGAGGACCAGAGGGAGAGGGACAAAAAAGGAATAAGCAGACTCCTCCATGTTGAGAGGGGAGACTGACTCAGGACTCAATCCCAGAGCCCTGAGATCATGACCTGAGCCCAGTCAGATGCTTAGCCAAATGAGCTACCCAGGTGCCCCAGGAACAATTTTTAAAAATCACTGAGTGAAAAGTGAGGACAGAAGTCCTGGAATTAAGTTCTGGTTCTGCAACTAGCTTTAATTCCCTCAAATGAAAAACAAAAACCAAAACCTATGCTGCCCACAGATAATACTGAATTGCACAGAGTAGGAAAGAACTTTGTTATGTGTGAAGTACTATGCAAATATAGTATTTTCGCTCTAATTCAAGCACTTCATCCTAGTGAGTATTATTACATCCTAACATGGGCTCTGCTCTTGGCCCTCTACTCAGACTTCACTTTTTCCCCTGGGTTATTTCATTTACACTAAGCACCAACTACTTTCAAATCTCCATTACCAGTTTGGACTCTTCCCTGACTAATTTAAATGCCTCCTAAGCATTTTTACTTGGATATCCTATTAGCACCGAACACTCAACATTTTCCAACCTGAATTATCTCTTTAAATCCAGCCACCCTTGCAAAATCAGCTCCAACTCCTGCCATCCCTATTTCATTTTTATTTTAAAACATCTCCAATCTCCCAGTTTCCCAAGCTACACAGTTCTGAATGATCTGACTCATTTCTCCCCATCTCCCATATTAACAATATGCCAAGTTACATCAATTCCTCCCACATAGTAACTCAACACTCTTCTTTCATTCTCAACGCCCTCATTACCTTTCACCTATTACAATAGCCTTCTAACTGGTATTGACTCACTCTTTCCTCTATTCCAGTCAAGTAATCTCTGTAAAACACAATTATGATTCTGTAACTTCTTAAAATGAAAATAATAGCACACGGTTGCCTCAAGAGGAAGACCAGAACTCCTTAACCACACATAAAAAACCATTCAATATCTAGCACCAACCTGTTTTTCCCATAGTTCACCATTCCCATACATGCATCATATGGTGCTGTACAGAATGGAATTTTCCCAAACATGCACTGTGCTTTCCCATTGTCCCTCCTTTGTTCATCCTATATTCTTGGCCTCAAAACTATTGACTCTCACAGTCCATATTTAGTAAAATCTTACTCTTTCTCAAGACTCAGTGTAAATATCAGCTCCTTTTTAAAACTTTCAATGATCCCCTAATATTGAATGCAATCTCTCTCAACAAAACTTCATTAGTACTTGATTTGAATTTCTCTAATGATGTTAATACACTTCTGACCCACACTACAATTTTTGTAAATAGTTCTTTAAAAGACAGTCTTCCCATGAGAACAAGGATTGATACTGTTCACTGCTGTATGGCCAGCAACTAGAACAGTGCCTTGTACACAGCAAGCATTCAAGTATATTAGCTAAGTGAATGTAAAAAAGTTGTGTTTTAGGCATTCCTGGGAAGATACAAAAATGAATAACACAAAGCAGTCGTTGAAGATGCTAAGTAAAGGATCACAAAACCTTAATAAAGGTCTTACGAAAAGAACAATTTTTATCGTACACACCCTAACTCAAAATTCTATCACCCAAATATGACTCTTTTCAATGCTCAGGAAGATAAATACTAATAGTCATTTTATGGGACAGTAGAAAAGCTGTCAGGTTTTTTTTTTTTAAGATCTTATTTATTTAATTGACAGAGAGAGAGAGAGAGAGAGATCACAAGTAGGCAGAGAGGCAGTTAGAGAGAGAGGGGGAAGCAGGCTCCCCGCCGAGCAGAGAGCCTGATGTGGGGCTCAATCCCAGGACCCTGAGATCATGACCTGAGCTGAAGGCAGAGGCTTTAACCTACTGAGCCACCCAGGTGCCCAAGCTGTCAGTTTTAAAACTTCACATATGGGGCTCCCAGGTGGCTCAGTCCATTAGGTGTCTGCCTTCAGCTTAGGTCATGATCCCAGGGTCTTGGGATGGAGTCCCACAACGGGCTCCCTGTTTGTGGGGAAGCCTGCTTCTCCCTCTCCCTCTGCCTGCTGCTCTGCCTACTTGTGCTATCTGTCAAATAAATATATAAAATCTTAAAAAGTAAATAAATAGAACTTCACATATAAATTCTAAGAGTCAATAAAAAGGTTAAAAAATGGTAGTTCCAGGTGATAAAGCTTTTGAAGGGTCAACGTGTACTTTGACAAAGAAATGCAGCTTCTAAGCACCTAGTAGGAAAGAAAGCCTTTCCTGGCTTAAAAAACAAAGAACTTTATAGTTATTTTTTAAAAATTTTATTTATTTATTTGACAGAGAGAATGAGCACAAGCAGGAGGAATAGCAGGCAGAGAGGGAGAAGCAGGCTCCCCGCAGAGCAAGGAGCCCGATGTGGTGCACGATCCTAGGACGCTGAGATCCTGACCTGAAGGCATTCGCTTAACCAACTGAGCCACCCAGGCGCCCCAAAACTTTTATAGCTATGTGAAAACCTAACTGACCAAAGCAGAAACTGAAAGTAAAAATGTCCGCAGCATAAATAAGTACAATTTAATATTATTCAGCATTTCCAAGCCCTGAAAAGTGTGTTTTTTTTAAATAAATACAATCTCAGAACCTTAATTTCGAAAACAAATCCGGTCTTAACACACACAAACTAACCTGCTACAAGCTTCTTAAAGAATCAGAAAAGCCTAGGTCTAGTGGAATCAGTGTGATGAGAAAACTCCTGAAAACCACTCTAAATTCCAGTTCCTCTAAAATCAGACTCCACATTCTACCTGTGCAGAGCTGAGAATGTCTTGGCGCTTCTGCAGAAAGTATACATCCCAGCATGCCCTCCTCCATCTCAAAGAAAAGGCTGCTTTATTTCCACGACTAAGAAACGGAAAACGAGGTTGTTTCCGTAGAAGGAAAGGGGAGCTGAAATTATGAAAGCCATTAAAGAACCTCTAGTTGCTTTTTCTTCCAGGCAACACGCTCCCATTTCCTAAAAAGGCAGTCATACTCCTCACGAAATGAGGAAAGGGCGAGGGGGCGACCCCTGGACTTCTCCGAGTTAAAGGTCGGAGTCCTGGCCCCTCAGCCTTCTTCCCCAAGTGCAAAGCGGAGCTTCTCGCTTCCGCACCGAGTCGCATCCAGCAGTGACTCAGCGGTAGGACCTGGCGCGCGTCTAGCTTGGGGAATCACTGCGGGTAGCTAGGGAGGGCAAGGGATCCCCACGCCGGGCCAGACTCGGGATCCCGGGGCGCCCCATGACACGGCAGAACCCAGGCCGGGACCGGGCCCTAGTCCTGCCCACCCCCAGCCCCGACCCCGTTTCCCCCCGACGCACAGACCTGTCGTACTCAGACCGGGTGAGGAACATGGCGAGAGCAGGAGAGGGCGGCAGCGGCTTCGCGGCGTTTTCGAGGGCCAACACGAGTCCACCAGCACCCAATTCACCCACACCACCTCGGAATCGAGGCCCTGCTCCCAACTGCGCGTGCGCCCGCGACCCCTTCAGCCCGCCCTCCTGTGCCTGCCTCCTATTGGTTGGTCTTAGTTCCCGCCGAGGTGATTGGGCCAACGTGCCTCCCTGCCGGGCCTGGGTTGGTTTCAGGGAGGGCGGGACGAGGGCCGTCCTTCCGCTTTAAATCGCGGGTGGTTGCTAGGGGCGCTCGAAGCCGAAGGTTTGTGGGGGGAGTTCTCCTCTTAGGGAAGGTGTGAGCCGCCCTGAGATTGGCAATCGGAAGACCTTGTACGGAGAGTTGGGTGCCTAAACTCTGGTTTGATAGGCTCCTTGCCGGCTCCAATAATCCGTGCCAGAGTACGTTGGTCCCATTTTTCTCCGCTCCATGGCTCTTCCGGCTCTGGCGCGGTCTTCCAGGCTCTGTGTGGCGGGCTCCAGGACACGCGGTGAGCACTGATGCGCTGCGCTATGGTGGGTGTGAGCGGGCGCTCTGGGCGAGTCCAGTCACTTCTGACCACCCTCCCGCGTGGTTCGTTTGGGAAAAGTTGGTGCCTTTTAGTCAGCAGGAAGAAGTCTCCAAGGTGCCGCCTGGTCAAGGTAATTTTACCAGCGCTTCCTTCCATTCCTTGCCCTCCCCTCCTCTCCGCCTGCCCTTCTCAGTACAGGTTTTAGGTCTGCTCACGCAGGGCCTTGGGTCCGGGATGCCTATGGCTCACTGGTTTTTCTGTTATTCAGGGAGAATTTAGCTCACGGTGCCGCCTTTTTGTGCTTCGTGCTCCCTGCTTCCCTTCCCTAAAGGTAAGAGAGCAACTTCAGAGCTTCACATAAAGGCTGTAAATGAATTATTTGTTCGAGAAAGGTAGGCAGTTAAGAAGCCATTTGATGGGCAGTGTTATGACTTGAAAGGGAAATACCAGGGTTCCATTCCAGCCAATGTGATACTACTGATCAAGTCTTAACTTCTTCAGGCGGTCCCGTATCTCAAGAAAAGGTCATCTTTGATCCTAGATTAGGTTTGTAAATGACCAAGGCATTTCAGTCGTGGGGGGAATGTAGAAATATGCCTTTTGGGTATTGAGATCTGATTTTCCCGTCATTTATGCCCTACCTTCCCGAATTCAGCAGGAATATCGTTTTGTGGTCCCTGCCCAATCAGATGTTTGACACTAATAAAACCGAGGGGACGCTCCAAGTAGCAATCCTCAGGAATCTTAGATTTCTGAGAAAAGAACCTAAAGAATCCTTTAGGTTTCCGGTCCACTAATGTGGCCTTTTCTATTGAAAAATGCCGGTTAAATTCATTGTGCCTGCTCTTTCAAAGTTATTTTGAAATTAATATATAGTAACCATATACCTACATAGGTGTTACATGTGAACCTATGTAGTTACTTGAGCATAATAATATGTTCTGAACACTCAGGGATGCAAGGTGCTCTGCACCGCCTACTAATATCAAGTATGGTGGTGAATGTCTCACAATATCACTTAAATGTGGAATCTCCTCTGGGTAAATGTGTTTGTGCCCTATATATCCTAAATGAAGGGGAGCCAGTAGCTGATGGTGGTTAATAAGGGAAGTCTTACTTTCTCCCAACAAAATGGATTGTCCTGGCATTAAAAATCCAGCACCTAGTATATAGTTTCTTGCCCATGATCAATTCAATAAATGTTTCATTAAAAAGTTGAACCAGGTGTCCCTCTGAGAAAAATGGTGACAGGAGCCACAGAAGACAAAAAAGAAATGAATGTAGTAAAACATGAGAGAATGAGCTACATTCAGAAACCGAGAAAGGTATCTAAAACATACTGGGGAGCTAGGCACATTGGTCCTGGAGCAAAATGAACTGTGACAGAAGAGTTCCAGGTGGACTGGAGATACTACCCAAATGAAGAAACCAGTAAGAACTGATCCCCAAACTGAATTCTGAACATACCCGAAATTGCCTAATTTGTGAATGTTTCTGACTATGCATAAACTAGAAAATACTACTTTAAAAAAAGATACCTGAATGTGTGTATAACTGTCCCAATGACCTAAAGAGAAATACAGAAGGATCAGGAATCGTTTCAAAAATTGAAACCATAAAAGAGAGCACCTTGTACTTTAGTGGCAGCAAAAGCAGGGAACTGGCATTTGGGGAGCTACTGTGAGACTACAGACACTAGCTTAAAGTAATTTTAAAAGCCTCATGGTATCTCTTTGAAAGAAATGAAATGAGAGATTCGCTACTTAAAAGTAAAGTAATTGAGAATAAACAAAATGTCCTGTATATATAGAACAGAATATTATTTTAGCCTTAAAAAGGAATGAAATTCTGACATGCTACAACTAGGATGGAGATTGAAGACATTATGCTAAGCGAAATAAGCTAGACATGAAAGAGCAAATATTGTATTATTGTACTTATATAAGGTATCGAGAATAGTTAAATTTATTAGAGACAGAAAGTAGACTAGTGGTTACCTGGGGCAGGGGAGGAAGGGTGGAGGAATTATTGTTTAATAGGTACAGAATTTCTGTGCAGGATGATGAAAAAGTTCTGGGGATGGATTGTGTGTGATGGTTGCACAACAGTGTGAATGAACTTGATGCCACTGAACTGTACAGTTAAAATGGTAAATTTTATGTGTATATTACTACAATAAAAATAAATATGTTTTTTTAATAGGAAAATAATTGAAATGTGAGTTCTTTGAGAAGCAGTACGATGTCTTACTCGGCCTAGCACGTTGCACATAGTAAGTGCTCTAGAATGTTTGTTGAGTAAATGCACAATTATTGATTGATTGTTGTAAACATACTAGGTGTATAAAGGTTAATATATGTGTCAGTTGGAGAATTAGAGTAAATAGAAAATTCAGTATTTCAAATTGCCACTCTTAAAATTAATTTAACATTATTATTTTTTTTTTTTTAAATTTCCTTGGTGGAGTTTGGTTGGTTGGTTGGTTGGTTTGGGGTTTTTTTAATAAACTTGACAAAAGTTTGTTGGTCACAAACTTTTTAGGTGACATACTGAGAGGTGAGAAGGACTATTTCTTCCCGGACAAATGCAGAGCACTTGGACATTAATGAAAGTAATGCATTCACCCACAAAATAAGAGCTCTCAGATATTTTGGTACTTTTTTGCACATTTTTTCAAAGAAAGAAAAGTGACCCCCTAATTAAAAGCTTCTATACTCATTTTACAAGATGAAACACAGAGGTCTTAATATATTACAATTAAGTATCTATAGATTAGAAGCCTTGTCATTCCACTGCAAGTAAATGAAATAGTTTGATAAAGTTAATAGCCAAACAAATATTGAAAATACTCAGATTTGTTAGTAAATGTCCTGTATTATTACCTTGTGTCAGACATTTCTGGGTGAATGGCAGAAAATATACTTACATGGAGAATTTGGTAAGTGATTTCAAATCAATCTATAACCTAGGTCCCTTTGCTCTTCCTAGATATCATGTTCCCCAAATCCATCTATCTACTTTTGTCTCAATAGCTATAATTTGTTACTTACATAAAGAGACATTTTAGATTTGGCTGCTTCACCTTATGATTTTGTTTTGTTTTGTTTTACTTCAGTCATTTTATAAGAATGTTTTTTTTTTAATAAGAATGTTTTAAAATCAAAGATTTTTCACCAAGGATATTGAGAGATCTAACTAGCTTTGATTTTTGTAGGCCCCTTAAGAAATAATAATTGGCCAGTCCTGGCCTTCCTGACTGAGCATGGCAGGGGTACTAATGCAGCTTCATTGTTGGACTATTTGGGACTCCTCTAATGGGCAGCATTGGCTTGCGGAGCACTCATACTAGGTGAGACTCTTAGAACTGTGCTGCAATCTGAGATACTGCCTACGCAGTCCTTTCTTTCTACTCTCCTTCATAGGTGTCAGAACTGTATCACAGTTTACACACTTTCTCACCTTCTCCTGCTCCCTTCCCTTTTGTCTTTCATAGACATTTTCCCTAAGAAATCTTCTGCCTGTTGTTATGGGCTGAATCGTGTTCTCTCCAAAATTTATATGTTGAAGCCCTAACCACCCAATAGTTCAGAATGTGACTGTATTTGGACATAGGTCCTTTATACAGGCAGTGAAGTTAAATTGAAGCTCTTAGGGTGAACCCTAGTCCAACCTGGCTGGTGTCCTTATAGGAAGAGGAAACTGACTCACAGAGACACTTGGGGTGTGGTGCAGAGGAAGGGCCATATGAAGACCCCACAAGAACATGGCTGTCTGCAATAGGAGGGAGGGGCCTCAGAAGAAACCGTACCTGTTCACCTCTAGATCTTGGACTTCTAGGCTCCAGAACTGTAAGAAATACATTTCTGTTGTTTAAGCTACCGAGTCCATGATAGTTTGTTATGGCAGCCCTAGCTAATACACAAGCCAGATCCCACCTTGCAACTGCTCAGAGGATCCAAACTAACACAAGTGGTACCAGGAGAGGTCCAAACAAAACAAAACAAAAAAACCCAAAGCAAAAACAAAAGCTAGATAATAAAATGAGATTTCAGGACCAGCTCACTCACTACCTGGTGGGGGAGGGAGTATTATCCTGAGTGGTACAGGGGCACAGGTAGTCCCAGCACAAGGTGGTGACCCAGCTGCTAAAGATTTTATCAGCAGTGACCTGGGAAAGCATCCCAATGGAGGAGAGAGAGAAGAATGCAATTTTAGGCATTTGAAATATATGGGGGTGTCCATATGCCTCCGTGGACAATGGAGTTGGCTGGTTACTATTAAGTTGTATTGACATTCAGGACAGATAAGGAAAAAGCAAAGGTGCCCCTTGGTTAATGGCCAAGTATGAGAGACAGAGGACCTCTTTTAGTAACTTACAAAGAGGCTTTTACTCCTGCAGTGGAAGAGCTGAAACAGCTATGCTACAGACTTAGGACATGATGTAGGCACAGAGCCCTAGAGACATTAAAATGTATGGCCAGAGCAGGTTAGGGGCCCTGGTGGAGGAAACCCGAAACAAGGAATGGGACATCTGGATGCACAACTGTACGGATGTTAGCTCTGTAGACCCTTGTGAACTTTCAGAGCTTGCAAAGATGCTCTACCTCTTCATGGTAAGAACTAGTACTTCCCCCATGCTGAAAGACACTGCAGAGCCATTCCTTCTCCCCTGGCTACCATGCTAATAACTAGAGTCAAATCCTAGCATAACCTAGCTGGAAACATGCCCGACCTGATAAAGGAGGAAAGAGATCGTATACAAAGGAACTGTAAGAATTAGCTAGCATATACAAAGAAGTCAGGGGAGTACCCTGCAATTGAGTTTTGAGGTTGCTTGATCATGGAAGCTGGAATATTACACTAGATAATCAAGAATTTGACTTAGGAGTAGTTTCTTAAGTCAGGATTTAACACCCTGGCAAGGACTCTTGGGGATAAAACAGCTCACTGTTGGGATGTCTTAGAAACCTAAAGAAAGTGATGGCCAATGCTGAGCAAGGTAGAAACGTTAGGGTTGCCTGGGCATATATGGTAGAAGAATGAATTAAAAGACTGGGGGAATTGGGCATACTAGAATGGATATGCGTGAGGCCAGAAGTCCCATCAAAGGATTACATTTCCATAGGAGAGCCCAGAAGATATACCAGAAGGCCTGGTAAGGGACAGTACTACCAAGAATTTCTCTGCAGTCCTGAGCTAGTAATAGCAGTCACAGAGTTATGGCTCATTAGTAACTATGGGGAAAAAATTCCCCTTCCCCAAGTGGTAGAGGCCAGATGGTGGCACTTAGTCACTAGAAGCTAGGAGGCCACAATTGTAAAAACCAGCAATATCTGACAAGTGGTAGCCAAGGGTGCTCACAGGGAGTTGTGGAGATGGATGTAGAGCTTGGCATCTATAAGGGTGAAATGGATGGGAAGCCTGTTAACATCTATAACCCAAAAAGGCCAAAATGGAAGAGCAGGATACTGAGAGTGATTTCACCCAAAAAGTCATTATCCCTTGTTCAGTGTCCCGATCTGAGCCACTTTTTCAGATCTGAAACTCGACCTAGAGGTGGCAGGTCCTGCTTCAGTGCAGCAAGTATAAATGTAATGATTCCTTGGTCCTTTCCCAAAGATACCTGTGGCTATTTACTTCAGTGATTACACAGTGGGGAAGAGGAGTAACCAGAAAATTTGAGACTCAGGGTCTGAGTTGACAGTATCCTGAGACCCAAAGCATTGTTAGAATGGAGGCAATTGGGGACCGGTAATAAATGGGGTTCAGAGTAAACTCTAGCTTACAGTAGGGCCATTGTGTCTGTGGACCCACCCAGTGGTCATTTCTCCAGTTCCTGCATATGATACACTTAGCGGCTGCAGGAATACCAATGTTAAACCCTTGACCTTTGTGAAGTGAGAGCTGTCAGTGGGGAAAGCCAAATGGAAACATCTGAAAATGATCTTCCACCGTGGCCAGCATAGTAAATTAAAAAAATGAACAAAAATATCATCTATTAGGGGGCCTGGTGGAAATTAATGCTACCATAAAAGACCTAAAGAATGTGGGGGAATGAAAGATGGTCCCTATCATATCTCCATTTAATTAGCCTGTCTGGCCTCTGCAGAAACTAGGTGGATTCTGGAGAATGGCTGTAGACTACCATAGGCTTCAGCAAGTAACAGCCCCAGTTGGACATGCTGTGCTTGATAATGGTGTTATTGCTGGAGCAGAATAATAAGGCATCAGGACATGACGTGTTACCAGTGATTTGTTCAATGAATTATCTGCCCTTCTGATTAGGAGAGAGCATCCGAAATGATTCACATACAGGTTTACCTCAAGGATCAGTTAGCTCTGCCTTCTGTCATAATAAAGCCCAAAGAAATCTGACTCCTAGACATCTCAGAATATCACTTTGACCCACTGCATCAATTATATTATGCTGCTCAGATGGCACAAGCAAGGGGTGGCTACTCTGCTGGAGGCCTTGGTAAGATGATGCTCTAGAGAATTAAAGAAAAATGCTCTAAAGATTCAAGGACTTACCACTTTAGTAACGTTTTTAAGGGTTAGCTGGTCGGAAGTGTATCAGTATAGCCCTCCAAAGTCAAAGACAAATTGTTACATCTTGCGTCGCCTACCACAAAGAAGAATGCACAGGACTTGGTATGTCTATCTTCTGGAGCAACATATACCACACTTAGGAATACTACTGTAGCCCATTAACCAGGTAACAATCAAGGTTTCCAGCCTTGGAGCCCAGAGCAGGTAAACTTTAGGCTGTAGTATAAGCATCTGTGCCACTTTGGCCATGTATTTCTGTAAAATCTTGGAGGTGTTACAGTGGGAAAAGAAGTTTGGACCTTGAGATGGTTAATTTTATGTCAACTTGATGGGGCCATGGAGTACCCAGGTATTTGGTCAGACATTATTCTGGGTATGTTTGTGGGTGTGTTTCCGGATCAGATAAACATTGGATTGATAGAATGAGTAAAGCAGATTGCCATCCCTAATGTAAGTGGGCCTTGTTCAATCAACTGAAGATGTGTATAGAACAAAAAAACTGAGTAAAAGAGAACTCCTTCAGGCTTGGACTGAAACATCAGCTCTTCTTGGATCTTGAACCTCCCAACTCTCAAACTGGGACTTACATCATTGGCCCTCCTGCTTCTCAGGCCTTTGGATTCAGTCTGGAACTACACATCAGCTCACCTGGGCCTCCAGCTTGATTACTGCAGATCTTGGGACCTCTCAGCCTCTATAATCATGTGAGTCAATTCTTTATAATAAATCAATTGCTATAGCTATATAATCTATATCTGTACTTATACCTACATCTATATAACTATAATGGTTCTGTTTCTCTGGCGAACCCTGGCTAATACAGATCTTGACACCAGCAGGGGAATACAGCTGAAACAAAAAACTAAAAATGTGGAAGCAGCTTTGGAACTGGGTAATGGGTGGAGTTAGAAGAATTTTAAAGTACATGCTAGAAATGTGGACATTAAGGGCAATTCTGGTGAAATGTCAGAAAGAAATAAGGAACATGTTACTGGAAACTGGAGGGAAGGTGAACCTTGTTATAAAATGGCAAAGAATGTTGCTGAACTGTGTTCCAGTGTTTTGTGCAAGGTAGAATTTGTGAGGGATGAAATTGAGTATTTAGCTGAGGAGATTTCTAAGCAGAGTATTGAAGGAGGGGCTTGGTTCCTCCTGATTGCTTATTGTAAAATCCAAAAGGAGAGAGATGAATTGAAGAAGGAATTGTTAAGCAAAAAGGAACCAGAACTTGATGATTTAGAAAATTCTCAGCCTATCCATATTGCAAAAAATGAGAAAGCATGTTCTAAAGAGAACACCAATGGCACAACTAGATTATCACTTGATAGAGTTTATGGGATTATATGAGCAGAAACACAGCCAATTTGAACTGAAGGGGATGGAGATGGGACCAAATGAAGGAAGGCTGTTGGACTTACTGAATTTGACAGAACAGAATGATAGAGCTATTCAGCTGCAAGCATGCACTATTCTGCAAAAAGAGGGGGAAATGACCCTGAAAGTGATTGAGAGATCATCGGAGCCACTGCCTCGGTTTTAACAGCCTTATAATTGGACTACTCAGCAGAACCTCGGGGGTGATGCTGCCACCTGCTGTACCTGGAGGGCAGAGCATTGAACCAAGGAGGATTATTTCCAAGCCGTAAAGTCTAATGGAACTTTTGCTTTGCTAAATTTTGAATTTGCTTAGGACCATCATCCCTTCCTTCTTCTCCCTTTTGGAATGAGAAAGTCTGTCCTATGCCTGTCCCACTATGGTATTTCGAAAGCATATAACTTGTCTGATTTCACAGATTCACAGCTGCCTCAAGATGAATCAGTCATACCTCCAGTCTCACTATATCTGATTTAGATGATATTCAGATGAGACTTTAGAGTTCATGTTGGAATGAATTAAGAGATTCGGGGCATTTTGGATGGAATGAATGTATTTTGCATGCAGTAATGACATGAATTTTAGGGGGCCATGGGCGGAATGTTATGGATTGAATGTCCACACACACACCCCATTCATATGTTGAAGCCCTAACCCCAAATGTGAGGATAAAGAGAAAACAGAGAGGTCTCTCTCTCTCTGTCCTGTAAGGACACAGTGAGAAGGTATATCAGTCTACAAGTCAGGAAGAGAGCTTTCACCAGATCCTGATCATGCTGGCGTCCTGATCTCAGACCCCTGGCCTCCAGAACTGTGAGAAAATAATTTTTTATTGTTTCAGCCACCCAGTCTATGGTATTTTGTTATGGCAGCCCAACCTGAGTAAGACAGAGCTTGTGGTAAGCTCCAGTGGGAAAATCACAGCGCAGTCCCTAGGACTCTGGAGCAAGGCCATGTCATCTGCAACAGAGAATTATACACATTTTAAGAACCAGCTACTAGTGAGAACCAGATACTGAGACTTGGTGGAGACAGAACACTTAACCACAGTACACCAAGTAACCGTGTGTCCAGAACCACTTGTTATGGACTGGATTCTGTTGGTTCAGATGAACCCAGCAGCATCTGTTGTAAGATGGAAATGGTACATATAGAATGGAGATCAGGCACAACTGGGGCGCTTGTAAGATGCATGATCAGGTGCCCAGATCCCCATGTAACCCACCACAGCTGCACCAATGCCATGACCCCCTGAAGGAAGAAGGGTGAAGCCTAAGTTTGGTTTATGGATGAGTCAGCTTAGTCTGTGGGTGCAAACCAAAATTAGATAGTGGCTGCATTATAGTCACATTCTTGAGAGTCTTTCAAAAACAGCAAAGAGGGAAAATCTTCCCAGTTGGTAGAGTTACAAGGATCATCCCTGATCATCTGCTTTGTGTATAAGGAGAAGCAGACTGAAGTAAGAATATATATAGATTCTTAGGCAGGTGTCAATGGCCTGGTGTAGGGAACCTAGTAGAGGACCTGGGAGGAAAAAGCTAGAAGATCAAAGACAAGGAGATCTGAAATAGACTCATGTGGATGAATACACAGGAGTGAGCATGAAATGTGAAGATTTTTCTATCATGTCTTGCATCCACCAGGGAAGAGGCGCTAAGCAATCAAGTAGACAAAATGACTCATCCATTTGTTATTACCAGCCTTAATCATTGGCCACCTTGGAACCAGCATGATTGTTTATAGGCACTGTTATAGGTTATGTTTTATCCCCCTCTCAAATTTTCATGTTTAAATTCTAACTCCCAATATCTTAAAATGTGAACTTATTTGGAAATAGGGTTGTTGCAGATGTAATTAGTTAAGATGACGTCATACTGGAATAGGGTGGTCCCCTAATTCAAGTATGTTCTCATAAGGAGACAGCCATGTGAAGACAGATACACAGAGAGAATGCCATGTGAAGATAAAAACAGAGATCAGGGTGATGTAGCAGAAGCCAAAGAATGCCAAAGACTGCCAGCAAACCACCAGAAGCTAGGGGAGAGCATGGGACAGGTTTTCTTTCACAACCCTCAAAAGGAACCAAGCCTGCTGACACCTTGAGCTCAGACTTCTAGCTTCCAGAACTGTAAGACAGTAAGTATCTGTTGTTTAAATCACCAAATGTGTGGTACTTTCTTAAGGCAACCCTAAGAAACTAATATAGGCACATAAATGGAGTGGCCACAGTGGCAGGATGGAGTCTATGTACAGGTCCCAAAAGCATGGACTCCAAATTTCCAAGGCTGATAGCTATTGATGTCTTAATGTCCAGCCTGTCAGCAGCAGAGACCAGTGCTGAGCCCCTAATATGGCACCATTGCTCAAGGAGACCAACTGGCTAGTTGGTGACAGGTTGACTACATTGGTCACTTCCATCTTGGAGGAGCCAAGCCAATCTCTGTATTCCTTCTTACAGAGATAGATAGCTATTCTGGGTGTGGGTTTTCCTTTCCCCCTACAGATCCTTACCCAACATTATTATATTGGAGCTTATGGAATGCCGGGTCTACAGATGTAGAATCCTGCATAACATAGCATCCAACCAGGTCCCCTGCTTTATGGTAAAAGAGGGGTAGGAGTGTACCCATGTCCATGGGATCAGATCCACTGGTTATACCATTACCATCCAGAAAAAGCTGACCTCATAGAGAGCTAGAATGACTTTCTAAAGGCACAGGTGAAGTGCCACTCAAGGGAACTATTCTGGAAAAATTGTATACTATTATTCAGAATGTGTCATACACATTAAATCAAAGGCCTTTATTACCCCAGTAGGAAAAATACATGGGCCCAGTAACCAAGGAATGGATGCAGGAACAGCCCCATTTACTTTTACTATCAGTGACCCACTAGAGGGATACCCATATTTGTCATAATCTGGGATCTATAAGGCAGGAGATAATGGTCCTTGAAGGGATTGCACTTCTATTAAGGGACACAACAAGAGTCCCTTTGAACTACAGGCTTCCCTTTGAACTACAAGCTATGACTGCTGCACTTTGAACTCATTGTTCCGGGGACCAGGCAAAGAGAGGCGTTAACAATCATGACAAGGATAATTGACCCTGATCAGTAAGAAAAGGAAGCACTGCTTTTTTACAGAATTCATATGGTCTCTTTGGACATCTGATATTCCCTTGCCCCACTTTAATTGTGAACATATGCCACATCCCTGACCTGAGAAGAGAATAGTTACAAAAGCTCAGACCAGGTGGATTATGCCACCACAAAAGCCACCAAGACCTGCTAAGATGATAACGGAGAGTGAGGAATTTAGAGTGGATGGTGGAAAAGGGAGAGGATGAGTATCAGTTATGGCCTCTAGATCAATTGCTGTAGTCCATCCCACTAACCTTCCTTTTCTATGTTTCCCTTCAGGAAGAGAGGCCATGTGGAAACCATGGAAGAGCTTCTCCCCAAACCTGAATGAAGAAATAATTTTTTTTTTTAAGATTTTATTTACCCATTTGACAGAGAGAGAGCACAAGCAGGTAGAGCAGCAGGCAGAGGAAGAAGGAGAAGCAGGCTCCCCACTGAGCAAGGAGCCTGATGCAGGACTCGATCCCAGGAACCTGGGATCATACTGAGCCAAAGGCAGACGCTTAACCAACTGAGCCACCCAGGCAACCCAAGAAATAATGATTTTTTTAAAAAGATTTATTTATTTATTTGAGAGAGAGAATGCAAGTAGGAGGAAGGGCGGGGGAGAGAGAGGAAGAGAAATCCTCAAGCAGACTTCCCACTGGATGCGGAACACAGAGCCCTACATACGGTTGGATCCTAGGACCCTGAGATCATGACCTGAGCTGAAATCAAGAGTCGGCCACTTAACCAACTGAGCCACTAAGGTGCCACTTGAATAAAGAAATAGATCTGCAGGGCAAAGGAATTGAATTGTGGTGATTCTGAAAATGGGCCGCTGGATTCCCTTCTCTGCAAAACAGTTAACTGGTGGCCCCAACTACTGACCTGGATCCACCAATATGTTCACAACTGAGGCCATTCTCACAACCCATTCTTGGCTAATGACTGAGCATCATGGGCTAATCAATCAGGCTCATTCCTTTGAGACTTGGGATTTCACTAATGTACTACTTTGGCTAGAAAACTACCCATAGGATTTAGAGCTCACAGGGAAATTTAGAGAAAGAAACAGCAAATTTATGCAAAGGAAGTTTGAAAAGGAAATAAAGATAAAATAAGAAATCAATGAACCAGAAAGCAGATATACAAGATCCAACGCTCATTAATCAACAGAGAGTCAACAAAGCCAAAGTTTATTAATCTTCAAAAGAACCAAAAAAATTAATCAACTCCTCGCAAGATTAGTCAAGGAAGAGTGCAAAAAAACATATTACCAATATCAGCAATAAAAAAGGGAACATTAGTACAGGCCCTATAGACAATAAAAATGAGGATATTATAAGCAACTTTTACCAATAAATTTGACTATCTAGGTTAAATGGAAAATTCTTGAGAAATAAAACTTACTAAACAATAATAGAAAATTCTATATTCTATATTTTAAAGAAATTGAATTCATAATTTAAAATCTTGCTACCAAGAAAACTCCAGATGGCTTCACTGGTGAATTCTTTCCAACATGTATATTTCTTTTAGAAAGTCATAAAATGCATATTGACATTTTCTAATGCTTATATATTACACATTCTATTTGTGGATTAACTTCCCCCGGCTCCATGCATCATTTATTTAGCACCTACTATGCATTATGTTAAGAGTTGTACATAAAAAAATGAATAAAGTTTTTGGCAGAGGGAAACTTCAGGCTGATGGAAGACTACACATAATCTAAATGCAGTGAAATAAGGGCTAATAAAGATTTTCACAAAGCACTATGAGAGATGGGTATGAATCCAGGGAAGGGAAGGCTTTCCAGGTATGAGAGATGAAACAATGTGCCATGTACTATGGGCATAAAAATAGCTGGCAAATAGAGAACATTCCTTCTTGGTGTTCCTTATTGGATCTTCTCCCCTTGTTCCCTTAAATTTTTTGATACCTCAGGGTTCTGTCTTTGGCTTCTGTTTTTCACTCTCCCCAGACAACTTATTCACTCCAACATTTGTCCCTTTCATATATGTTAATCATTTCAAAATCTGTATCTCCAGTCTCCACCTCTTTCTTGAGCTCTAGGCCTAAATATTCAAGTGTTGAGAGAACTCACATGCTCAAGAACTTTGCCTCCACTTATCTTCCCCTCTCTCCTGCATCACCAGTCTTCCCTCCCTTCCTAAAACAACAACGAAACCTCTTCCTCGACAGCATGTCTGTCCAGCTACTGCACTACTTCTCTGTTCCCTTTATATGGTGGTACTTCTCTCTTTCTTTCTTTCCACTGTATCTTAACCTTTATGATACATAAAATCTTTTATGAGTCTTTTATTCCTATTACTCTTCTGAGACTTCTTTTATCAACATCACCAATAACCTTCATATCGCCAAATCCAATTCTCGACTTACTTGACCCAAGAGCATTTTGGCAAATTGCTCATTTCCTCTTTCTTGAAAAAGTATCATTACCTGGCTTCTGTCCTCTACTAATTTTCTTCTTTTTTTTTTAAGATTTTATTTATTTATTTGACACAGAGAGACATCACAAGTAGGCAGAGAGGCAGGCAGAGAGAGAGGAGGAAGCAGGCTCCCTGCTGAGCAGAGAGCCTGATACCGAGCTCAATCCCAGGACCCTGAGACCATGACCTGAGCCGAAGGCAGAGGCTTTAACCCACTGAGCCACCCAGGCACCCCTACTAATTTTCTTCTCACTAGCCACTTCTCACTAGCCACTCCTTGTTTCTTCTTTGGGTCATCTTTCTCTTCTCAACCTTTAAGTATTGGATTATTCTAGTTCCATCCTTGGACTTATACTCAGTTTTTGCTTACATTCTCAGTTTTTGCTTAAATTTCATTCAGTTTTGCTTACATTCATCATAGAAAATCTTAACCAATTCTATCATCTTAAATATCTATATGCTAATGATTCCAAAAATTGTATCTATGGGCTCAACCTCTCCCCTCAATTTCAGACTCCTACTAGCTACTCTACTTGAACATCTTACAACATTCCAAACTAAACACGTCTAAAACAATTCTTTCATTTATCAAACCGAAGTCCCTTCAATCTCCATCTCAGTAATTGGCTCTATGATTCAGCCTGTTGCTCAAGCCAGAAATGTTGGAATCATTGTTGACTCCTCTCTACCCTCATTCAACCCATCAACACATTACATCAGCTCTGCCTTCAAAACATATGCCAATTCTGACCAGTTCTTACCACCTCGATCACTTTTACTCTAGCCCAAACCACTATCATCTTTCACCTAGATCTCTTCCTAACTGGCTACCCAGCTTTCACACTTCCCTCACTATAGTGTGTTGGGAACGATCCTTTTACAGTATAAATTGGAATATGCCACTCTCCTGTTCAAAACCTTCCAGTGATTTTCATTACACTAAAATAAAATCCAGGGCACCTGGGTGGCTGAGTCAGGTAAGCATCTACCTTCAGCCCAGGTCGTGATCTTAGGGTACTGGGATCAAGCCCTGCATCAGACTCGCTACTCAGTGGGGAGTCTGCTTCTCCCTCTGTCCCTCCACCTACTTGTGCTTGCTGTCTCTCTCATCAAACAAACAAACAAATCTTTAAAAAAATAAATAAAACCCAAAGTTCTTTCCATTACCTATGAGGCATTCTTCATCTGACCTCTTGCTATATTCTGACTTTATTTCCTTCCACTCTGCCCTTCCTTTCTTCTGTGCTTTAGCCATACTAGTCTTATTGTTGTTCTTCAAACATGTAACAAACATATCCCATCTCTGGACATTTGCACCTGTAGTTCTCTCTACTTGAATAATCTTTCTTCAAGTATTCACATGGCCCATTTCTTTTCTGTTCAAACATCGCCTCTTCATAGGAACCACTCTATCTATAACTCTCCTTCATTTGCTGTGATTTTACTCTGCTCTATTTTCTTTCACAGCATGTACTATAATACTACAAGGGGTCATATCTTGTATGCATTTGTTTATTGGGCATATTATCTGCCTTCCCTTCTAGAATGCAAGCTCCATAAGGACAAGGAATTTGCCTGTTTTGTTCAGTCACCAAGTCCTATCAATTCAACCTCTTAAATACATCTTCAATTCACCTTCTCTCTATTCCCACCACCTTTGCCTTTATTCAGTTGCCATCATTTGCTGTGACTATTACAGTATTCTCCTACTTGACATTTTGCCTTCACCTTCATTTAGCCAGGCCTTTTCTCAACCTGCTACCAATTTGATAGCACTATTCATGCCTCTCCATAAAACTCTTTGTAGGGGACACCCTCTTTGTATTTTGGATAAACTTCAACTCCCTTAACACAGCACCCAGGGTACCTCCTGCCACCATCTTGCCATAACTCTCCAATAGCACCAAATTTCTTGTTTCTCTTCATGTCCTTGCCTCTGTCTTTAAGACATGTTGGTTCTAATATTTAAGTGCCCTCTTTTAACTCTCAGATAAGTATTTCTTCCTGTGGCCATACTTCTATTGCATTTATTATAAAGTGGTGAATTGTCTTTTGAATAATATGCATGTCTCTTATTAAACTGAACTTCTTAAGGGAGGAGAGAGGTTCGCTTATTCAGGACATAGCTTCTGTCACACAGTAAGAGGTGTATGGAGATGGGATTAGGGCATGGAGAATGTTCAAGGTAGAAGGAACTATGTGTATAAATACTCTGAGACATAAGGGAGCTTGGCATCTTCAGAGAAGAGAGAAGGCTAATGTAACTGGCCCAGTGAATGAGAGGTTGTGGCAGAAGAACAAGCTAGAAAGATGGTGGAAACCACATCATGCAAGGCCCTGTTGAACATGCTAAGGATCTTGAACATTATCCTAAGAGAAATAGGAAGCTTCTAAAAGGTTTTAAGTAGGAGAACAAGATAAAATTTGTATTTAAAAAAGTAGTGATGCAGGCGCCTGGGTGGTGCCATCAGTTAAGTGACTGACTCTTGGTTTTGGCTCAGGTTGTTACCTCAGAGTCCTGAGATTGAGCCCCACATCTGGCTCTGAGCTGAGCATGGACTCTGCTCAAGATTCTCTCTCCCTCTGCCCCTACCCCCCAAATAAATAAATATATCTTTTAAAAAAAAAACAGTCATGATGCTTGCTATGTAAAGAATGGATTGAAAGGATGCAAGAATGAATGCGGAGACCAGATGGACATTATTGAGGTAGTCCAGGCAAAAGTGATAATAGGTTGGGCTGGGTTGATAATGGGGATGATGAGAAATAAATAAATTCAAGATATATCATAGGAGTAAAATGGGACTTAGTGGTAGAATAAATGAGGGGTTGGAGAAGGTAGATTGCACAACTGAATGGTTAGTGGGATCATTTGCTGAAATGCAGCAGATTTGCCAGAGGAGAGTCAAAGGAGCAATAGGTACATTTTGAGAAGGTAAGTATGAGATGCCTGAATATGACACACGTAAAGGGATATGCCAAAAAGGCAGTTGAATATAGATAGAGGTGTGGATTTCAGAAGAGAGGTCTGGGCTAGAAAAATAACAGTCATGAACACACAGATTGTATGTAAAGCCATAAGAATTGATAAGAGAGCCTTGGGAGAGATTGTAGCATGAAAAGAAGAGGATTATGGATGATGTGGAGTTGAGAAGAAATTCATTGAATTGGAGATAATAAGAACATGAAACTGAGAAAATATATGAACCTTAAAATTGCCCAGGAGAATGGCAGAAGTTGAGGAGGGGAGGAAGGCTGTGAGCCAGGTGCTTGTTAAAGAATGAGGAAAATGACCGAGAGTTTGAAAGATAATTGCATTGGGAGGGGAGAAAAGATGAGTGGATGAATGATATGAACCTCAAAGAGAGATTTTACAAGGAGAAGGAGTAATGAGAAACAACCTAAATATCTCCTTAACTATCTACTGTTTGAGATATGAAGATCTTCAAGAATGTCTTCAGAGTTTGCAGGTTAAGTAGGCTCAAAGAAATTCTACCCCTGCTGTTCTAGAATAAGCCAGTCCTCTGGGGCTTAATCGAAGCAGGGGAGCTGATAGAGTGAGGCCTAAGCCGTGGGAAGGTCGCATGGAATGAGAGTGGGAACTAAGTGGGTGATAAGAGAATGAACTAACACCGAGGCAGAGGGGACAAAAAGAGGAACAGCTTGAGGAAACATCTCTAACATAGCTGGAGATCGCGTTTAGCCAACTATCCAAACATGTCTACTTAATGAAATCCCAGTAAAATCTCTGGACTCTGCGGCTCAGAGGAGGTCCTGGTTAGTGAGCATAGGTGTGCTAGGAAGGTGCTATGTCTGGACTCCATAGGGAGAAGGCATGGAAGTTCCGTGTTTAAGACCCTCCTAGGGGGCGCCTGGGTGATGCACTTGGTTAAGCAGTTGACTCTTGGTTTCTGCTCAGGTCCTGATCTCAGGGTTGTGAGATTGAGCCCCACATCACGCTCTATGCAGAGTGTGGAGTCTGCCTAAGACTCTCTCCCTTTCCCTCTGCCCCTCCCCCACCTCTCTAAAAATAAATTTTAAAAAAAAGACCCACCCAGACCTCACCCTGTGTATCTCTTCATTTGGCTGACCCTGATTTGTATTTTTAAAATAAAACTAATTGTAAGTATAGCACTTTCCTGAGTTCTGTGAGTCATTCTTGCGAATTCCTGAATATGAAGGGGTCACGAATTTTCACCAGATGGTCTAAAGTGTGGCTGGCCTGGGAGTCCCCAAGTGCGGCTGATGTCTGAAGTAAGGGTAATCTTACTACTAAGGACTGTGCCCTTAAACCTGCAAAGTCTGACACTAACACTAGCATTAGAATTGTTTTGCAGTTGGAGTTGGTGTCAGAATAACAGGTAACAATTCTACTCAAACTCACGTTAAGAAGTAAAGGAATTTATTGGTGCACATTACCAAAAAGTGAACAAGTGTATCACTTCAGGCATAGCATGATCCAGCAATTCAGTGTAATCAGCACAACTCAAATCCAGCAACTCAAACAATGTGACCAGGGTTTCTGTTTTAGTTTTTGAGACTGGCTTCATTCTTGGGCAAACTCTCCCTTCCTAATCCAGGATGGCTGCCAGTAGTTCCTGAGGTTATGTGCTTGTGAATTTATGTTCAGATAAGGGGGGGGGGAGGTGGGAGGGGAAAAGAGAAATTCTTATGCATTCAAAATTTTTCCAAAAATTGAGATAATTGGCTTGAATTGGGGGCATTTCCATCCTTGAATGAATTGTCATGACCAGGAGCATTGCCATAAATCAATTAGACCCTACCTCAAAAGCCAGAGGTGGTATTTATCATAGCCAAACCATTTGGCTATGAATGGCTTACCTTAAGCAAAATGTGGGTGCTGTCGTTGGGAAAATGGGGATATGAATACTGTGGAAACCATAGGTAATGAAAGTGTTCCATTGATATTTATTGAATTGACTCTTCCTTTAAAATTAGCTGCATTCGGGAAAGCAATCCCAGATTCCTTTAGTTCTTAAATTCTACACTTAGGCATTATTCTATCTGTACTCCAGGTGGCTTAAGTATCCTGGAAGGTTCTCTTGGAAACCTAATGATTTGCTGGTGCAATTCTGAAAGGGAGAAATACAGCTTGTCAGATTATGGTACAACTCATCTTCTCCAGAGATCGTTTATGTGACAACTTAATTATTCAGAGAATAAAACCCTAAAAAATGCTTGCACTTAAAGAGCTGACAGAGAAAGATGATTCTGCAAGAACGTATCTATGCCCTCAGCTCTGAAAAACCACTCAGAACTACCAAAATACATGTCACAAAGTTTATATACGAGAGTTGATGGACTTTATTTTCGGGAAACATTCCTAGATCCTTACTTAGAGCAAATTTGCCATGATTCTAGATGCAATTCTAAAAGTTTAGTTATCTGATGTAGTGAATGTCTATTGTTTTTGCTTGTGACTGTCTATTCTTTCTTCTTTAGGCAAAACATCCTGATTTGCTTTGGGGGAAACTAGGTCTCTCTAACTTTCAGTTTTGTGGTTTTGGTAGAACTGATATTACCCACAAGGTCCAAGAATGAACATGTGGCCAACATCTGGCCAGTCCTTGGCCACAGTGACTGATTCTGAAATGAGAACGTGGCCCAAATTGGGCCATTGAGAGCCCTACCCAGAACTTTGCTTACAGCCCTTATGGGATTGCTAGATTGTTAAACTGTAAGGCCAGATTGCCTCCTTCTCCGCTTCCTACCCATCACCACGGGAACAGCAGTAGTAAACGTTTGTTTCTGGTCCTTTCTTTAGGATTAAGTCCAAAAATTGGTGTTTAATAAGTTCAGAAATGTGTATATTCTAAAGACTTTGGGTACATACTGTCAAGTTGTCCTTGGTACGGACACAACATTTGCCTTCCCAGCTCTCCTGCTTGTGGAGAATCCTTTTCAATTCTATAGTAATCCTACCCCAGACATGTGGCTCAGATGGGGCTGATCCAGTTCCCAGGCTCCAGAGCTGTCTTGGTGACCTGGCCTGGCCATCAAGAGAACTCCATCCCCTTGACCCAGACAGTAAGCAGTAAGGACAATATGAACTTGGGTCTGCAGCAGCTATCTCTTCACCATGTAGAGAGAGCCTGCGTGAGAATACAGCCACACAGAAGTAGGCAATGAAAGAGACAGAAGCAGAGGTAGAGACAGAACGAATCATTTGAACTACTGGATCCATCTGCATAAAGCCACTTCCATTCCTTGAACTTCTCAATGCATAAGCCAAAAAATCCCCTTTTTCTGCTTAAACTAGTTTAAGCTTAGTTTCTATTACAACAAACAAATTCTGCTACTGCTTTCTGAAAGATTGTCTAAATGTGTTCCTTACCAGCTGTGAATGAGCATCCAGCCCCTCAAACTCCTTACACACTGAGAATTATCTTTAGTAATGGCTTTGTTCATACATAGGCAAAAAACAACAACAGCAAAAAACAAAACAAAACAAATCTTAGATTTTTAGCAAGGTTGAATATTAGTATCAACCCTTATCTTTTATTTTGTTAAATTGTCAATTTTTACATGAACTATATCCTATATGATAATGTTACTGAAAAAAAAAAGATGTAAGGTCAGACTGATGTGGGATATCATAGGGAGAATCTAGCTGTAAAATGAAACCAACGTAAAGGAAATCAGAGCAAGGATATGGAGAGGCAGAGACAGAGGAAGAACCCAGCTCTGATGTTATAATTTGGGCCCCTGGGAACTTCATGACTAAAACTCAGACTTTTCAGTTACAGGAGAAAATAAGTTATTTTTCTTTAAGCCTGGTTGAGTTGGGTTTCTGCAGTGAAAGAGTCTTAACAAATTCATCTGGTTTTCTGGTTAAGCAAATTAGAAGCAACAATAGAACAGGGGTTTTGCTTGGAGACATGTGAGTTAGCAGCAGCTTCTCCAATTTTTTTGTGCATTATAAATTCTGAACACTTAATGAAATAAAGTCCAGTTTTGGGTACTTGGTACTGATATCAAAGGAAGGCAAAGGAAAACTACAGAATCTCCCTCCTTCTCTCTCCGATAAAGAAAGAGAAAGCAAAAGAGAGAAATAGAAAGAGAAGAGAAAGAGAAAGGGAAGGGAAGGGAAGGGAAGGGAAGAAACAATTTCGGACCCTAGTTATGATATATCTTACAGTACAATATCTTACAGTACAGGACAATATTTGATAGTCCTGACGGCATTCCTTATTTTTATAACTGTCCTNTACTTGGTACTGATATCAAAGGAAGGCAAAGGAAAACTACAGAATCTCCCTCCTTCTCTCTCTGATAAAGAAAGAGAAAGCAAAAGAGAGAAATAGAAAGAGAAGAGAAAGAGAAAGGGAAGNCTCAGGTCATGATCCCAGGGTCCTGGGATCGAGGCCCGCATCGGGCTCTCTGCTCGGCAGGGAGCCTGCTTCCTCCTCTCTCCTCTCTCTCTGCCTGCCTCTCTGCCTACTTGTAATCTCTCTCTGTGTCAAATGAATAAATAAAATCTTTAAAAAAAAAAAAAGAAAGCAAAAGAGAAAAAGAGAAAGGGAAGGGAAGGGAAGGGAAGAAACAATTTCGGACCCTAGTTATGATATCATATCTTACAGTACAATATCTTACAGTACAGGACAATATTTGATAGTCCTGACGACATTCCTTATTTTTATAACTGTCCCNGAAGGGAAGGGAAGGGAAGAAACAATTTCGGACCCTAGTTATGATATATCTTACAGTACAATATCTTACAGTACAGGACAATATTTGATAGTCCTGACGGCATTCCTTATTTTTATAACTGTCCTCGATTGTCTCTCACACTTCTTTGGTTCCACTCTCAGTGAGTAATTATAATACTAGGGCAAAATTGTATTATTAGGGTTTCTGTTTCAATTTCCTGCAAAACCAAAATACTGGATTTTACTTTTTACATGTTCAGAATTCATAAAGTTTTTAAAAAACTAATGAAACTAAACATTATTTTTTTAAGATTTTATTTATTTATTTGACAGAGAGAGACAATGAGAGAGGGAACACAAGTGGGTGGGGGGCGGTGGGGATAGAGGGAGAAGCAGGCTTCCCGCCAAGCAGGGAGCCCGATGCCAGCTCGATCCCAGAACCCTGGGATCATGACCTGAGCCAAAGGCAGACACTTAACGACTGAACCACCCAGGCACCCTGAAACTAAGCATTATTTAACACATTTTAAAACAAAAATTGTAAACACATTGTAAAATGTCCTTCTGGTCACTCCTGGCAATGTGGCTTTCTTACAACTTCACTGTTCCCCTACTCCCTGCCACACACATCCATCATCTCCGATGTAGCTGGTCTGAAAGAGCTTCAAGACTTTCTTGCCCAGTTTACCTCCTCAAGGAATTTTCAGGACTACTGTCTCTGATTGAAAATGATTTCTCCCCTGTTAGCCCAAGAGAGATGACTCTAACTGGGTCTCTTTCCCATCCCCTGTGGGGAGATTTCCTACTTCACAGCCTCCTCCTCCCTAGCCCTTGCTCAGCATTTTTGCTGTGAGAGTGTGGCAGAGTTTGAGGGAGTTTGGAAGAGGTGGGGAATTGCTGGAACTGGGTGGTAAAGAAGGGATGGGGGGGTGGTTGTGGTGACAGTGATGAGGAAGGGATGGGGCAGGAGAAAGAAGGAGGGTTTGAAGAGCGCTAAGAAGAGTAAATGAAGCTGCTGACCAGTGCTCAAAATAATGGTATTGCACCAACAAGGATACCTCCCTTTTGGTGCTTAAAAATAGTACAGGGCACCGGAACACTGAAAAAGAGAAAATAGTAATGCAATCATGACTCCTTCTCTGATCTTCAGTCAGAGTAGCCTCTAACTCTTGTTAATTCAACTTCAGAGACATGAAATTCCACCTCAAGAGTCCAGCTTCTGAAATGCTCTGGGCACAGACCTGGTTCTGTTTAAAAAGGAAAGTCATATGCTTATACCATTTATGCACACCGCTGCCAGATTAATATTCATGAAGCACCGTTCTAACCAAGTAGTCACTGATATTTATTGAATACTTGCTATGTGCCCGACACCAGGCTCATCATACATCATCTTATTTAATCTTCACAATAACCCTTTGTAGTAAGTACTATCACTAACCCTATTCTGGAGATAAGAAAACAAAACCTTAAAGGAACTACATCTCTTGAAACTAAATCTCTTGAAAAAGCATAGCTACTAAATGGCAGAACTAGGCAGGGAACTTGGTTCTTAACCACTTCTATATTACCTCTTCTACTCAAAATCTGAGAGTAAGTGGTCAATGACATCTAAGGATTTATCATGCAAGGCCCTTATCTCCAACTGCCTTTCCAATTTTATTTTCTACTACTTTCCTCATACATCCTATTTTCAGGGCGAGGAGATTTGCTGATCACCAATATCCCTCAATATTCACACATCTATGCTTTTATTTGGGTAAAATTGTGCTCTCTGTGTCACTAGCTCCAGAAAAAAAAAATCTTTAAATCATTGTTTTATACAATAATAGTCATGACTTTTATTTTTCATTACAATAGCAGCTATTGATTTCTATTCTCAAATACGTATTTTCCCTTAAACTATTTTCTTCTGAAGCATGAAGATTAAGTGGGTTTTGATATTAGTTTTACAAGTTGTTTATCAATCTCAATCCAACAGAATTGGGATTTCAGACAGCAGAAGTCATTTTACCAAAGTCCCAAGAATTTTTTTTTTGTTAAAGATTTTATTTATTCATTTGAGAGAGAGAGAGAGAACATGAACGGGGTGGGGGGGCAGAGGGAGAGGGACAAGCAGACTCCCCACTGAGCAGGGAGCCTGACATGGGGATCAATTCCAATACCCTGAGATCATGACCTGAGCTGAAGTCAGATGCTTAACCAACTGAGCCACCCAAGCAACTCCCCAAATCAAGAATTTTTTTAGCGTCTCCTAAGGTTATCTAAAACAAACGAACACACAAATAAAAAATTGTTAGGACAGAAATTCACCAAGCTGTCAATCTCTTTTTGTAGAGTAGCCCTACTCCTAACGGGCAGAATTTTCAAAAAATGAAATATCTGCTATGGTGTAATTTCGTGGATTAAAAAATGCTGAGAGAGGGCAACCCTGCTCGTCTGTATCTTTACTTAATAAACATCTATCGCTTTACTCACTCTCCATTGTCCACGAGATCTATTCTTTGCCTTCGTGAGACAAGAACCTAGCTCTCTGACTTCATTTTGGTGCAAAAACCCAGAATCACTTCCACCGAACAGTGAGTAAAAGCAAACTATTTTCTTTTCTTTTCTTTCCTGGGAGACGTCTCTCCCTTAGGTGACCTCTTCTCACAAACGATGAAACTGGACACCTTTTGGCCAGTTGAAGGTGAAAAGAGCTGCCACTGGTCTTAATTATCAGGTGACAGGCTTCTGCACCAAAGGTTTGGTCAATCCCCCTTCCTCAAAAGAAGGGTGTGTTGTCCTAACCCTACTCAATTCTTTCTGCAGCTTTCCGTTCATTGGCTTTTCTTAAATGGCATTCTCCCACTTCAGGGACTTTGCCTAGAGTAGGGCCCTTCCAGTCTCTAATGGTCACTATGCCCTTTTAATCAGGGATTCATTTCAGGAAGAGTAGCTGTCTATGGAGATACAAGGTTTTTACATTTAAAGGTGTCTTTTGTGAGAACTTAGGTCAGGAGGAGAAGCTTTTCCTCATTTTTGCTGCCTGGTAAGAAATAGGTTTTTCTGTTAGGTACAATTTACGTTTAATCATGGCCGGGTATCAAAATCCAAGTTTTTGGCAAGCAGGATTAGAGCTATCTCCTTATATGATAAGTGGGAGGGACCGCAGTGTTTCCTGGGCATTCACTTCCCTTGGAATACTTTGGGCATTAAGAAGGGAGTTACAGACCTTCAGCCAATTCCTCGAATGGTTGCATTAGCGGCTGGGACTTTAATGGGTCATATAGTTGAGGCTTTCTTGTTCCAACAACAGAAATATGAAATTATGATGATGTTAAATCTCAGGGTCTGCGCCCCTCAACAGGGCCATGCTTGCAAATGGGACCTCAGGTCTACGGACAGAAAAAGCATCCAGGGGTAAGGAGAGGGAACATAATTGAATCAAAGATTAAACTGGTAACCTCACTAAGCCTTTATGATTGAGCCAAATTTGGGGAGAGGAAAGCCAGAAGAGAAAAGGAGGATCAGTTGATGGATGGGTAAGAGTGGCTACTCCTGCTGGCCTGATCCCTCCTCAACCCAAGAGGTTAGGCCACTCTTTCACCTTGAGTAGGAAACCACAGGAAGCCTGGGTTCACAGGAGAGAGCTGATACGTAGGGATGCCTTCATAGTCACCTCTCTGTAACAGGTACGGTGGAACTCCAACCGGAATATAAGATGGGAAACAAACAATTCTTTGCGGGGACTCCTTTAGATTGAGTACTGCAAAATTGGGTAATTTCCCCTTGTGAAACTTTTCTAGTGTTTTCCATGAGTTAAACAGAGTGGGTTCTTCTTCTTCTTCTTTTTTAAATTAATGTATAATGTATTATTTGTTTCAGGGGTATGGATCTGTGATTCCTGAGTCTTACACAATACACAGCACTCACCATAGCACATACCCTCCCCAATGTCCATCACCCAGCCACCCCCTCTGCTCCAGCAATCCTCAGTTTATTTCCTGAGATTAAGAGTCTCTTATGATTTGTCTCCCTCTCTGGTTTCGACTTATTTCATTTTTTCCTCTTTCCCCCTATGATCCTCTGCCTTGTTTCTTAAGTTCCACGTATGAATGAGATCATATGATAATTGTCTTTCTCTGATTGACTTATTTCATTTAGCATAATACCCTCTAGTTCCATCCACATTGTTGCAAATGGCAAGGTTTCACTTTTTGATGGCTGTGTAATATTCCTGTGTGTGTTGACTGTGTAATATTCTGTGTGTGTGTGTGTGTGTGNTCATTTAGCATAATACCCTCTAGTTCCATCCACATTGTTGCAAATGGCAAGGTTTCACTTTTGATGGCTGTGTAATATTCCTGTGTGTGTGTTGACTGTGTAATATTCTCTGTGTGTGTGTGTGTGTGTGTGTGAATACACAGCACATTGTCTTTATCTATTCATCTGTTGATGGACATCTGGGCTCTTTCCACAGTTTGGCTATTGTGGACTTTGCTGCTGTAAACACTGGATGCAGCTGCCCCTTCTGATCACCACATTTGTATCTTTGGGGTAAATACCCAGTAGTGCAATTGCTGGGTCATAGGGTAGCTCTGTTTTCAACTTTCTGAGGAGACTCCATACTGTTTTCCAGAGCGGCTTTACCAGCTTGCATCCCCACCAACAGTGTGGGAAGTTTCCCCTTTCTTTGCATTCTCACCAACATCTGTCATTTCCTGACTTGTTAATTTTAGCCATTCTGACTGGTGTGAGGTAGTATCTCATTGTGGTTTTGATTTGTATTTCCCTGATGCCAGGTGATGTTGAGCATTTTTTCATGTGTCTTTTGGCCATTTAGATGTCTTTGCAGAAATGTCTGTTCGTGTCTTCTTCCCATTTCTGGAGTGGACTATTTGTTCTTTGGGTATTGAGTTTAGTATGTTCTTTATAGATTTTGGATACTAGCCCTTTATCTGATATGTCATTTGCAAATATCTTCTCCCATTCTGTCGGTCGTCTTTTGGTTTTGTTGTCTGTTTCATTTGCTGTGCAAAAGCTTTTTAGCTTGATGAAGTCCCAGTAATTCATTTTTGCCTTTGTTTCCCTTACCTTTGGAGATGTGTCTAGGAAGAAGTTGCTGTAGCCGAGATCGAAGACGTTGCTGCCTAGGTTTTCCTCAAGGATTTTGATGGATTCCTGTCTCACATTGAGATCTTTCATCCATTCTGAGTCTATTTTTGTGTATGGTATAAGGAAACGGTCCAGTTTCATTCTTCTGTATGTGACTGTCCAATTTTCCCAACACCATTTGTTGAAGAGACTGACTTTTTTCCACTGGATAGATATTCTTTCCTGCTTTGTCAAAGATTAATTGACCATAGAGTTGGGATCCATTTCTGAGTTCTCTGTTCTGTTCCATTGATCTATGTGTCTGTTTTAGTGCCAGTACCATACTGTCTTGATGATTACAGCTTTGTAATAGAGCTTGAAGTCCGGAACTGTGATGTCACCAGCTTTGCTTTTCTTTTTCAACATTCCTCTTGCTATTCGGGGTCTTTGCTGGCTCCATACAAATTTCAGGACTATTTGTTCCATTTCTGTGAAAAAAGTTGGTGGTACTTTGATAGGGATTGCTTTGAATGTGTAGATTGCCCTAGATAGCATAGACATTTTAACAATATTTGTTCTTCCAATCCATGAGCATGGAACATTTTTCCATTTCTTTGTGTCTTCCTCTATTTCTTTCATGAATATTCTATAGTTTTCTGAGTACAGATTCTTTGCCTCTTTGGTTAGGTTTATTCCTAGGTATCTTATGGTTTTGGGTGCAATTTGTAAATGGACACAGCCAGTTTTTCAAGGCAAGGTGAAATAAGGCGTGACCTTTGCAGCAAGGCATGGTCTCTTCTTCAGTTCCCAAGGACTCTCCCTTGGGATGCCCTTTAACCCACTGGAAACAATCTGGATTGTAAATTCAGGAAAGGACTGAGCTTCTGCAACACTCAGTGCATGGCCACAGTGGGCTCTATCGGGTCTATTCTCCAGGAAACAGGGCGAATAGACAGAAGAACCCTAGATGATGCATCCAGGCTATCAGGGCTCTAAATCAGGACCCAGACCTAAGGCACTCTTGCAGAATGTGTTTGGTGGTAACCAGACCAGTAAACTCCATTCTGACATGCTGGATAATTGCCTAAAAGTCCTCCTCCAAATAAACCTAGGTTGCTGGAAGAAACCCAGGTCATCCCTAGCAAAGGGGATGCTGACTGTCACTCTCTCTCATTGTTCCTCCTAATACATGTGGATGCTTCTCCCTTACTCATTTCCCAGGTTAATGGCCATAAGTGGAGCCAAGAGGTAGTGGTTAGTCTACCTCGGGACGGGGAGTTTAAGAAATATTCCCAAGCAGCTGCCCAAACTCCCTTTGTTTCTGGGAAATTCCCTGTCTTCTCTTGCCCAACATGGACTGCCTAATCCCACTTGGTGGAAAAACATGGCGTTTACTCAGGTGTCCAAATGGATGAGCTTTAGAACTGGGAATCCTTTTGCTCTGTCCTTTGGCAGCACTTTGCCTCTTCTGTCTGCCCCACACCCTCCGGTTTCTGTACCTTGGGTACCGCGGGGCCCTGCCTACATCGCTGACATCAGATTTCCCCACCATTGTCTCAGGTAAAAATTGACACTAGGGAGCAAACTAATTGACTTTTTATAGTGGACCCAGGTGGAATATAACTTGATCTTCAAACTAAGTTAACTTCATTAGTTTAATTAAGATAGACATGTCTTTAAAGTTATCAGCATTAAATGTAAAACTTTTATTCTGCCAAGGTTTGCTGAAGGTCAAGTAAGCTCATGTTATCTCTGTTTCAATTTGTTAGCAAAAACATGACTAAAATGATGCTTAATTGTCTGTCCCATCAAAGTTTTCATAGGAAATGTTAAAATAGCTTTCAAAGTCTTTGGGATTAAAGTCATTGGACATCTAGGTCTTTCCAAATAGGATAAGGTGATAAATCATTGATTACTGAACGTAGATTTGTACTTTTGACTACTTATTGCAAAGAAACAGGATATTTAAGTCGGCTGGTAAACATGTTTGTGCTTAACCAGTTCATAAATTTGCCATCTAAAGAATCCTGGTGTGACAGTTCACAATTGGTTACTACTTAGTTTTCACTGGAGACTAAGATTTCTAAGAGTGCAAAATTCAGCAACTCTGTATGTAGAAAAGTAGGAGATATGTAAGAAAGATATAAGGAATGGGAATACATTTTTGTTGAAGATAAAAGAAGGTAATTTTGTCCTAAAAAAGATGTTTTTGGAGAGAAATGGCTTGGGACAAAATCTGAATGCAAAAGAAAGTTGTATAAGGTTTGTGAAGGAAAATCTTTGGAAAGGAATTTCGGGTGTGGTCAGGATGAACTAAAATTAAAATAAAGGGATTTTATTTTAAGTCCAGTGGTAGGGGTACCTGGGTGGCTCAGTCATTAAGGGTCTGCCTTCTGCTCAGGTCATGATCCCGGGGTCCTGGGATGGAGCCCTTGCAGCATCCGGCTCCCTGCTCCGTGGGAAGCCTGCTTCTCCCTCTCCCACTCCCCCTGCTTGTGTTCCCTCTCTTGCTGTCTCTCTGTCAAATAAATAAATGAAATCTTTAAAAAGAAAAAAGAAAAAACCAAAAGTACAGTGGTATACAAGATTGGAATTCTCTATTCAAAAGAGAGTTTTCTTGAACTATTGGTCTGCTCTTGATAAGAAAATGTAAACAGCTGTTTTCTCTTTGCCCGCCCAGAAAACCAGTTTCTATGTTTTGCCTTTATCAAGTCTTTGATGATCCCTAATCCTATTTAGGCATGTGCTTTAAAATTTTCTGAAGTTTTAACAAACTCCCCTAAGATTTAAATCATGAACCAAGTCTCTTTGACTCATTAGGCCTTTTATACTCTGGCAGCACTGTTAAACAAATGATAAGCCTTCAGTTACATTTGGGTAAATGTTCTAACTATTCTAGAGATGATCTGCAATTTCTAAAGCTTTAATATTTTAAGATAAAGTCATCACTTAATATTTTGATTATTGAAAGTATTATGTGACACAAAAATAACTGAATTTCTTTGTCAACTGCATCATAATGAACTCCCAGATCATTAACAATGTCCATTTCTGAGTTTTTGTCATTTATAATTGTTCTTATTCTCATGCAAAATGAGTTTCATCTTCAAGGAGGTTCGTAAAAAGGACTTCGGGACAATATCTTCAGGTATTCAGTATCTTTAAGATTAAAACTGAAATAGGTAAAAATTTCTGGAACTAAAGCTCTATTTAAACTAAACAAGAATGAGTAACATAGGACTAAATGAACTAAAAAGATGATTACGGTTTTGTGACTTTTGTTTGAAACACCACTGGTTCTCTATTGTTTGCTCTCCCAGATTGAGGAAACTTTCTTTTAAGATATGACTTACAGAAACGTGATAAAGTATTCATTTGTAAACATATTGAAGCATTTAGCTTTTCTCTCCACCTGAAGCCTCCGAAATGCAAAAGGTTTCAGTAAGTATTCTTTGTTCCATAAATGATAGTCATTTGCATAAGTTCAATAAGAATCTGTTCTCCTTGCAACAGGACGCAATTGGAAACATTGGTTATCTTCTCAAGGCTCTGACTGGAATGTCATGTTTGAGAGAGGCATTGCATACACTCAGATATGACCAAAACAGCTTTGAGGATCTAAGGTTGACTTTATGAAACCTGGAGTCTTTTTTTTTTTTTAAGATTTTATTTATTTATATTTCTCTCAGAAAGAGAGATCACAAGTAGGCAGAGAGAGGTGGGGAAGCAGGGTCCCTGCCGAGCAGAGAGCCTGATTCGGGGCTTGATCTCAGGACCCTGAGATCGAGGCTTAACCTACGGAGCCACCCAGGCACCCCTGAAACCTAGAGTCTTAAAGCCCCTTGGAAATGTTGGCCTGATACTTGCTTACAGAGTTCCCAGCAGCCTCACCAGGTGAGTAAAGAATGTCACCTCCTGGCAGGTGCAGGAACCTCAGGATGTAATGGGGACCTCATGAAGAGGAATCCACCCAAATCTACAGGTATTGCAGGCATGTCTGAAGGCAAGTACTGGCTTGGCTTCTGGCCCGAATAGGCTATTAAAAGTTCAATCTAGAGATTCCTTATACAAGTTTCAGCAGAGCAAATTTTAAAAGATCTATATGATCAATCATTCCTGTTGAGCTTATGTAAATAATTATGCTGTTTGTTAAAACTGGACTTGTTTTTCAAACAAGTTTTATTTGGCTATCTCTGGAAATAAGGGTTATTAAAGAGAGAAAAATTATGTTTCAATAACACACCTTTGTGGATGTGAAATTTTAGTTCTGATTGTCTTTGAATGTTGTCTGCCTAAGCTAGACAACTTGAGGTAATCCTCAGAGAAGTTGCCACAATAGCTCATGTATAGACAATCTCCTTGCTTGTTATTCTGTGGGGATAACAGGACCCCATGGGCATGTGATTACTTGAACAACTGGGAAATGGGATAGATGCTCCAACAATTGTATAACTCAGCTATGACCTTGACCAATTCTGGGATGACAAAATTGCTCTTTAAAAGCCAGAGCATACCTCATGGAGATAATGGATAGCCCCACTTTCTTTATGATTAGATTGGATGATGCACTTGGAGTTGCCCTTATCTCCTGGGACAAGTCTTCTCCCATTTGCCAGTGATTCCTCATAATTAAGATAGTGTTAATGGTAGACTTCAAACAAAAAGGGCTTCTTGATGATTTTATCTCTCATAGTCATTTATCCTAGAAGCCACCTCTACTGATATACAACTGCAAAGTAAGGCTTTAACCAAGCATACAACAGCCCTCCTGGTAAAAAGAGCCTCAAAGCTCACTATGGGACTTCCAGGACCTATGTTAGGACTGCAGCATAAAATAAGCAAAACAGTATGCTTGCTCATCAGGACTCTAAATGATACTTCCCAGGCACTGGATGCACTCATCCAAGAACTAAATGAAGTCAAGAAGGACTTCTCGAGAACCATGCCACTATTGACTGTCTACTATTGCTACACCATTTGGGGTGTGAAAAATTTCCTCACATGTGTTTTTTTTTAAAGATTTTATTTATTAATTTGACAGAGAGAGACACAGCAAGAGAGGGAACACAAGCAGGGGGAGTGGGAGAGGGAGAAGCCGGCCTCCTGCCAAGCAAGGAGCCCAATGCAGGGCTTGATCCCAGAACCCTGGGATCATGACCTGAGCTGAAGGCAGCCGCTCAATGACTGAGCCACCCTTAAAAATATATTACTAAGGTATATAACTGAAGAGATTACATACTGAGTGATTCCAACTATATGGTGTTCTGGATAAGGCAAGACTATAGAGGCAGTAAGGAGATTAGTGGTTGCCAGAGGGTTGGGGGAATGAGAGATGAATGGATAGAGCATAAGGGATTTTTAGGGCAGTGAAATTATTCTGTATGATACTATATGGGTGAATATATGTCATCATACATTTGTCAAAACCCACAGAATATAGAACACAAAGAGTAAACTCCAATATAAACTGTGGTCTTTGGTTGATAATGATATGTCAATGTTGACTCATTGATTGTGACAAATAAAGGAACTGCACTGATTCAGGATGTTGATGGTGGGAGAGGTTATATGTGGAGAAGGGGAGGGGAGGTGGGAACTTTCTGCACTTTCTGCCCACTTTTGCTCTGAGCCTAAAACTGTTCTTTTTTTTTTTTTTTAGATTTTATTTATTTATTTGACGCAGAGAGAGAGATTACAAGTAGGCAGAGAGGCAGGCAGAGAGAGAGGAGGAAGCAGGCTCCCCGCTGAGCAGGGGGCAAATGCGGGGCTCATTCCCAGGACCCTGAGATCATGACCTGGGCCTAAGGCAGAGGCTTTAACCCACTGAGCCACCCAGACGCCCGGAACCTAAAACTGTTCTAAAAATAAAGTGTAGTTATGTATATAGACAGACAAGCCAAGGGCTAAGAGATACGTGTATCTTTAAAAATCATGTACTTGTGGCACCTGGGTGGCTCAGTCATTAAGCATCTACCTCAGATCATGATCCCAGGGTCCTGGGATGGAGCCCTGCACTGGGCTCCCTGCTTAGAGGGAAGCCTACTTCTCCCTCTCCCTTTCCCCCTGCTTGTGTTCCTTCTCTTGCTGTGTCTCTCTCTGTCAAATAAAAAATAAAATCTTTTTCAAATAATAAAAAATAAAAATTGGGCGCCTGTGTGGCTCAGTGGGTTAAGGCCTCTGCTTTCGGCTCAGGTCATGATCTCAGCGTCCTGGGATCGAGGCCCGCATCGGGCTCTCTGCTCGGCAGGGAGCCTGCTTCCTCCTCTCCCTGTCTCTCTGCCTGCCTCTCCACCTACTTGTGATCTCTCTCTGTGTATCAAATAAATAAATAAAATCTTTAAAAAAAATAAAAAAATAAAAATTGTGTATTTTATATAATAATTATAGTATATTATTTGATTATAAATCTTTAAATATTCTAAAAAATACATCAATTTAATCTACCACTAATAGTCCAAAGAAGAAAAAGTCCATGATCATTATTAATTGATACAGAAAAAACATTTGACCAAGTTCAGCATCCATTCATGATAAAAACTTTCACCAAACTGGGAATAGAGAGGAACATCTTTAACTTGATAACAGGAATCTGTGAATTACCTAGAGGTAACATCATACTAAATGGTGAAAAGCTGAACAGTTTCTTCTAAGAAGAATGCGGCAAGGATGTCCACTCTCACCATGCATGTTCAATAGTCCTAGAAGTCCTAGCCCGTGCACTAAGGCAAGGAAAATAAGTAAAAGGCATTCAAGTTGTAAAGGGAGAAAGAAAACTGTCCCAATCTGCAGACAACATAATTGTCTATATAGCAAACCCAAAGGAATCTACAAAAAACTCATGGAACTAAAATACGAGTTTAGAAAGGTCACAGGATACTAGGTCAATAGAAAAATATGTTTCTGGCAATTGCCGAATGGAAACTTAAATTTAAAATAATACCATTTATAGTGGCTCCAAAAAATTAAATATTCAGGTATAAATCCACCAAAACATGTACATGAATGCTGTATGCTTAAAACTGCCAATGCTGGTACAGAAATCATAGAAGACCTATATAAACGGAGAGGCATTCTGTGTTCGTGGATTGGAAAATGCAACATAGTAATGATGTCAATTTTGTCTAAATTGATCTATAGATTTAATGCAATTCTAATCAATATCCCAGCAGATTTTTTTGTAGATATAGACAAACTGATTCTAAAATTTATTTTGAAAAGCAAAGGAACTAGATAACTAAAACAATTTTGAAGAAGACCAAAGTTGGAGGAATCATTTTAGCCTATTTTAAGATTTACTAGAAAACTACAGTATCTGAGCCAATGTGGTATTGGCAAAGGTACAGACACATAGATTAAATAGAAAGTCCAGAAATAGACTCACACAGATATGGCCAATTGATTTTTTTTTAACAAAAGTGCAAAAGCAATTAAATGGAGAAAGAATAGTGTGTTCAAAAACTGATGTTAGAACAATCAGATATCTACATGCCAAAAAATAATAATAATAACCCTCATTTAAATCTCACACCTTATACAAAAAATAACTCAAAAACAAAATTACAAAACATTTAGAATAAAACAAAGGAGAAAATATTTGTGACCTAAGGTTAGGCAAAGAGTGATTAAACATGATGCCAAAAGCATGATCCATTTAAAAAATAGTGAAATAGACTTCACCAAAATGTAAAACTCTGTTCTGCAAAAAACAATTAAAAGAATGAAAAGACAAACTACAGACTGGGAGAAAGAATTTGTAAATCACATATCCAACAAAGGACTTACATTCAGAATATATAAAGAATTCTCAAAACTCAATTGTAAAAAAGAAACAATTTAAAAATGGGCAAAAGTCTTGAACAGATACTTCATTGAAGATACACAGATGGCAAATAAGCACATAAAAAGATGCTCTACATCATGAGCCATCAGGGTTAAATTAAAACCACAAAGAGATACCACTACATAACTTTCAGAATGGTTAAAAAAACAAACAAGCAACCCCCCCCCCAAAAACCCAACCCGAACAAAACAAAACAAAACAAAAAAACCCTAAACAACTAATAATGCCAAGTGCTGGAGAAGATGTAAAGCAACTGGAATACATTGTTGGTGGGAAAGCCAAATGAAACAGCCACTCTTGAAAACAGTTTGGTGCTTTTGTATGAAGTTAAACACATGTATTTACATATAACCCAGAAATCTCACGTCTGGTATTTACCCTGGAAATAAATATTTACATTCACTCAAAAATTTGTACAAGAATGTTTGTGTCAGTTATAGTCATAATAGCAAAAAAAGAAAAAGAAAAGAAAAGGAACAACCTAAATGTACTTCGGCAGTTGAATAGGTAAACGGGGATGGATCGTATTTCATAATATGGTGGAATACTACTCAGCAACAAAAAGGAGCAAACCACTGATAAGTACAACAATATAGATGAATCTCAAAAACTAGGCTGAGTGAAAAAAGCCAGACACAAACGAATACATAGTGCATAATTCCATTCATTTGCAATTCTAGAAAAGAGCAAATTAAATGATAATGACAGAGCAGATCAGTAGTTGCTGGGGGATTGACTACAAAAGGGCAAGAAGGAGTTATTTAGAATAATAGAAATATTCTATATCTGGGTCGTGGTGGTGGTTAGATGGGTAGACATTTATCAAAATTCAAAGTCGAAATGTTCCTAGCTTATGACCTAACCGGCTCACTTTTAGGTATGGATCAATGTTTATCAAACTGCTGGTAGAGACCCATTATTAGTGAACCATTAAAGCAATCTAGTGTGACTCCTTATTTACCCTGAAATTATGATGGTTAAGCTTCAGGCTCCCTCACTTGCAAAGTCTTCTTCCAAGACCTGGTTACTAATTTTGTATTCATAATTTTGTATTCTTTTTCTACAGGGGGCCCCCAAATTGTATACATTTTAGGCAAATTTGGACAAAACCTAGATTGGTCTCCAGATGGCCAGATTTTTTTTAAATGAAATTGATTAGAGAATAATGAGAATGGTTTGTGAAACATTTGTTTCATTTCATATAATGGGTCTTGACTTAAAAATTTGTCTTTTATCAGGGTTTGTGTTTAAGGGGAAAAAAAGAAAGTTGGAGATTCAGTGTTGTGTGGCAACTATCGACATAGGTATACATTCAATGCAACACTGTTTGTAAAAGTAAATATTTGGAAATAACCTAAATACCCATCCATATGAGAATAATATAGTGGTATATGTATGTTGTGGAATTCTATATAGTTAAAATGAAGGGACTAAAGGTACATACATAGGCTAGATGACTCTCATAAACCTACCACTGTGTATAAAAAGAACAAACCCATAAGTTAAAGAAGGTTACCTAAAGCCCAATATTTAGATAAAGTTTAAAATCATGTGAGAAACAATAGTAACTGGTGAATTTTAAAGTATTGTTTGCAGATATAGTCATTCTGCAGTATAAGTATTAAAATATGTATGAAGCTGATGAAAAAAATTCAGGATAGGATAGTGGTTACTTCTGGGGAGGAAGGAGAGAGGGAGGGAATGATATCAGAACACACAAGCTTTGTTTTTATATGCAATTTTTTGGTTAAGAAATGGGTTTGAGGCAAAGAAAGAAAAGTTAAAATTTAGTAAGGCTACTTAGTAGATGTGTGGGATTTTTGCTGTATTATTCTGAATTTTCTGATGGTGTTATATTCTGTATGCATATTGTTGTAAACATTGGTAATAAATATTTCACATTTGTGTACTGTGGGCATTTACACACAACACACCACTTAATCCTCATGATGACTTTATGCCGTAAGTACGGCAGTTATTATTCCAATTCTATAGTTAAGGAACTAAAACTGCAGAACAATTTGTTAAAAATTTGATCGGGGACTGTGTTGCTTCTTATTTCGTCCAGATTTGCATGGGGACGTGCTGGAGAAGTTTCCTTCAAGTCCACCACTCCCTCCTACCCGAACCTTGGTAAGGCACCTACTCAATGGGGTAACGAATTGTATTAATAATAGCTAAATGTTTATTCCAAAAGTAGTCATTCTAAAGTACCAGAGGAGACCTCCAATAATGACTCTGTGACAGGAAGGATACATATTCACAAGTCAATTCTTCGGAGGCACAAACGGGTTTTGCCCTGGCCGCGGCCCCCTGGCTCACTCAGTGACCTTCGACAAATCACTTAACCTTTCACTATTTACAATCCAGTAAACCGAACGTGTAATATTCATGACTGCTCACCCAGGGCTCCTGCCAAACAGTTTTTTTGAAAATCAGGGACCTATAAAAGATGTAATGAGAGAATTTGAAAACTATGGAGGATAATTACAGGGCAAAGAGATAATTAGAAAATCAGAGAACAGAACAAAACAAACACGACAAAACTATTCAATAAAAGAAAGGATACCACATGGCTCTACAAACACCAATATTTACATGTCATAAAATTCTGAAGGTTTTATATTTTTAAAATAAAAGTAATATTATAACTCTAAAAAAAAAAAAATGAAAATCAGGGACCGATTTAAGGTCAATCATAATGCAACAATGTCAACTTTTCAATGCAAATATTCTCCAAGCCCCCTATTCCTCAAAGACAGCTTTCACTCTCATTTAAATGGTGATGCCTATTATAAAGGAGAATGAGTTTATACTTTCTAAAGACTAATAACTTCTGTCATCAACTTACAAATGCCCTTTGTTCAAAAATTAAACCAACGCCTAACTAGACAGAAGAAAAAGTGAACAATTTCTGTTCTATTGCCCTTCCCCTCTGTAGGGGCTCTCGGAGATTTTTGAAAGCAAGCAGTTTGTTAACCGTAAGGTTTAGAACTTTATATCGACACTGATCATGCTCTATGAAAATCGTGTAGGTTCTGGGTACTGCGGCGTGAAAGAAGAGAAAAACGGCGCAGAGCGGCTCCAAATCCAGGCAAAAGGGGAAAGATGAGCTAGGAACCTCGGTGCGTCCAGGCTGGTTCCGACTTTGGCCGCGACTTGGAGCGGCTGCGGTGTAGGGCTTGGGACTGGCCCTGGCAGCTTCTGGCAAGGACCTTGAGCCCCCTCGCGGCCGAACTGTCCGCAGAGGCCACAGGTCCCTTTAAGCCGCCCTGCGGGCCCACCCGGAGCAGAGGGGGCGGGAGGAGGGTTCGCGAGCGCACGCCACGTGACTCGGCTGCCAAGTGCGCTCGCGAGTTTGACAGAAGTTTGAATCCGCCTCGGGGGCTTTCTGCAGCCGGAGGGGCAGAACGGCGGTCCCGGCCTCGGCGAGCGCCAGCTGCAGCGCCCCTGCCACCCGCCCCGCCAGCCTG
>LNAC01000313.1:1367310-1380983 GCA_002007465.1 Ailurus styani | reverse complement strand
CTAGACAAATGGGCGCCTGGGTGGCTCAGTGGGTTAAAGCCGCTGCCTTCGGCTCAGGTCATGATCCCAGGGTCCTGGGATCGGGGCCCGCGTCGGGCTCTCTGCTCAGCAGGGAGCCTGCTTCCTCCTCTCTCCTCTCTCTCTGCCTGCCTCTCTGCCTACTTGTAATCTCTCTCTCTGTCAAAATGAATAAATAAAATCTTAAAAAAAATAAACTAGACAAATGGATCTAAGGGAAATTTGAGAAAGACTGTCAAGGGATAAGAGAAACAATGAGGTTATTAGACCATGAAATCATCCTTCGTGGGGGGATTCTGAAAAGCTTCCCTCTTCAATCTTTCTATCCTTTTCTCAATGCCACCCCCCCACCCCAATACTACATTTCTATAAAGGCTGCACAAAGCAATGCCTAGGAAAATGATCCAGTCTCCTCCCAGGGTCAGCACTGATCCCTAAGAGTTAAGACCCATTTGACTTTTATGATCCTCAACTTCTTAGAGAGGGGGGTGATGCCTTCCTCTCATAGTGCTAAATCTGGGGGCCCAGGGCTAGACTTTGAACTCAGCCTTCATGGGAAGGGCAGCATCAAAGGCAGGCAGCCTGAATTCAGAGCATGAGTTTCACTTGCCCTGTGTCTCTGCAGGGTGAGCTCATGTAAAAGCACACAGAATCCAGCACCAGAAATGACAGCGAAGATGTCATTTGGGATTTTCACTCATTTCCTGCTTGGGGGGCTCAAATGCTCCTGGGCTGGAAAAGGAAAAAAAGAAAACACAGATCTCAGATTTATCGTAGTGATGCTTGAAAACTTTTGTTGTCGTTGTTATCCAAAAGCAGTTTTGCTGGAATCCTGGTAAGAAGAAAGCAATGTTAGGTTTTTATTAGTCAGGAGCTTGGTTAGAGTGTCTTTTTTTATTTTTAATTCAGAAATTCTTCTCACCTCCATTCTAATTCTGGAGTCTCACTAAGTCTTCACAAAGCTAGCAAAATAACATGGGTATAGACCAATTATTAAAGAACTGGTTTCCTAAAAAAAAAAGAGAGAGAGAAAAGAAAAAGACAGATTTTGAGGTCGATGGGCTTCGGTTTAAATTGAGTCTCCTCTGCTTTCTAGCCATATAATCTAGGGTACCTAGGGCAAGTAACAAAAATTTTGTGGGCCTTAGTTTCATATATATAAATGAGGGTAAGATCCATCTCATGAGTTTACTGGGAGAGTTATAGGAGGTGATTTTTGTAAAGCATCCAGGCATTCAGTCCAGGAGTTATTCAGTGAGTGTTGGTTCCCCTTCCTCCTGCTCCTAAACCTCCTCTTTCCCCTAAATTTCTTCTTTATCCAATCTGTTAGCTAGACTTGTCCTTTGGTTAGACAAATGTCACTACTACTCAAATGTCACTGCCAAATCCTCACTTTGAGGGTAAGGCGCAAAAGAACGTCCTGGATTACTCAGTCACTGTTCCTATAATAAGTCACATCATCATTAACTGGGTGTATCCCTGATCAGTAATTCACCTTTGAGGTGCCAAAGCCACTTACTTGGCTCTGGGATCTCTGTAATGAAAATAAACTATTTCAGTTGGTGTGAGGAATGTGAAAGAACACCATCAGAGTCCATAAAACCGATGAGATGACTGTAGGGGTAGAAGCAGGGGGAGAACTTGTCTTCCTTGTGCCCTGCACTAACTGGGGATGGGAGTGTTCTCAAAGGATCATCACCATTAAGCAAGTGGGCCCCAAAGTGGTGAGGTTATTCTGACACCTTTCCCAAAGAAAAGCAGAGACAGGAGGAGGAGGGTGTGGAGAGCAGTGTATGACCATCCCCAGCAATACAGGACCAAGATGAGGAAGTGCTGGTTGGTATCAGAACTTCAGAGATTCCTTCCTTCCCCCCCCCCAACCCATTTCCCAGCTCTGGGACTCCATCTCTCCTTGGCTCCTGTTCTTTTTGAGCAGTTTGCTCAACTCAGACCCTTGTTTTGGTTTCATGGATGGTTTCAGTTCTTTCCTGCTCTTCTCTGTGCCTCAGTCACCTGGCACATTTAGGGAAGAAGGCAAATCTTGTGCCAAAAGGTGGAGGGGGCTGGGTCAGGGTGTCTTTCTCTGCTCCTGCATCCCAAGTACAGAGATACGCCCTGCCTCCTTATAATCTTCGCTGAACATGGGAGAGATCTCTCTCTTTCTCTTTTTAGCCTTAATAACTTTGTGATGCAGAATTTTTGTTTGTTTGTTTGAGCATGATGCTTTTTTCCTTGACATAAACTCACAAGAGAAGGTTCCAGGTTTTATTCATCTTTGTGTCACCAGCACTTGGCACATAGGGGATGATCAATAAGTGTTTTTTGATTAATGAATGAATGAAGTAGAAAGAACACTGGACAGGGAATCAGGAGATTTGAATTCCAAGGTTGGCTCTCACAATGGCTAAATGAGATCTTGGGAGAGTCACTTGATCTTTTGGGACTTTAGTTTCCACCTCTGTGAAATGAGGCCATTGGGCTTTTAATAATCTCTGAGATTTTTAAAAAAGATTTTATTTATTTATTGGCCAGAGAGAGAGCGTGCAAGCAGGGGGAAAAGCAGGCAGAGGTAAAAGCAGACCCTCCCCCCCACTGGGCAAGGAGCCTGACATGGGGCTCAATCTCAGGACCCTGGGATCATGACCTGAGCTGAAGGCAGCTGCTTAACCAACTGAGCCACCCAGCCACCCCTGTCTGAGATATTTTTTGCTCTGCTGTCCTGTGAACCTGTGAAGTTCCCCTCAGATTTTCCCCTTTGTCCACTTAACCTAGCAAACTTTATGTTTTCTGACATCATATGACTGTGTGAAGTTCAGATTAAATTATATATTCTGATTGATAAAGAGTGATGTAAGGTGGTTAGGGATCCCTGACTTTCAGAGAATCAGAAGAGAAGAGGATACAGCTAGTACTAAAACTCTTCGTGGTATATTTCATTCTTGGAGGAATCATAGTATAGGGTTCAGGATTTTTAGAACTTCAAGGTTATCATCTAGCTATAGCAGAACTTTGGACAATGATGGTGAAGTTCTATGATCTGTGTTGTCCAATATGGTACCTGCTAGTCCCATGTGGCTATTGAAATGTGGCACTTGAAATGTGGCTAGTGTGATGGAGCAACTGATTTTTTTATTTTATTTAATTTTAATGAGTTTGAATGTTTTAGCCACACTTGGCTAGTGGATACTGCAGCCCTAGAGTATGAGTTCCACGAAGACAGAGATTTTTCTCTTGTGTTCACTACTAAATGATAGTGCCTAGAACAGTGCCTTGTACACAGTAGATGCTCAGTAAGTATCATCTTTTTGTAGATATGCCTGTCAAGGAAGTGCTGGTAAAGAGAAGGCTCCACAACTGACCATTCATTGTCCCAAGTTAGGAATACCTATTTTCTTAGGGGACCTATAAAGAGCTAACTGCTGATGGGTAAAAATATATCCAACTGTGCTCCCCTTCCTAGAATGGGACACCCTAATTGTGTGTCCAATTCTGAGGGCCAGAAGCTAAGAGGAATAAAGAAACTCACAGAACTGACAAAAATTTGAGAATTCCTCTGAGGAAGAGGGAGAGAGGCGCCATTGTTATACCAGTGAAGCAGCTTGGGGTATATACAGGCTAATGAGGCCGAGGCTTTGGGCAACTTCTCTTCAGCTCTGTCAACAGGAGCAAACGGGGCTCCACTTCAGCCTCTGTAAATTAAGCCAGGTGAGGAGGTTCTTCAGGCCTTGGAGAGAGTTACGCTCTCTCCTTTCCTGGATGTTTTTTAAAAATGGAGACAATTCTCATTTGTCTGAACTAAACCTCCTGGAAACAGAGAGGTGTTCACTGTGACCTTTAGAGAGGGGTCAGTGGCTCCAGCATGGAGAAGCTGTGCCGGGCCAGGCGATGTGAGGCGGGGTGGTGGTGCCCAGCACTACTCAGGGGCAGAGCACAGCTGCTGGCCAGCCCAGCCAAGAGCACACTGACAACATTACCCTCATCCGGTGAGAGAGCAAGGCCTTTCGACTGCCTGCTCCAAACCCCTCCTCGTACAGATGAGAAAACTGAGACTCAGAGAGCAGAGCAATTTGTTAGAGTTCACCCAGCTAATGAGTGACCGGACCAGGCCTAGAACCCCGATTCCCTAACTCCTAACCCAGGTCTCTTCTCACTCTGCAACACTCTGAAGCATTAGGAAAATCAAGTGCCCACAACTCTATTCTAAACTCTGGGTGCAAGCCTGGGACGTAGATGAGCTGTCTTCTAGGTGCTTAATGTCCAAGACACCAAGTCACGAAGAAACACACAGAAAACGATCATTAACAGAATAAGCTCTGTGCTTACTAAGAGTGATTCCATCATGTACAAGCCTGTACAAGGTAAGTCACAGGAAATGGGGCCTGAACCAATGATGTGGGAGGATTAGAGATTCCAGCTTCTCACCTACGTTTCTTACTAGTGTGTTTTCCCAGAAAGAAATTCGAAAACCATAGGGTAAGGAAACGTCATCTCACTCAAGACAGGAGGTTTAGTAAAACGTGATGAAAGGTGGAGAGGAAAACAAGTCAAGTGATCTGAAATGCCTCTGGTTCTTAACACTGAGCGATGGCAGTATCAACAGATTACGAAGGGAAATACCACTGGGGAGAGAGTGGAGGCTGATAAGGCAAGTGGAAGGTACTTTTCTCTGGGCTTGAGCCAGGACGGTCAGCAGAGATGCAGCCAGCACTGCCACCGCAAGGAAAAGGACCTTTGGGGGAGGAGGAGTTAGGCTGGCAGAGCGCAGGACAGCTCCCCGCCTGCCTCCTCTGAAGGCTTGGCAGAAGTCGCCCCTTCTAGCTATACCTCCAGTGAGGCAGGAAGCCACTGGAAGGTAGCAACACGGTAACAAGATTCAATGACAGCTCCAAAGGAGAAAAGGAAGGAATTCCAACACATGCCTGATCCCAGTTGGCACAGAGGAATCTATTTCTAGGGTGCCTCTCCCTTGGGCAGGAAATTCAGGTCCAGCTTATGTTAGACATTTCCAAAAGCCTGAATTGCTTTGAGTTCATCATCATCTTAAGGAGGCTGCCTGTCACATCCAATGGGGAGATGTGGAAACTATCCATTTGTTCTCTCTACGTCTCCCTTCCAGACACCACTCCAAATCAACCTCATTCAGTGGGCTATTTGGTCCGGCACTCAGGTGCCATGAACACAGCATCCTGAGGCTGGAAGGCCAAGGGAAGCCATGAGTCCCTGCCCGGGAGGGACTTGATTAAAGGAAATCCTTCCCCACCCCCGTAACTGCACCTGCTGAGAGTCAGAAGGTGGTTCTGAGGAGATATACCTTGGCCAGTTGAGGCCTTCTGACTCTCAAAGGGGCTTCCCTCTCCCTCAGCTCTTTGCTATTTTCGCCTTCGGGTCCTGCGGCTCCTACAGCGGGGAGACAGGAGCAACAGTTCGCTGCAACAACGAAGCCAAGGATGTGAGCTCCATCATTGTTTTGTTCGGCTATCCCTTCAGGTGAGCAAGAATTGATTCTGACCCCACACAGCCTCCCTCGCTGATTTGGCAGGACTTGCTTGGTCTCTTCCTCCTCCAGAAGCCTAACGACCTTCTGCTGAGTGCCACTCCAAGTTCAAATCTATAAGACTTGGGTCCTTCCTGCCCTTTAGGAATTTCAGACACACTGACCATAGAAAAATATCAGGGAAACTCAGATAGATCATTGTTATAATAACGTTCCAGTCCATAGATAGCCAATAGCAGGTAACAAAGTTCCTACAGAAAGAACCCATGCACTTTGGGATGGAGGCTAGTTGAGCAGGTCTCACTGACCTTCAGCGACCTTCTCCCTGCCTTCAAGGTTAGGGAGCTCGTTAGTACTTAGATCCTGAAGAGTTGATGTGGGGTGCTCACCTGGTACACTAGAATATAAGGAGATACACCTTGACCAGGAGGTAGAAAAGAATACTCTTTCCTGGCTTATTTAAGAGTCTGTGGAGGGGAGTCCCAACTGCTCAGGAGAGAACTGGGGACAGGGCTTACCTTCTCAGAAATTTTTAGTATCAACAGTCAAGTTAGGTAAACTATCTCTTGTATATAACAGGGTGTTTGGGTTTTTTTTTTTTTGTCTTTTTTATTTCTGTCCTTTTTTGCCCCATATATTCTCATGGGGGACGGGTGCTAAATAAGGCCCGAGAATGGGCAAGTCCAACCTTAACCTGGCCACTGTGGACCTGTGCTCTCCCAGGGCAAAATGAAGCTGATCTCCCTGGTGGTTTGGCTCCCAGAAATAGATGCACTATATATATTGTGGTTGTGACCTAAAGGGCCCTGGAGACACTTGGAAATACATGGTCACCGTATCTGGGTAAGGTAGATGAGGGTTTGGTAGCGGCCGAATGGGAGGTAGAGTTGGACCAGATTTCTGGGGATGTTCCTGTCTTGACTGCAAGGTTGCCTCTAGAAACATTCCTCCCCCCCAAACCCCCTTCCTAGGCTCTGTAAGAGTCCCGGGGGCAAGAAGCAGCATAGGACTACTCCCCTCCACCGGGAGAGGATTGCCCCCAGCTCAGGACGGCACACCCTGCCCCCTGCAGGTTGAACCGGGTCCAGTATGAGATGCCCCTCTGCGATGATGACTCCACCTCCAAGACCATGCACCTGATGGGGGATTTCTCTGCTCCTGCTGAGTTCTTTGTGACCCTGGGCATCTTCTCCTTCTTCTACACCATGGCTGCACTGGTCCTCTACCTGCGCTTCCACAACCTCTACACGGAGAACAAGCGCTTCCCACTGGTGGTGAGTGCGCATCGGCCAGAAGCGATGGGTTGGAGAAACCGAGGAGGTGTGCCTTCTGGGAGTGATGTCACATGGAGCGGGGAGGACACCCCTGTGTGGCACCTCCTGGGTCTCCCCGCCAGCTCTTGGCTGTTCATGCCCTTCAGGTTCTGTGGCTCCCACAGCTCTGAGGACTCTGCCTCTACCGACGCCCCTCCACTCGCTGTGTTCACAGAGGGCATAATAGCATCAAGGAGTGGGCCCTGGAGCCAGACTACCCGCGTTCAGATTCCAGGACAGTCCTTCACTAGCTGTGTGCTCTTGGACAAGTCACTTCTATTGAGTTTCCACAATATAAAATGGGGATAAAAGAACACCTATCACGCAGTGTGTGGGGGACATGAGTGAAAATGCATGTAAAATATCTGTTATCTAGTGAGCTTCAGTGACTGTTAGTCATCATGAACATTCTTCCCCTCTACAGTCTCCCCATCCCAGGCATGTAAAGAGAAGGGGTGCCTTAGAGGACCCCATTTGTCTCCTGCAGTCTGCTCCCACTCTGCCACCAGTTGTAGCCGAGCAGTGGTGATCAAAGGAAAGGCTTGAAGTCAAGAGTGGGGAGTTTAGGTCACCTGGGTTTGGGGTTGACAGTGGCCAGCAGGTGCCTTGATACATTGTTGCCTGACCTCAGTTCTGAGGGCCTGGGCGGCAGTAACCCTGGGTGGCCTCGTCCCTCTGGTGACAGCGAACAGATTCCTTAAGATGACTTGGGCTCCCTGAGGCTCCAGGTGTTGGGTAGGACGGCAAGACATAGCTGTCCTGGGACCGCAGGATCCCAGTGCCTCACGGCCAGAGGAAGAGAAGTAGGCAATCAGGGGGGCCTTTCTGAGTACATTTCTGTCCTTCTACCCCTCCCAGGACTTCTGTGTGACTGTCTCCTTCACCTTCTTCTGGCTGGTAGCTGCAGCCGCCTGGGGCAAGGGCTTGACGGACATCAAGGGGGCCACGCGGCCATCCAGTCTGACCGCAGCCATGTCTGTGTGCCACGGAGAGGAAGCGGTGTGCAGTGCCGGGGCCACGCCCTCGATGGGACTGGCCAACATCTCTGTGGTGAGCCCTGCGGCCGCTGAAGGGGTCTGGGGGAGACAGTGCTATCCTGGATACCCAGGCCTGTCCTAGCTAGCAGGTTCTGAGAGGAACAGAGGTGTCTCTCCAGCTGGGATCCCCTTGCAACTGGAGCAGGTGACCCTGGCACCTAAGGGTGGCTGCTGGCCCCTGTATGACCCCGGGAGGACATTTTGGTTTGGGGGGGGACCCAAGAGCCACTTAGCCTCCTGTTCTTTCCTCCTTCTGTACTCTGCCCTCCCATTTCCCTTCGCCTCACATCCAGGCATGCTCTCCATGACTGCCTCCCACTCCTCCTGCCTCTTGACAACGTGTGTGTGTGTGCGCGTGTGCGCATGAGAGCATGTGAAGGGGAGCACAGGCTGTGGCTGGGCTCAAGACTGGGAGCAGACCCAGAGTGAGAGAGAAGAGGCTCCCTGTCACTCAGGCCTCCAGACAGGAAAGGGGCTTTGGGCAGGGGTGTGTCCAGCTGGCACGCACAGGTTTGGCCATCCCGGTTGTTAGAATGCAGAAGTCTTTATCAGTTGGCTCATAGCTGAAGCTTTGAGCTTTTCAAATGCCACCTGTCACCTTAGGCCTGCCCTGAAAATGGCCTGGAACACCCCAAGGCCCAGCCACTGAAGGGGTTTCATCGCTGGCACCCCAGGGAGCCTTCTAGACCTTGCTGGACCCCTGCTGTTAGGTTTTAGCCTCCAACATTTTATTGTAAAAATTTTCACACATACAGTAAAGTTGAGAGAATTTTACAATGAACACCCACACACTCTTCACCTAAACTGTACCATTAACATTTTCCTAGACATGCTTTATCACATATCTATCTGCCCCTCTTCATCCATCAAACCACCTTATTTTGAATGCATTTCGAAGTTAATTGCGGACATCAGTACCCTCCCCTCCCCCAATACTTCCTGTTGCTAGGTTTTTAAGTATTTTTGAATAAGTGTTTGAATACAGCCCTGGCTGGATCCCTGGCCCCAGGAAAGGAGCACCTTGGACAGCTCTGGTCACACCCACCCTTGGAAAAGGCGCTCAGAACCGTGCTGTGGAAAGTGCCAGCAGAGCCCTTGCTTCTTGCTGTGCTTTGCGTGATGCTTCGCTCCAGGGGCCGGATTCTCTCAGCGATCAAGCTACAACTCAGGTGCATGCTGTGGACAGTGAGAGACGCTCACCCGAGAACCGCTAGTGCGTATCGGCCCTGAACCCTGCCTCTATATCCAGTTCTCTGCATTGTAGTCTCTGCAGCCCTCTGCCTTCTCTCCTACCCACCCCAGGGGCTCCCCCTCCCTGGTCCTACAATGCCCTCCTTACCATTCTCACAAACTTTCCTGATGTCTTTGCAGCTTTTTGGCTTTATCAACTTCTTCCTGTGGGCCGGGAACTGTTGGTTTGTGTTCAAGGAGACCCCGTGGCACGGGCAGGCCCAGGACCAGGGCCAGGGCCCTAGCCAGGAGAGCGCAGCTGAGCAGGGAGCAGTGGAGAAGCAGTAAGCAGCCCCCACCTGGCTACTCCCGAACAGGACAGCACCTCTTCAACCACCTCCGGCTTCCAGGACCTCCCTCTTCTTCCTTCTCCTACTCCCCTCCCCCATCATTCTGGGCTTTGAGCTTTGAGACGCCGTCGCTGATGGACGGGCAGGCATCAGCTGTCAGAAACCCGGGCAGCCCTCCCAGTGGCTTCCTATCCCTCCTCTGGCTGGAGCCTCGGATGGCAGGAGTTCAGTGCTTCTTGTCTACTGCCTGAAACCCAGTATCTTACTTGGGGTCTTACTCGTACTCTTGCAGCCTCTGAGAATGAGCCTCTCCTGCAGGGGGCAGGAGAGCAGAGTCCTGAGACTCGTTCCTAGCAGCCACTTCTATCAACCTGTCGGCTTCAATAAAAGTGGGGGGAGGGGAAATTGGCTGGCAGCCTTCTTCCTGGTCCCTTGCACGAAGGGCCCACCAGCGGTTCAGTGACCCCTCTTCAGTGGCTGTCATCTAAGCCTCGTGTCTGCCCCGATCACCAGTCAGCCCGAGCTCTCCCACTTTTCCCTCTGGCTTCTGCTCACCCACACAGCCTACCGGGTGGGAACCCAGGAGGCCAACTGGCCTAGAAAACAGCTCTGTAGAGGGTCCTGATGAGGCCTGGATTCAGTGGGGAGCAGATATATTGCAACTGGGTTGCAACTTCAAGACACTGAAGCCAGGACACTTGCTGGGGAAGCGTTTCTTCTGTTCCCTCAGTCCTCCTACCCCTCCTGGCCGGGGCACTTTCTACCAACACTACACTTGTACTTGCCCTAGGAACTCCTGACTTTCCTCCCTGTCCTCCTTCTTGGGCTTAGTCTCACATATGGGACACAAGATGAGAGGTCTAGGAGCATCTCCATTGCAGCCCTCCCAGCCTCCAACCTCTCCGTCCATCTCCCTTCTCCAGCCTCTTGGGTCCGAGGCATTCAAGATTCTTTTCCATGTCTGTCCAGGCCTTCCTTTCATTCCTGTGGGTCCAGATAGGGACTTTGGAAGGGCCCAAATGAGGCTAAGTTTCCCCAGAGCCCCAGGACATGGATGGATGGGCCCGTTTCTTCCTCATTTTCCCCTCAACCCACAACTCCTCCTCTGGCCTCTCTTTCAGACTTCCCCGTCTCACCTTTACAAAAGGACACACCCTCTCGGTTTGCCCTCATTTCCTCCCTTGCATCCTCATTTCTCCCAGGCTCTATCCCTCCCCACCTGACGCCCAGTCCAGGGCAGGCCAATGCTATTGGTGCTTCTTCACTTCGGGACCCAGTTCCATATTTGTCTTTGATATGTCTCCTCCTTCTGACACCTCCTTCAGTCCGTCTCTGGACCCCAGGGCCTAAGAGTCAGTGCTGACTGGGATAGATGCTACCCAGCTCAAAGCATTTCAGTCTGGCCTGGCCATAGGGCTGCTCAGAGAAGGATGAAGAAGAAGAAGAATCCAGCCATTTTCCAATCCAGTGCCAATTAGCCCACTAATCATCCCAAAGGTGAATGTGCCCCTGTGCCAAATTTCTCCTCAGGAATGAGACAACCCCTCCAACCTTCTCATCTCCCTAAACACCATCCCTAGGAATGTGCACATTACTGGGGTGCCCAGAAGACAGGATCTTTGACTGTGGGCCAGTCATTTCTTCTTTGGGTCAGAGTTTCCCCCACTTGATGGGGAGTGTGAGATTTATATCCTCAAATGCTCCAGAACCCTTCAGTGAAAGAATTAGGGTTTTTGTTTTGTTTTGTTTTTAGATTTTGGGGAAGGGACTTGAGGAGGGAAGGGAGGAGACAGGGATGAGAGTGTTTCTAAGTCTGAACCTCTCTCTGTCCTGAGCTGTCCTCACGGTTACTCAAGGAAGAGGGGGAACAGTTTTGCCTACAGCTCCAGAGACACAGAGAACAAAGAGGTGACCATTTTTCTTTAAGCTGGCCCCTGTGAGGGTCTGTGAGCATCTTCTACTGGAACTTTCTTTGGATTATGTGTATGTATTTATAATTTATTTGAAATGTGATGGATAAAGTGTTCTCATTCGGGGGCAGAAGTAAGCAACTGGCCCTCAAACTAGGGGAGGGTGAGGGTGGGGTGGATATGCACTCCTGCCTCCCGAGGACTCCTAGCCCAGAACTCTCCCTAGATCAGAGAAAGCTCTTTCTCCTCCTCACGAGGCTGGCTTGTTCTCTTCCAGAAGGGCCTTGATTTTGGCTATGGCCTCACTTTCCATGACGACCCTAAGAGGAAAGGCTACTTCACCTCATTACCTCCAGAGGGCTAGGCTAGGCCAAGTGCCCAGGGCAGAGCTGTCTTCATAAGATTCATGTCCCCTCCAATCAGGGCTGGCACCAACGCTTTGCCTAGTGGGGCCTGGAGTAGTAACTGTGTCTGCTTTCTCCGGATTGCAGGAGACCAACAGGCAGGGCACTCGCCCTCTACCCTACTAAACTTTGACTCTGCCAGGGTGCCCACCAAGGACCTTTTCAGAATTTTGAGTTCCCTCCACTATTATGATCATAGGTCTCTTACTTCTGGGATTGAAGATTGGGGTTGGGGAGCGGGGAGAGAATGTTGCATGTTGTTTTCTGGTGCTTGTTATTACACATTTGAATAAACAGTGCTTCAAAGCATTTGCCATGAAGGAGCTAAGACTAGAGCCCTTCCAGGGATTTTTATTCTCTTCCTCCCATTGCTTTACGTTCTTGGACAAATATCAGCATTTCCGTGAAAACATCATTCCACTCGTCTCCATTCTGCACCCGAAGCAATAGAGTCTGAGTTTTCTCTTTTGGTGGCAACAATTAGTCCAAAGTAACTGAGACTCTTTAGCAAATTTGAGCAAACTCAAAAGGTAAGAGATAGTAGCTTCCACTATGCTGTTTCTGTCTGCTCTCCTAAGCTTCCTGTCAGGAGGTGAGGGCCGTATGTCTTGCCCTTTTAACTATAAAGGTTCTTCCTGAACAAACTTGCTCCTCTATCCCCCTTCTGACAAGTGACCCTTACATTCCTCAGAAAAAGACACTTGGACACGATGTTACAATTTCAACAAGTTCCTGGTCACTCCCCCCACCCCCAATCATTTGTGGTTCTCAGGTTAAGAATCACTGCCCTCAGAGATGATCTTTGCAGTACTTAAACCTTTCCTGGGTGAAAATGAGAAGAAAGTCTGAGGCCTTGAAGTCACACCCTCCAATTTGGTTTCCTCTAACTGAAGGAATGAATATGGGGTGAGCTGTGAGGGTTGAAGAGGGAAAAGAGAACTAGTCTCTCCTTTCTGATGTGATGGGGGAGGAGGCTTTTGTCTCTTGATTGTGGGAGGGTGGGCAGAAATGTTATCAGCTGTGAAGAAGAAAGAGGATGATTAAGGTATTTTCCAGGCCTTAGCAAAGAAAATGACAGATCTGATGAGAAATCTCCCTATGCTGAGGCTCTGGTAGCAGCCCTTCCAGCAGAGAAAATATTCATTAGAAAAAGAAGCCAAAGTGATGGATGGAGTCAGGGTCCAGCCAGGGTTTGGGAAGAGGCGGTACAGGGTATCGATCGCAGTTCTCAGGAGGAGAGGAGGATCAGCAGAGATGCTGCAAACACCAGCAGCCTCGGGGCCACCCCAGTTCCGGGGCTGGCTCTGGCTCGGAGATAGCCTTCTGTCATCCTGACAGGTGATCTTGATCAGCTTATCTAGGTCCTCCCAAACCCAGACAACGCCACGCCAACCCTCTACCCTGCATCAGGGCACCTTCCTACAGAAGAGGCACAACACGGGAGCCGAGGACCCTCCCCCACTCCAACCCTTGTGTCCTTCAGCACATCCTACAGACTCCCTCCCCTTGCCCTTCTGATTCACAGCGCCCACCTCCCTGCACCTACCCTATTCGATCTACAGGGGAGCGAAGTCGCTTCTTGACCGCCAGCCCGGGAAGGGGCGCCAGCCAGCTGGCGAAGGCACGGCTTAGAGGGGCGTCTTGGGCAGAGAGAGGTTTGGGGCTGGGGTGTGTATGCAGTGAGCTTGGGAGAGCGGGCTGGTAGCACAAAGAATGTGTGCACAAGGGTTAGGAGAAGAGGTCCTGGGGCTTTGGTCTCTTCGCCCTCCGCAATTGTGCATTTTGGAGGGGCTCTTGCTGCAAGCTCCGTAGGCAACAGCACCCCCTCCAAGACTACACTTCCCAGAAGGCTATGCGAGAGGGAGAGTGAGGGGAAGCCAACCTGTGCTGCGCTTGCGCAAAGAGTGAGCTGGAAAGGTGGGAGGGAGAGGGGAGGCGTGCCCGCGGCGGGGCTAGGGGGAGGGGGCCGCGCGGCGG
>LNAC01000313.1:1342219-1366937 GCA_002007465.1 Ailurus styani | reverse complement strand
GGAGCGGCGGGTGCCGAGTCTCGATGACTTCGCGGGACAGAGCTGGAGCTCGTGGGTGGAACGGGCCGACCTGCCCGCGGCCGACGGTGAGTGAAGCTCCCCTAGAGTCCGGGGACCCCATCACTGTCTCCCCTCCCCCTCTCCGGGCCCCCGCCAGCAGAGGGGAGCCGCCGACGGGAGCCGCCGTCCGGCTCCCCGGCCCCCCAAACAAAGGACCCGCCGGGTCCTAGTGCCCGCCTGCTCCGTCACCTTCGCGCCTCCGGGTCCTAGCGCCGGCCCACCGCTCGCAGCCCACCCTGCCCACCTCTGCCTCTGCCGGTGCCCAGTACCTGCCCCCACATCTGTTTGCCTTTATCTTTCTCTTCGCCTGCTGCCCTCTAGCTTCCGCCCCTCCTGCACCTGCCTAGGGCTTTCCCCGTCCGCAACAGTCCTCTCCACGTGTTTCCCACGCACCCCACTTCTGTGCTCCCCTCCCAACCCCCCTTGTTCCTTCGCCTTCTGCCCCACACCTCCTGCTCCTTTTCGGTGTTTGCCTGCGGGTTGCAGTACCACTGGACCCCCGCCCCCTCCACATTAGTCCGTCGGTCCATCCATCTATCCATCCTCCCTTCCTCCCTTCTTCCCTCCTTTCGTCCATCCATCCCTCTGTGCCTCCAACCCTCAGTCCTTTCCCGGGCCTCTTGCCCTGCCTCTTGGCTCTCTCCCCTGACCCCCACCTTCTCTAGGCCTCTGAGTGCCTTTGGTAAGCGGGCTGACAGCCCCTTCTGCTGATCTTTGTCTCCTGGGCCCCAGGGGGCACCTGGCCTCATGGCCTTTGGGGTGACAGCAGGCATCACAGCCCTGAAGAAGTTTGCAAGTGAGAAGAGGTGGAGGAGGAGACCGCATGGAGCGGTCTTTGATGACACTTGTTCTCCTCTGAGACGTCTGACTCCCAGCTCAGTTCTGCCCATCAGTGCATTTTAACGGACTTAAGAGTGGGAGCTGCCCCTTGTCTCTGCATGCCTGACCCACCACCCCTCATATCTGGAGATTATATAAGACTGTCAGCGATCTTCTCATCCTAGAAAGGGGCAAATCTGTTAGTAGGCGTTAGAAGCACATCTAAGTGGATATCCAGGCCACCCCAGGGCTGCCCCATGCTGGGTGGGCAAGGATGGGGCCATTGTCAGGGTCTGGGTGCTTTGAGAACCGGAAATGGAATCAGACGGGTTTGGTGACTCAGAATTGATTTTTTTTCCAAGGGACAGGGAGGGGGCATAGAGGAGGGAGGGGAGAGGAGTAAGGTAGGGGGATGGGGGAAGGAGCTGCTTTGCACAGCTAAGATGTTTTTGTCATCAGCCCAGAAACTGAGGTACAAGGGCAACCCTTGCCCAAAGCCCTCCTAAAGAGGGGAGGGGATTGCATAGCTGACCAAAGGGACTTTGAAGATGCCAGAGGACCCCTGAGACAGCAGTATCTCTGTTCTGTGACCATCCTGTCAATGCAGGACCTGAGGAGCTGGGTGTAACTTTGTCAGGACCACAGTAACCCAGGGGGAAGAAAATCGCCTTCAGGGGGATGGGGCCCTGAGAAGTATCTGTTTGGCGTGGCACAGAGTAGCAGGAAGAACCCATCTGAAAAACCTCAAGAAGGGACTTGGAGATTTATAGTAAAATATGTTAAGGGTTGTTTCCCATTTAAATGGGGAAATAGGCCCAGAAAAGAGACCATATTTATTCACAATAACCCAGCTACTCAGCAGTGGAACCCCAAATTGCGCCTTGGGGTGAAGCGTCCGTAAGAGAGGTGGTAGGATCCTTCTTAAGAGGGTCAGCTCATTCCAGAGGTAGCAGCTGAAGGAAGAACGGGCACTTGAGAATGACCCACTGAAAGTTTCTCCAAGGAGTCCTGAGCACCAGGAGCTTGTTAGGGAGTGTGGGCTTCCTACTGCTCAGCTGCCAGAGCTGGTTGGGTAAGAGACAGGGGGGTTTCTGAGGTGGGGATGGTCCTTCTAAGCTGTGTTTCTCCTCCAGGGGCTGAGTTGGAGGAGAGTAACAAAAATACGAAGAAGTTGGATGCCATGACCCTCATTAAAGAAGGTGGGAGTTGACACACTTTAGGGCTGGGGCCTAGGGTAGACAGGACCACTTTCCTCTCTTCCAACATATCCCAGGAGGTGGCTGCTTGAAGCAGAGGTCTGGGGACCCTCGTTTGCTAGGTCTGAGTCGGTGCATTCCCCTGCCTCCTGTGACCTGTTGTGGGAGATCCTAATCATAGGTGATTGGGCTCACTCACCTGGCAGCCCACGTTCTTAGGTTGAGCTCTAGAAGCTGAGAGCACACAGCGTAAAGCCTGTCATGTCAGCTGGGGAGGGGAAGTGTCTTCTGGGGGGAGGGGGAGTGCTGTCTGATCTTACAGGGAAGCCCTGGGATCCCCAGCCCCAGTGATAAGGGCTTCTGTCATTGCAGACATGTCCATCTTCGGGCACTGCCCTGCCCATGACGACTTCTATTTGGTTGTGTGTAACCACTGCAGCCAAGTGGTGAAGCCTCAAGCTTTCCAGAAGCACTGCGGTGAGGGGAGCCCTAGGGAGGAGACAGAGGGGACAGGGAAAGGTGGAACGTGGGATTCTGAGGACAGGGTCAGTTGGGAGGTCATGTGGGTCTTGGAGGGGGAGGCCTTGGGGATCAGAAGGTCCTGGGGGTGGCTTCAGAGGATTGTGGCGGGTCAAGGTGATTGTTTGAGCAAAATCCAGCACCTAGAAGAATTAGGGGAAGAGCGAAGAGGTTCAGGAAGATGAGTCCTAGAGTTGAGTCTTGAAGGATCAGACTCAAGTGGGAAGATGGCAGATTTAAAATCTCAGGCTTGGGCAATTGCAGATTTTGGTATCGTGAGTCTGTGAGCAGGGTTAGGAAGCCTTGGGGAAGGAGGCAGTTGATACCACTCACCTCGATTATTCTCTCCACCTCCTGGTGACAGAAAGAAGACATGGGCCCCTCAGCAAGCTTTACGCCCGGGCCCCACCCCCACCTCCAGCCCCTGCCAGCTCTCAGAAATGCCATGTAGTGAATGGGCAGGGCCCAGCTTGTAGGGCCCCGGGTTCCACCAAAACCTCCTCCAGGGAGAAGGGCCAGGGGTCCCGGAGCCGTGGCCACCCGCCTCCTGAGAAGACACAGAAGGACAACCTCTGGTAAGGAGAGGCTGGAGACTCCCTGAGACCAGCCTTGACCCTGACCCTAGCCCAGGGAGGGGTTTACACAAATGGAGACAGCTGTGGGGCAGTGGGCATTGCTCACAGCAGGAGGCGGCCACTCTCTCTCTGCAGCTCCCTTCCATGGGCTCCAAGGAATATGGGGTCCCCTTTCCCCATGTTCTGCACCCCTGCTGGAACCCACCCAAGTTCCAGGGCTGGGAAGGAGATGGCTCTGGGCTAGAGTCCAGGGCCCAGGCGCAGCCCCGCTGCCCCCCAGCCTACACCCTCTCTCCATGTGTAGCCTTTTCGTGCCTGTGGTGAATCTGGAGAAGATGTCCAGTCTCCCGAAGCCCGATGGACATGGAATCAGGGTGGCCCCGCCCTCTGCTTTCCTCAGCCAGCCTGGTGGCCTCACCAAGGAGTCCCCTGGGAAAAACCCCATGGCATCCCCTTCTAAAGAACCTCCGGGGAGAGAGAGCATCGAGATGACCCCCAGCGAGGGCCCCAGTCACCGGGCTGAAGGCAGCCCCCCTGAAAAGGAGCCTGGTGGGGCCAGGCTGCCCCCCAAAACCCACCGGAAGATGGCCCGTGAGTAGTCATGGTCTTGGGGGTCAGGAAGGTAGAGTGGGGGACCCCTTTGGACTGCTTTGTCCTTGGGCCTGATGGAGAGGGGTCAGGAAGGAGTGGGCCTGGCCACCCCGGGTCACCACTTGACGTGGGCATACCCTTGAACTTCTTGCTTTCTAGGAACCTTCCCTCTAGCCCAGGTCTCCTGACCAAGGCTAAGGGAGCTTATGCCCAAGCAGGGGAAGGTACTCTTCCTCACCCTGGGCCATTGACCTTTAGCTCTCCTCTCATCTAGATCCGGGGCACCAGACCACTCCGACAGCTGATTTCCTTGGCATCCCAGATGCCTGTGGCTGCTTTTGTTTCTTGACCCGTGTTGCCTTGTTTTGGCCTTGGAGTCACCAAAAGGAGCACCTGGGCTGGGAATGGGGGTGAGGATGGTTCTGGTGCCCAACAGAGAGCTTCTCTCTGATGCCCAGAGGAGTTTCTCTGGAAGGCTTTCTCTGGAAGTTCTCCTGAAGGCCAGAGGTTCTTCTGCCTTAGGCCCAGCTCTTCCCAGGCCTTCCGTGGGCCTCCTGGAACTGGGCCTTGGGGTTCACGGGAACTGTTTTCCCCACAGGGAAGGAGTGCGACCTCAACAGGCAGTGTGGGGTAATAAACCCAGAGACCAAAAAGATCTGCACTCGCCTGCTGACCTGCAAGGTAATCTCAGTCCCACCGCACAGGGAGGGAGGACAGCACAGACAAGGGTCCTGGGCAAGGAGAGAAACTGCAGTGTTATCCAGGATTCAGCTCGGGGTGGGGGTGAAGCCCAGGTAAGGCAAGGCGGAGAGGAGGCTGCTCCCAGTGGGCCCAGGCTGGAGGCAGTCAGCAGATCGCCCCACTCCTAAGGAAGATTCTGGGCCTGTGGCGGGGAGTGAAACAAAGACACACAGATGCCCCTGCAAACACACTCATACACCCCACCCCACCCCCCGCTTGCCTAGGCTCGAACACACTGCTGCCCCTCCCTCCTGCTCAGCTCACATCCCCCTCCCCATCCTTCACCCTGCTCTATTCTAGATCCACTCGGTGCACCAGCGCCGGGAGGTCCAGGGCCGAGCCAAGGACTTTGACGTGCTAGTGGCAGAGCTGAAGGCCAATTCCCGCAAAGGGGAGTCTCCCAAAGAGAAGAGCCCAGGGCGCAAGGAGCCCACTCTTGAGCGCCCCTCCCAGGAGCCCCCCTCCTCAGTCCAAGTTGTGGCAGCGGCCGCTCCCAGCAGCACCTTCTCTGCTCGCGCCAAGCAGACCTACCCATACTGTGCACGGCCCAGGTACGTCCAGGGTCCAGTCCCCCACCTGGGGACACTTGGTCCCAAGTCATCTGGGACCCCGGGAGACAGGCCCAGGGAGTCACACTCCGCCCCAAGTTGGGGGGCTAGCTGGTACCCCTGGCAGTGGTGCGGGAGTAGGTGACTCCCCACTCCTACCCCAGCACGCCGCTGTACCCCAGCCTCTCTGTAGGGTGCCGGTTCCAATGCCTGGGATAAAAATGTGTACCTGGGGAACTGAAAGGGTCAGGGTCCTGGGTGAGGCAGTCCTACTGTGTGTTCATTCACTGGCCCCTTCGTGTGCAGAGGCTGCGCCGGAGCCCGGGGAGAACCCACCTTGCCGAAGGAGACACACACGCAACTCTGCCCGTAACACAAGGGGCAGACCCGAAACAGGCTCAGCTCACAGACAGGCTCACAGGAATATGTGATGCGAGAAGGGGGTTGAGAGAATTGACTGGGCTGACCAGAGCTGGGTGCAGTTAAGCTCAGAAGATTTTCTGGAGGAGGCGAATCTGGAGCAGATTTCCACCCCCCCACCCCACCCCCGATGGAGGCAGGGCCTGGGAAGTGAAGGGGCTGGGGAGAGGATCCCTTGGGAGCTGTGGCCCCTGACCTTTCTGGCTCTCACTCTGTGAGCTCTGTTGTTCCCTCCCTTCCCGTCCTCCTTCCTCTTCGTCTCGTTGCCCAGTAGAGTGTCTGTCCTGGCTTTTTTGGAGCTTGGCGGGTTCAGGGACACCCCCACCCTGACCCACTCCCATCTCATCGCCCTCACGTCCCCTTTGGCCCTTCCAGGTCCCGGGCCTCCTCTGAGAGTGAGTTGGATGATGAAGGCCCCTGTGGTGGTGATGGGGACCCAGGCCTGTTCCCCTTTCCCCTGCCCCGGGGTGGGGCCCAGGCCTCCAGCGAGGAGAGTGAGGAGGAGGGGACATCTGACGACCTCCACCTCCCCCCTGACTGCCATTATGCAACCCGGCCCCCGCGGCCACAGGCGGTAAGGACCTGGGGCAGGGACCTGGGGTGGGGGGTGGCCCAGCCGTCCCGGCCCACAGCGTGGGGAGGAGGTCAGATCCTTTGCGCAGGCGCCCTCCCTGTGTCCCAGGCCCCACTAACCATGGCCCTTCCTTCTACCTCTAGTTCTGCACCTTTGGGAGCCGGCTGGTGAGTCCAGGATGCTACGTGTTTAGCCGCCGGCTGGACCGGTTCTGCTCAGCACTGAGCTCCATGCTGGAACGGCATCTCAGCTCACACATGTGGAAGTGAGTCTTTTGGGCCTGGAATTGCCCTCCCTAAGCCCTGGGCCCCGGACATCTGTGGGCTTCAGAAGCCCTCATTCTTCTCACCTACCCATAGATGCGGTTCGGCTGTTCGGGCAAGACCCCAGATAGAATGAAGAGGAGGTGAGGGAACTTGACAGCCTGAGGCTGGGCTGAGGCAGGGCAAGAGTGGGGGATTGTGGGAGTGAAGCCCGACTCTTACCCGTCACTTCCAGTACCTTTTGGGTAACTAGGGACAGGGGTGCCTAAACTGAAATTTGGAATGAGGTTCTTAATGGGTCCATGACAGGAGTTCACCGCTGCCTAAGTGCTTTCTTCCCAAGCCTCAGTTCCAGCGTCTGCCAGCAGATGGCAGCAAGGCCGGGGCTCTGTGGGCCATTTCTAGGTGGGGCAGAGAGCCGGGGGGAGGTTGGTGGGGAGGTCCTCTTGTTTGCCTGGTGTCACAGAGGAGCTCTTTTTTTGCTGCAGGAAGATCCCACCCGCGGCTGAGCCTCCGTCCCACCTTGTCAGCTCCCCACTGTCTGCTCCCCTGAGCCCATCCAATACGGGCAGCTGCCCCCGCCTTCCAGGTCCGCCCCCCAGACCTGCCTGCCCAGCCTCCACACCCCCCGCCAAGGACAGCCTCGTCCCCAGCTACCCTGCAGGCTCCCCCAGCGTGGCAGCGGCCTGCAGCCAGGCGGAGTGCATGGGCGGGAGCCAGGCCATCACCTCACCACTGCCCGCCAACACGCCATCCCCATCCTTCAGCAAACTCCCGCCTTCGAAGGCCAGCAAGTCGTCCAAAGGCAAGGACGGGGTCGAGGTGGAGGCCCCTTCTCGAAAGCGAAAGTTATCGCCCGGCCCCACCACTTTCAAACGGACTTGCATCCTGGAGCCCTCTGGAAAAGGCAAGCCCTCTGGCTGCCGGGGCCTCTCAGCCAAGACTAAAACAGCCCTGGGCATGGGGCTTAATGGGACCGTGGGGGCGAGAGTTAAGCGGGCAGGGCCTCTGGACTGTCGGGGCTCCCCTCATCAGCCCCCCACACCCGTGAAGGCTTCTCAGCTGGACAGCCGGGGAGCGGCCGGACACCCAGCCAAGGCCCTGCCCACCAACTGCCTCTCCGAGGAGGAGGTAGCCAAGAAGCGGAAAAACCTGGCCACTTACTGCCGGCCGGTGAAGGCCAAGCACTGCCAGGCCGGCGCCCCTGCTGACGCGGCCTGCTCTGTGCGCCGCAAGAAGCCGGGTCCTGCCATGGCCTTTGAGGAGAAGTGTTCTACACTGAAGGTACCGGCCCAGCTCCCTGGAGAGCGCGGGCAGGGAGAGATCAGGATGGATGAGGGTAGAGCGCACAGTGGGAGCCCAGCCCAGATACAGTGCTAGGTGTTTGTGCAGGGAAGGGATTCTGAAAGGGGAAGTTGAGAGAGTTCCCGGGCTCTCTCCTCCAGGGAGAGGTAGGTCAGCCCTTTGAAAGGCAACCCAGCTTTTGCTTGATGGGCCTTCCCCCATCCATCTCTCCCTTGAGCTGAGGGGATGCTGCCTCTCCCCTGCCCCCACACCTGCTTCTGTTTTAATGAAAGGGCCAATTTCTGATCTGGCTATGGCCCTCACACCAGGAACTGGAGCTACCCCTGTCCCCCGAAGGAAAGGAAGTTGGACTTCATGAACTCTGACGGGAAAGGTTTGGGCAGTGGGGTTGAGCGTGGGTGCCTGAGCCGTGGCCTGATGTGCTGGGCGGCTCAGGGCCTCAGGGCCTGGAAGGGCAGGGACGCCACCCAAGATCCTTGTAAGCATATATGCCCACTTCCAGGATTGCAGGTGCCAGGCAAGTCCTCCAGGGTTTCTGGGAAAGCCAGCAGCCTCTTCTGATGGGAGCCCTGGAGTAGCATGCCCTGGGCTGTCCGTAGGATCTCAGCCAGGAGGGACTTGCCCACAACGAGAAGGGGACACCCTCCTGGTGTAGACTTGGGCCAGATGCATACCCACTCCTCTAGCACCCATACGAGAGGATTGAGTTGGACCGTGCCCCCACGTGTGCGCACAGACGTTCTCAGGTTGTCCGTGCTCCGCTGGCATTCATCTTCCCCCTCGCCCCCCGTTCGTCAGCAGCCCAGCCAGCTAAAGCAAACTTTAGCTCTCGTGGTCCACACAGCTCACTGGGTAGCAGGACTGGTAGGCCCCTAGCCTGACCGTGTCTCTTGCCTCTTGTCTTCCTGCAGTCGAAAGCCCATTAACGAGAAAGTGCCTGCCCACCGCGATGGAGCCGCCAGCACCTCCTCCCCTCCAGATCCGGGCCCCAGGCTGCTGCCGCTTTTTATAACTTTATATTATTTTTTTTAAGAAAAAAAAACTCTTTAAAATACCTCAAGACTGTCTCCCTGTTCTGTTGCTGCTAAGAAAATGTAAAAACAGAAACATAGAAAAGGAAGGAAAAAGATGTAATAAAATGAGTGTCCTTGCCGTCCCCATCCGCACCCTGGGAGGCGGAGATGATAGGCAGCCAGACTCCAGCTCCCGGCGCTTGCCTGCAGAAGTCTCTTATGTGCCTATATTTTTGTCCTTTTAAACGGTGTGGGGATGGCCCAGGTTTGTGTCATGGGGGAGCCTTCTCTCTAGAGAGGATAATGAGGCATGTGGCTGGGAGCGAGCAAGGCTTGCTGGAATCTTTATCCCAGAGATGACTCCGGTCCCACTGGGAAGGGAGACTTGCAGGGGGCAAGGGAGCCACTCCTCTGGCTCTCCTCTCCGGTCTTTGCCCTCAGGGCCTGTGGGAGTCGGCCTGGGCCCTTTTTCCAGTCTTCCAGCAACGCCCGGCCTCCATCCTGTCTCTGAACTATTGCCTCAGTCTCTTCAGCTGTTGCTGCCCTTGCGGCCTCTCCTTCGCAGCCTCATTTTCTCAACCACCGGGGAGCTCGAATTGAGTTGGTAACTGCTCTAAGGATGTCCGTGATTTCTGTGGCACAGCCTGTTTTGGTCCTTGTCCCCAGCCTGTGGGTTTGCCCTTCAGGAAGGGGTAGAGTCTCTCCCAGGTAGGCCTCCTTAAGCTGAACCACACCTTTTTGGAGGCAGGAATGGGAAAGGTACGATCACTTACAAAACTACTGGTGTGGGAGGCAGCAGGAATGTGGGAGGTCCTGGTCCCTCAGGATCACCTGGCTCCCCAGGGCCGAGCAGATGGTGTGGAGGTGGGAAGGCCTGGGAGTGCCCTATTTCTTCCACGTAGCTCACTGGAGGCCAGTGTGCCAACAGGGGTGACACAGTTGCACCCCCCTCCTTTGGTCCTCAAACCTGAACTCATCAGGCACAGGCACTGTTTTCTGACCCGGTCCTTACCTTCCAGTGTCCTTGCTTTTAGACAGGGAGGACTCTTACTCCCTTAACAAGCCAGAAGAAGGGATGGCAGGAGGGCGTGGGCAGGCCGAGAAATCCAGTGTTTCTGGTAGACGGTTCAAAGCACTGCTTTCACGCTTTTGGTTCAGCGTGCAAAGTTTGTGATTGGGGTTTGGGTGGGATCAGTTGCCGTAAGTGTAATTTCCACAGGCTACTTGAGACGTAAGCCCTTGTGGACAGAAAGGTACAAACGAAGTTGACGGAAGAAACCAGGCTGGCCGCCCGCTGTCTGATCCCCTTCTGCCCCCGGGGCTCTCCAGGGAGGACGCGCTTTCCCCCCAGCCCCCAGAGGGCGCTGTGGGCGAGGCCGCCGTCGTGCCGGCGGCGGCCGGGGGAGGGGCCTCTCCGCCGCCGCGGCCGCCGCTGCGATCGCAAACCCGGAAGACGCGCTCCAGCCGCTGGGAGTGTGCGCCGGCCCGGCCCGGCCATGCAGCCCCTGGAGGCAGGTCTGGTTCCCGCTCCGGCGAGGGAGCCGAGACTGACCCTCTGGCTGCGGACAGGCAGTGGCATCTTGGCGCACCTGGTGGCTTTGGGCTTCACCATCTTTCTGACTGTGTTGTCCCGGCCAGGAACCAGTGAGTATGCGGGGCGGGGCGGGGCCAGGGAAGGGGGCGGAGCCGGGATGCTGGAGGAGCGTCGCTGGGAGCGCTCCGAGACCCGGAGTGGGGACCCCCGCAGTGGAGGGGCGAGCTGTGAAGGGGTAGTAACTGGCGCGGTGGGGCGGGCCCCGGGAGGTGGGTCCTGGAAGGGTGGGGCTTTGGGCGCAGGGGTGGGAAGGGAGACACTCAGTTGAACTCACCAGTTCAGCAGAAGCGGAGCCTCTCGTGGAGGATGCAACTGGAGGAGGCCAAGGTCCACTCTAGGATTGGGCTGACAGCTGCGAGCTGCCGGATGCGGAACCCAGGCCAGACTGGTGTATGTTTGCCCCCTTGGTTGCTCACCTTAAGCCCCCATTGGCTGCTCCGCTTTGCACGGAGTTCCTTTAGGGCTGGGAATAGTACACTGACCTGTCCCCTGGAGCTGGATTCTTTGGGCTCCAGCCGGCCACAGGGGCAGAAACACGGTGCCCAGTCGTGAGTCTGTTCTCTTTGATTCTTAGGTCTTTTCTCCTGGCACCCTGTATTCATGGCCTTGGCGGTGAGTTTGGGCTTCTTTTCTGCAGCTGATTTGTTTGGAAATGTCCCCTAGGGAAGCATCCAGTCTCTGGATGCTCAGCCTTTTTCTAAGGCTCAGAGTCGGGGGGAGGAGGGAGGGGAGAGCGAGGGCCCCATCTTCCCCTGCAAATTGATTGGGAGACATGGAAGGCTTGGCTGTAGTTAGTGTCAGGTGGTTGAGGGGTGTCGGGAGGGTATGGAAGATGTGTCTTTCTCTCCTAGGGTCTGAAAGGAGGAAGTAGAAGTGATGTTGCCCAGTCACCCCTCCTTCCCAACTCCCTAACCCCCCACCCCTCCCTGCAAAGTTCAGGAGGGAGTTTAACATTTGCTAATGATTTGCTTAACATTGGTCAAGAAATGGGGAGTCATTGCCTGTGGAGGGGTCAGCATGGAGGTCATCCTGAAGGATAATACTTGCACTCAAGTGTTGATTCCCACTCGTGGCCAGAAATGCTGACCTGTGAGGAAGGAGGTCCAGGTGGGAGTCATTTAGCCTCCACCCTTTGTTGTCCCTGTTGGGATGTATGAGAGCACCTCCTTTTCCTTAGGCCTCCACGCTGGGCCTGAGGCTCACTGGCCCTCTCCTGTGTTCACAGTTCTGCCTCTGCATGGCTGAGGCCATCCTGCTCTTCTCGCCTGAACACTCCCTGTTCTTCTTCTGCTCCCGAAAGGCCCGGATCCGACTCCACTGGGCAGGCCAGACCCTGGCCATCCTCTGTGCAGCCCTGGGCCTGGGCTTCATCATCTTCAGCAGGACCCGCAGCGAGCTGCCCCACCTGGTGTCCTGGCACAGCTGGGTAGGGGCTCTGACACTGCTGGCCACTAGTGGCCAGGCACTGTGTGGGTTCTGCCTCCTCTGTCCTCGAGCAGCCAGGGTCTCAAGGGTGGCTCGCCTCAAGCTCTACCATCTGACTTGTGGACTGGTGGTCTACCTGATGGCCACAGTAACTGTGCTCTTGGGCATGTACTCAGTGTGGTTCCAGGCCCAGATCAAAGGCACAGCCTGGTATCTGTGCCTGGCGCTGCCGCTCTATCCGGCCCTGGTGATCATGCACCAGATCTCCAGCTCCTACTTGCCAAAGAAGAAAATGGAAATGTGAGTTCCTCCGAACTCTGAATGTAGGTGGGACACTTGCCTCTGACTTAAGTGTTCCCTTTGGTGACCTTCAGGGGATCCATTTCAGAAGTGGTAGGGTTTTGTACTTCTTAGCTGGGCCAGGGGCTGCAGAAACCCAGGCTGCTATTTCTGATGACGACTCAGTGGGCCAAAGTGAANGGGGGGGGGGGGGGGGGGGGGGGGGGGGGCTTGATCCTGAATCCTCTACTCTTGATGGGAGACAGGAGTGTTGGGTGGTGGTGGTGAGGGTGTTTGCAGTAATTTCTTACCTGTGTGCCTGATGGAGAATTGGGTTCCGGTAAACTATGAATGATAGCAGTGGTCTTGGCCGGTCTTCGAGAAAGCAGTGTGGAGAGAGACCATGGGTTATGGTTCTTGTAGGATCTATTGGGCAACCTTAGGCAAGTCACATGTCTCGGGACCAGTTTCTGCATCTGTGTCATGGGTGAGTGTTTCTAAACAATCTCCAACATTTGGTGTCTGTCAGGTTGATGCCACAGAACACACTCCCCGCTCTGAACCGTAGGCTGGACCACTAAGCAAACTCAGGGTGTCATCCTTACATTCATTGTTATCCAGTTATCCCTCTGGAGGGACAGGTCTGCCCTCGTGGCCTTCCAGGAATCTGCCGATTGGGTTCCTGGACTAGGGCACAGGGGCACGGAGCTCAGGCACTGTGGAGAGAAGAGTCCCAGATGAGGCTCTCTTGAACTCCCAAGACAGTTAAAAGCACTAAAGTCACTTTAAAGCTTTTGTAGGAGCAGAAGGGCATTGGCTTCAGCAAGCCTCTGGCTCCTGGCTGGGCGTCTTAGCTCAGTTAAGAACGTCCTTCAGACCACCTCAGAACCCGGACTTGAGGGCTGCGGGACCTGGGCGAGCGCCTTTCCCTGCCAGGCGTTCCGAGCGGCGCCATAGTCCTGAGCCTCTCAGCCCTTCCTGGGGCTCAGGTTCTTGCCCTAGCACATAGCTTTGTGGAGGTATTCCAAAGCTTTTAGGACAAAATAAGAGTGAAGGAAGTGGGGTAGGGCTTTTCTGATCTAGGAAAAACAAAGTCTCCCTGGGTCCCCTTCTCAGTTAAGCTCTTCTCAGTTGCTGTCTCTTGCCAGCTCTTTGGCCCAGGAGGGGGCTGGGTGTGGTGCCAGTTGGCCAAAAAAGGGCTGGGCCCTCTTCCCTGCAGAAACCTCCTTGTTCCAAACTGAAGGTAGTTCCCCAGACTGCCCTCAGTGGTGAGCTGGGTGTCAGACTGGTTTAACTGTGGTCTAGCTCTGTCGGGGGGGGGGGGGGCGGGCGGGCGGACCTCCATAGATCACAGCAAGGACTGAAGACAGCTATGCCAGGAAAGCTGGTGTTGAGCCAGATAGACAGCTCAGTGGGAGCTCTGGGAGGCCTGGGTGTAGGGGCTGGAGCCCCAGGTCCCGGAAGCAAGGCAGGTGTTCCTAGATGGCAGTAATTTAGACACCCCAGGCCTTCCTAAGATTTAAGACCTCACTCGCTGAGTGGTTCAGAAGCAAGGAGGTTGGCATGGTTTAACCATCCAGGAATGGGGACTGCAGGGGCAGAAGTGTCCTTTGGGTCAGATGGCATCTCCCGAGAGCTCTCCAGACCTGGAGCATCTAAGGGGAGGGGTCTCTGCACCTTCAGAGGGTGATTATTCCTGTCTCCTTGCCTTCTGACTACCCAGCGTGGTCTGAACTTGGAAGAGCTGGTTCCTGGCACGGCATGAAGGACATTCTTATCGAGGGTCACTTTGCTCGGGGACTCCATCTCCTCTCCCCCCAACGCAGCCAGTGCTGGGAGTCTCGCTCTGTCTACGGCAGGGTGACGGAGTGGGGTGAGGTTCACCAGCTTCTGCGAGCCAAGCAGCCAGCGCCATGAAGCCTGAGCCTGCCTGAGGTGTTGCCTGCTCCCAGGTGGTGCGGGGGCTGCCGGGCAGGCGGGCGGGCGGGCTGACAGCCGGCAGTTTGCGTGGGCTGTGCCAGCTGATGTCTATTCCCAGCCCTCGGAGGAAGGGGGGAAGTCATTTATATTCCGCAGGAGGAAGGGGCCCCAGCTGTCACCTCTCTGACCAGGAGGCCTGGAGGGCAGGGGCACAGGGTGGAGAGGAGGGCACAGGTGGTCTTCTGCAGAGCCTATCTGACCGCAGTATGGGGAGTAGGTCACCAGGAGGAGTCCTTCTTCCAGGTTGGCCGGATTGTGCAGGGGGGGCGGAATTCCGGGCGGGGGGACCTTCCCACCCCCTTCCACATCTCTCCCTCCATGGCCACCTGCCCTCACATCCCGGGGCAGCAGCTGGACAACCATTAGACCTCAGCGCCAGGGCACTCTTCCTCCAGCTGGGAGCTGGGTGGCTGCCGGCTGCACGCGCCTCCTGCTTGTGTGCATTTCCTCCTCCCTCGGCCCTCTGTTCCCCCCACCTCTCCTTATCTCCCCATCTGGGATGTTAGCTGGGCACCTAGGCAATGAGGCAGAGGCCTTGGGGGAGGAAGCAAGTGGCTGCCCTTTTGCCCTTGTTCTCTGGCTAGGGAAAGCTGCTAGTAGTCAGCTGGTTTTGCCTTTAAAAAAAAAAAAAAGCCAGGGTGCTTAAATTAAAAAAAAAAATTGCATGTCATTTGCACAGATTTGCATATCAGGCTCACTAAGACTTGATTCCAAATATGATTATATTTCAAACTCAACCTTGAGGACATTAGAAATGTAGATGTTTTTTGTAACCAAATCCAAACGGTAACAGGATTACTGTTCTGGGTTGAGACCTCCTCCCCATCTCCCGTCTCCCCCCACCTCCAGCCACACCTTACCTGAAGGTCCCCTCCCCCCACCCCCGCTGGGGTTTGTGTGGAATGGCAGAGCTGTGTGTCTGGGGAAGTCTTACAGCCTCACCTTGGCTATTGAGCTGCATCAAAGGTAGGCTGCCCTCCCTTGGGGGCCTGTTCCTACTCTCCCTACTGCCCCCCCCAGGGCAGACTGCCCCTCCCAGTCCCTGACACCAGCCTGTCCTTTCTCTCTCATTGTCCCCACCCTCCCCCCCCCCATGCATGGCTGCTCTGGGTCTTGTTTTTCAAACCTCACTGTGGGAGATCTAGGCATCCTCCCTGAGCCAGCTGGCTGCTGTGCCAAGGCCTGCTCAGAGTTAATAATAATCATTAGCTGCACAGTGCTGGGGCCTTTCAGCTCTAGAGCTCCAGGCACTTGCAGGCTGAGTCAGCCAGCCCTCCCCTTCCCCCTCCTCCTGGGCTGCTGGAGTGTAATGGAATGGGGAGAGCAGGAGGGTCAGGGCCTCACTTCCTAGCTGGCTTGAGGTTTCTTTCCTCTGGGAGTGGGCCCTGAGCACCCCCTGAGTAAATTACTAAGGCCTTCTCACCTGACAAAGATCCAGATGTGGGGATCACAGTGTAGGCTCCGCTGAGAATGGCAGTGGTGGCTGTAGATCCCAAACCTCTAGTCCTTCCTGCTGCCCTTCCCCTTTCTTACCTGTCTTGAGTTCCAGAGGACATCCCAGGTCCTGATGCCCCAGTCTCAACATTTCTGGGGGCCCCCTGCAGGCTTCGGGAGCAAGGAGGCTTTTGGGTTAGTGCTCTGTTGCCTCCATATCTGGTTGACATAAGAGCCTGTGGATCAGGCAGCGAGAAGCGCACTGACCCGGGAGCCAGGACTGGGTTTGCTCTGCTCCTAACAACGGTGTGGCATAAGCGAGCGGCTCACTGCTCCCCCTACCTCACAGGGGTGTTGTGAGGGTCAGAGCAGAGAATGCATGTTAACAGGCACTGGAAGTCCAATGCATTAAACAAACGGAAACAGGTGTGTCTCTAAGTATGTTCTTGTCCTTGACTCTTACTCGGCCTGGCTCTGGGTTTGATGCTTCTCTCAGGGAGGTGATCAACGGTTGTGGATAATGAGGCCAAGGGGACCCAAGTCTCAGAAAGGTTGTGTTGTCAGCATCGTAAGGGAACACACACACACACACACACACACACACATTTTCTTCTCCTAGGTGCAAGGTCAGCTGTCGTGCACTCCATGACCAAGGTTATGACCCTAGCGAAGCCAGCCCTAAGTGCTGCCTACCTGGTGGTTTCAGGGCATGGGGCCAATTGTAAATCTGGAAGTCAATGCACTTGTCCCCTCGTCCAGCCTTTAGTTCCTAGAACAGGTCCCACGTCTGTCTGCGTCTCTCCTACCCAATTTTGCACTTCTGAAGGAAAAGTGGAGCAGCCCAGCCAGGAAGGCAGGAGCAAGAGTAATAGACACAACACTGACCCCATGCTCCACTCTGGTTTCCCCTGTAGCCCCAGGCTGAGCAAGGCCTGCCTCAGACCCTCATACCAGGCACTGGAGATGCAGAGCTGTGACACGTGGCCCCTAGCTGGGTCACAGGCTTCTCTTCCCCTGTTACAGGCTCATGGGGGAGGATCACAGTCCCCTCTTCCTTAAAGGACTTTATAGGAATTAACACACACACACACACACACACACACACACACACACACACCCAGGAAAGCAGTTCTATTTAAATGTTAAATTAGAGGAAGGATACTTTCCATTCCATTTGTCTGAGAACTGCCAGCAGTCTGCCTGGGGTGCACACAGAGAGGCCGGAGCCACAGCCGTGCAGAGGCTGTGTATTGTGTGTTTGGGTTTTTGTCTTGTTTTTTTCCTAACCTGGGATCTGGCAATGAGACACTGGTCAGGTGTTGTGGGCATAGCCTCAGCACGTTTCACCAGCACAGGCACGGAGAAGACGTCTTATAGGTGACAATGCAGAACCACAGGGCCCCATACTCGAGGGTGGTTTGAAGGAGACAGTTCCCAGCACGGGGCTAAGCTTAAAGCAGACCCAAAATACCTCCAGTAAGACAGCCTTCCCCCACCCATCCACCCAGAAGGCTTGGCTGGTCACCAATGTGCAGGGAATAAGAGCCCCAGTTTTTAATCTACCCGTTATCATCAGAATTTCCCAGATGATTTTTTTAACCTCCGATAAAAGATTAAACAACTACTTCAGGCTATTCTGTGGTACCAGAGGATCCAGCTCTGTCTCACTGAGTATGCATGAGGGGCCCCCAGCACCCCTCTTTAAAGCAGATTGTGAGTTATCTCACCATGCTTTCTAATGATGCCCAGGACTGAGCTGGGCCTTTCTGACTAGACCCCACCAAAAGCAAACCAGTGAGGGAGCAAACCAGCAAAGCCAAGTGAGGGAGCAGTGGGAGGTGAGGGGAAAGCAGCACCAAGTTCTGTCCAGCTGTGGTGCTCCTCAGCCTGCGTGCATGTTTGTGCACAAACACACACATATGCATACACACACCCCTAACTTTGGGGTCAGTGACTCTCACCTTATGAATGCCTGTGCCATAGGGTGCCTGGAAGTCTCCCTGCAGGGCTCTGTGTCCTGGCTCACGGAGGGAGAATTCTCTGAGGCCACAGTTTCATGCCCTCTATGTTTCTGAGACAGGACCTTCGCTGACATCTGGAAGGCCTCAGGACAGGTCTGTGGATGTTTACTGCTTGGGATCTCCTACCCGACAGCATAATAAGCCTGATGGAGGGGCTTGATTGTGGCAGCTGCCTTAGCCTTCCTCTCTCAAGCCCCAGGAGAGAAAGCAAAGGCTCACTGCAGCCAGACCAGAAAAGCCAACCTTCTAACTGCACAGCTCTGAGCCTTTTCTACAGTGTGGATGGGAAAAGTGGTTTCCTATGAGACAAGGTCAGCGGTACAAGAACTACAACTGCAGCAGGGAGGGAGGTGAGAGGTCAAGAGGAAGGGAGACTGAGGCTGGCCAGTGCAACTGAACTCTCAACTTCTGTTCTACAAAGCAACTGTCCTATTAGCCTCCCCCACTCCCCCGAAATGCCTCCTACGAGGAGCTAAGGAGAGTGCCACAAGACATGGCAGACAAATTGCACATCTTTTTTTTTTTTTTTTTTTTCCAAATTGCACATCTTGACCAGAACCTTAGGGAGTTTCTTGGGGCTTGGGGCTGGGGGCGCTGAGATGCAGCCATGGACCTCTTTGTAACGAAGGGAGAAAGGAGCACCAAAACTTTTCAGGCTCAGAGACAGGGCTTGGCACAGGCTGTGATGGGAGAACACCTAGCAGTCTTCCCAGACCCGTTCTCTTTACCAGCACCCTCTTCTTGGCCAATGTCAGCTGCAGCAAAAACTGCTTTGAAGGGCGCCTGGGTGGCTCAGTGGGTTAAGCCTCTGCCTTCGCTCAGGTCATGATCTCAGGGTCCTGGGATTGAGGCCCGAGTGGGACTCTCTGCTCAGCAGGGAGCCTCCTTCCTCCTCTCTCTCTGCCTGCCTCTCAGCCTACTTGTAATCTCTCTGTCAAATAAATAAATTAAATCCTTAAAAAAAATAACGGCTTTGAAAAGATGAAAAAATGTCATGTAAATGTAGACTATGGGGGTACTCTGGGATCCACATCTGCCATTTCACTTGCCAAGGCTGATTTGTCTGATACGGCTGGTGAGCTGTCTCCATCCCCTCACCACTTCAGTGGTTCCTCATGAAGAGAACAGGACAACTTTCCAGACAGAGGAGGGCTGCCCTTTGGGCAAGATTTTATCAGTGTAGGAAATTAGGTAATGGTTCAAATTCTGGTTTTTGTTTTCCTTATACCATTTCCTCTCCCCTCTTGGACTCTACCATGACAGTCCCCTTCTAGAAGTACCAAGAGAGTAGCCAAAGAATTTGCATGTTCAGAGTTTAGTAGAATCCAGTCCAATTTCTGGTAGACTATTTCTGGGGGTTGCGTTTTTCTGTTCTATGCAATGCCTAGGACACATTAACTGTCAATGAATATTAACCTGCCCATTCAACGAATATGCTTTGAGCCAAGTGAAGAGTTACCATTTACAGTATGAAAAAAATACAGGTAATAATCAAAATACCGAAACTGAGCTGCTTTCCACCAATTCTTTTAATCCAGTGCAAGTGGTTTTCCATAGCCCAGTTAGTAGGCTTCATCCAGACTTTTAAGAGAACTCTGTGGGAAGGCAGCCCTCCTCCCCAGGGATCCAGGAAGACTTCACTGTCCATAGGCGGTAGCCCCAAGTTAAGGAATTTCTAAATTCTCTCCTGCTGGAGCATCAGTGACATTTCTCTTGAGAATCTATCAGGTCAGGGAACTATGATCTGCTGGCCAAAACCAGCCCACTGCTGGGTTTTGTATGGTCTGTGAGCTAATAAGAGCTTTTATATTTTTAAGTGGTTGAAAAAACTCAAAAGCCACATGAAAATGATACAAAATTAAAATTTGTGTCTGTAAATACAGTTTTACTGGAACAGAACCTCGCTCATCAGTTCATGTACTGTCTGTGGTGGCCGTCCCCATGACCGTGGCCCGACTAAGTAGCTCTACCAGAGAGCGCCTGGCCTGCAAAGCCTAACATATTTACTGTCTGGCTCCTCACAGAAAAAAGTTCATTGACCCTGGTCTATTTTCATGCCTGGATGTGGATTCTACCCTTGCCTTTATAACAGCAATTTAAGGGCCACCTGGGTGGCTCAGTCCTTAAGCGTCTGCCTTCAGCTCAGGTCATGGGTTCTGGCTGGGATCGGCTGCATTGGGCCCCCTGCTCAGCAGGAGGCCTGCTTCTCCATCTCCCACTCCCCCTGCTTGTGTTGCCTCTCTCTCTGTGTCTCTCTCCGTCAAATAAATAAATCTTAAAAAAAAAATAATAACAGCATTTAAATATCCTCTCCTTAGGCCACACACTTCTGAGGCACAGTGAGCCCCACCCACAAGCTGAAAAGGTAAATAAACCAGTCACAGACCGCCCGAACAGAGACTTAAGCCAGGTTTAATGATCATAGTCTAGTTTTCAGAGCCCAGAGGCTCCGAGGTTTGCCAGCCTGGGTGTACACAAGTGGGAGGGACGGGGTCCTGGACACAGGGAGGCTTGCTTGCTTGGCCAGCAGGGCGACAAGGAAGTACAGAGGTAAGAACACACAGAAAATGGGAACCAGTCAGCTTTACTGTCCCCAGTTGGGCTGTACCCTCTCCTGGCCCCTTCCTAGGAGCGCCATAAACACAGGCAAAGAAAAAAGATCACAAATAATCACATAGATTGTAGAGCCCTGTCATATTCTGTCTCTAGGGACACCTGCTTCCTGGGAGATATGTCTGGTTTATGGGTTCAGGATGGGGGGTAGGGAGGGAGGGATTTCTCAGCTTTTTCTTATAATCAGACCAGGCAGTTTTCTACACAAGGGTCTAGTGAGCTTATATATGCTGAGTACGTAATCCCCAAGTGGAAAGCTACCTTTGGGTTCTATGAACTGAAACCATGGGAAGAGGCTAATCAGGCCAATCTCCTGGTAGGGCAGCCAGACTTACCTACCAGTCTTTCAAACGAGGGGCCTACCTAGTGGATACAGTAGGGACATGTAGGGCCTCAGGGTCTTTTCTTCCTCCCTAAGCTGGGTAGGATTTCTGAAGAAAATGGCCCTCCTAGTCCTCAGAAGCTCAGAATGCTCCAGAAGGCCAACTCCATTTGACATTTATTTTAAAGATTTTCGGAGCACTAGGTAGTGCCCAGTGGGAAACTGCAGCATGGAAATGAGATTTCCCCTGGTTCCCTAATAAGTCTGAGGAGGGTGGCCTGGTTACTCTAGCTCCAGGACCCAAATCCTCAGAAGTCTCTGGAATATAACAAGACAACTTTTCCCTCACGCCCCTGTCCTTTCAGGGCAGTTAACAAAGGAAGAACAACTTCTAGCTGCTTGTTCCCCTACCCATCTTCTTCCGGGTTCATCATTGACCTAGTTCTGTATTTATTTCTCACGTATATTGTCTTTAATCCGAGAACGTTTCTGAGGGGTCCGAAGAACCAGCCAGCTCCTCACCATCCCTTCTCCCCAGGTCACCAACCTGTGGTTCTCCTAACTAACAGCCTTCGTAGAGAAATTACTCAGTGCCACGGAGATGCAGGGAAAGCTTCAGAGAGTTCGGAAATCAAAAGTACAAGAGTTTGTATCTGGGGAGCCTGGCATGGTCACTGTCTCTCCTATGGAGCAAGATAGCTGTGTGCATGAGGCTGGGCACCTAGGTGGAACCCACGGTGACTGGGGACATTAGTGGGGACTACAGAATCACTGTCCTGAGGGGAGTCAAGGTGCTAGTGTGCATGCGCACTTGGAAGCATGCATACCTAGGAGCATGCAAGTACTTGAGGGAAATGCTGCACCTCTCCTGACAAACTAGGTTACTGAGAAAGGATGGACAGCAGTCTTGACATCCCAGGAACAGACAAGGAAGATGTTGAGTTCCAGTCCCCTTTCCCAATCTTAATAGGCAGCGGGAGTCAGGCCCTCCTAGCAAGCAGCCCTCACCCACAGGTAGAGGACATACCCCTTGGAACCTAGAGAGCAAGTCAGAAAACTAGAAGATCGGGAGAACTTGCAATGGACAGGGAGCTTGGTTGGGAGAAGGGGAGACACTGAAAAAGACCAACGTCAGAGAACATTTTCACCTTTGCCCTGCTCATCCCCTTGCCAAAGCTCGGAGCACCAGTCTCCCTGGGCCTGCAGCATAGTCAAAGGGCGCGGTCATCTCCATACCCAAAGTGTTCTGCAACCCTGGATGGAAGGGAATGTTGGGCCTGCTCTTAAGTTCCTCTGGCCTGACCACCAGCAACCGCATAGACCTCTGGCTGAGAGGGATGGTGGCGGCAGAACTTTTCCTTTGGAAAGTTTAGTGCCAGTGACTCTGTTAACAAGATGGCCTGGAACCTTGTGCAGAGGGGCAGAACTCTGAGCTGCACTCCAACTTGCCATCCCGGGCCAGGGACCACCCAATTCCACCCCCTTGGGTGATGAAATCCCATGCTTTGGCTTTGCAGCACGGTGAGGTCTGAGAGAGGACCAAGGCTGCTTTATCAACATAGAGAAGATCCATAACCGGTCCCCTCCATCCCCAAGCCCAGCCTCACGCAGCTGGGGGCCAGACTCTCCAGGCTTCCTCCACTGGCAGAGCAGCATATTAGGGAAAACTCAATCCCACCTGAGCTCGCTAAGACTGAGAGAAGAGATGGCATCAGGAAACCAGGTAGGTCCAGCCGGATGCTACATGATAGAGGCTGGTTTACCCTCCTCCGCCTTCTCCTCCTAGTGTTGAAGTGGCGCCCCCATCCCAGGTCTGTGGCAGACATGCATAAAAGCTCGGCCTTCGGCAGCCCCCACCCTGGTCTGACACACACGTGCTGGGAACCAAGTGCTAGCCAGGGTTTCACCAACCAGAGGATTAGCAAACCTGGAGTTTATGCCCCATCTACGAGTTTTGTGCCGGGACCCATGCCATGACACAGACCCCTCAGGTCACGCTGTATCCCTCTGTGCCCCTGGTTCCGGGGCCTGGCAGAGAGAGCACGTCTCACGTTGTTGCCATATCTGACAAGCAACAGGCCAGGCTCCCGCAAAGATCCGTTCGTCCAGGACTCATCGGGAAAGAGGCTTTAGTGGGAAATCACAACAGCTTTGGGGAGCGTTACTGATTGAGGTCTCAGCCTTTTCCTGACTCATTTTTCCAAAGGTTTCCAATTTCCCCAGCTGTGAAGTGTGACTTCCTGGCCAAAGAAGACACCCCAGCTCTTCCCCAGTGTGGCTCCTGTGGAAGATCCGCCCCCCAACACACATAACATCACAGGTGTGGGTGGGCAGAGATAGAAAAAAAAAATTTTCCCCCCCAAATGATTTTCTCTTAAGGAGCTAAGGATGACCTCGAAAAAGTTTAGGGAATCTGCTCTTCCCCCCACCCCTTCCTCATTCCCACCCAACTCAGACATGCTCCTCTTCCTCCACTACACGGAGAATTCCCAGGGCTTGGGGGGTAAGGGTGTAGCACTTGCCTGAGGATTAATATATCCCTATTTGAAAATCGTGGCAGCCCACACCCTGGTTGAGGTCTTGCCAGCTATTGTACCCGTGACCAGTTCCCTTGAGGTCAGGGGGAACCCACTCCCTTGGGCAGCCAGCCCACTCTTCCATCCCCTCATATCCTTCAGGGGTGCATTACCTCTCCTGGGGCAGAATCTCCCCACCAACCCATCCTGCTCACACCACAATGGGTGTATCAGAGAAGACCGAGCTGACCGATTCCGGATCCGACATCCTCCGCTGGCCCTTGCCAGTTGCCTCGGGCACTGGCAGGGTGTTGCCTGGCTTGAGCTTGCCGTTCTGACCCTGCCCGGGACCAGCAGGTTCCAGGAAGGCCACCCGGCGGTCAAAACCATCGTCCTTGTCCCCACCAGCCACAGGATCGTGGTTGGGTGTGGTGCTAAGCATGGACGAGCTGAGGCTGTCTCCTTGATGGCTGGATGGCTTCTCGACACCCCGGCACCAGCATCGGCAAGGGGTAAGGTACAGGTATATGAGGACCAGGACCACACTAAGGATGCAGCCCACAAGGGTCGTATAGGCTGTGTTGAGGGTGTCATGGTGGCCATGCAAGGTGAAATTGTACACTTTCAACTCCACAGACAGTGTCTCGTTGAAAGCCTCCCCCATGGCATAGCAGGTATACACACCCCCATCCTCCACCCGCACCTGCTGGAAATGAAGACTGCCGTCCTTGGACACCGTCACCGTGCCGTTGACCACCTCATCGAGCACCCGTTCGTTGCTTGGCGTCACCCACACCTTGGTCATCCCCTGCTGCTTGGTGTCGCACTTGATGGTCAAGGTGTCCCCCAAGTGGGCCTCCCAGGCGCGCTCCTTGTACTCACTGCAGTTGAGGAAGCTCAGGTTGAAGACGTTGTGCAGCTTCTTGGAGCTCATGCAGTACAGGTCCTCCTGGAAGTCCACCACGGAGCTCAGCTGCCGGTACTGCCAGTGGGAGAAGAGCTGGTAGAGCTCACAGTCGCAGTGCAGGGGGTTGTTGTGTAGGTACAGCCCGTTCTTGATCCATGCGGGCAGCTTCTGCAGGTCGGGCAACGGTAAGTCCTTCAGCTTGTTGGACGAGAGATCCAGGAGGGTGAGCTTGGGTAGCTTGGCTCCTTCCTTGACCAGTTCCAGGGGGAAGCGGGAGATCTGGTTCTGGCTCAGGTAGAGCTTCTGCAGCTGGGCCATGTCGTCGAAGGCGCAGCGGTCCACCGCCACGATGTGGTTGTTGTAGAGCAGGAGCACCTCCAGCGCCTGCAGCTCACTGAACAGGAACTCGTCCAGCGTACGCAGCTGGTTGGAGGACAGGTCCAGGTAGCGCAGGTTGGGGACTGGGGAAAAGGCCTCGGAGGAGATGAAGTTCAGGTGGTTGTGGCTCAGCAGCAGGGACTGCAGGTGGATCAGGCGCGTGGGGGTCCACTCGGCCCGCAGGCGGCTCAGGTTGTTGTGGCTGAGGTCTAACAGTGCGGTGTAGCTGGGTAAGGAGTGGGGCACGTTGGGCAGTTGCTGCTTGGAGCAACTGAGGATGTTGCTGGCGCACAGGCAGGCGGCGGGACAGCTAACCACGGGCCGGCCAGCTCTGGCCACCTCAAAGAGGAGCAGGAACAAAGACAGCAGCAGGAGCCAGAGGCCTCGAGGGTCGCACTGTGGTTGCATAGTGTCACTGGGAAGGGCGAGGAAGGCCACTAGGAAGATCTGGGAGGGAGTCACCCCGGCATGTTCTGGTGGGATAAGGAAGGGGCACTTTCACTACAGGCTTAAGAGAGAGAGAGAGAGAGAGAGAGAGAGAGAGAGCAGGGGTTTGGGGGTGACCAGGGCCTCTGCAGGGAAGGACTGACCCTTCCTCCTGTCACATTCCTCCCCCAAACCCCCC
>LNAC01000313.1:1218367-1335849 GCA_002007465.1 Ailurus styani | reverse complement strand
AAAAAAAAGATTTTATTTATTTATTTGACACAGAGAGAGAGATCAGATCACAAGTTGGCAGAGAGGCAGGCAGAGAGGGAGAAGCAGGCTTCCCCCTGAGCAGGGAGCCCAATGCGGGCCTCGATCCCAGGACCCTGAGATCATGACCTGAGCCGAAGGCAGAGGCTTTAACCCACTGAGCCACCCAGGCGCCCTATTTACAAGTTTTAAACAAAAATTTAAACTTAAATTTTTTTTTTTTTTAAACATTCTTGGGAGCCTGGGTGGCTCAGTCAGTTAAGTATCTGCCTTCAGTTCAGGTCATGATCCCAGAGTCTTGGGATGGAGTCCCTCATCGGGCTCCCGTTCAGCAGGGAGTCTGCGTTTCCCTCTCCCTCTGACCCTCCCCCCTGCCCATGCTCTTGCTCACTCTCTCAAATGAATAAATAAAAAAACCTTTAAAAAAATTTAAACATTCTTATACTTTGTGGAGAACCGCAGTGGTGTTACCAACATCAGCGCCATTTTTTGTAGTTCTTGGAGGGTCTCCAGAAAGATGGGGCTCTAGAATGAAGCTGTTTCTGGGAGGGGTAGCAATAAGAGTAGCCCTTTGTGAAGTGTTGCTTAAAGGGCTAAAATGGAACCCCTAGCTTTGTGTTGAGCCCTTTCTGCATCTGTATCTAGCAGTTCACCCATGTTACCACTTTTGGTTTGTCCCTGAAGGTGCTCAGTTTGGAGGATTCCTGTTGTCATCCCCTCACCCCACCTCCATAAACTACCACTTATTTCACTGATCCTTTTAACCTCTGAATCTGCCCATTAGCATGCCCGCCCATTATTTACCGCCCAGGAGACAAGCAGTTCCTCTTTTTGGACAACTGACATCTGACTCCCTTTTTTTTCCTACTCCTTACCCTTTTCTCCCTCAACCCTGCCGACATGCCGGGAAGGTCCACTTGATTTGGAGAAACCCCAAGGATACGGATGTTAACTCTAGGAAGAAGAGGAATGATTGGAGCGGGCGGAGGGGTGCCATAGACCCCTTTCAGGGTCCTGGGCCTTTCAGGCTTGTCAAATAAATCCGAGGGGAGCTTGTTCAATTTACAGTTCATGCTCTTGGTCAGGGTTATTCTCCCTGTGTAGGCAAGTGATCATTCCTGATGGCTAAATCACGAAGGCTTTCTTGACTTTTGACACTCACATATGGACGTCTCAAAATAGCCCAGCACTGAGTCATCAGATAAATGTGTCTTTGAAATATTGCTGACAAATAAATTCATGGTACAAAATGTTATCTCAGCTCTTACCCACCACCTTCACCCTGCAGCTGACCAGATGCTCCAGGGATGGAAGACTTCGTTCCAGGGCATTGTTATAAATAAGACTCCTCCGGAGCTCCTGCCATGTGAACCTGGGTAACCAGGAGGGCCTCCAAAGGGAGTTTAGGATTTTTTTCATTAACATACTTTTGTCATCAGGGGCGCCGGGGCGGCTCAGTCTGTTAAGCGGCTGCCTTCCGCTCAGTTCATGATCTTGGGGTCCTGGCATCAAGCCCTGCACCTAGCTCCCTGCTCAGCGGGGATCCTGCTTCTCCCTCTCCCTCTGCCTGCTCATTCTTTTTTTTTAAAAAAAGATTATTTATTTATTTATTTGACAGAGAGAGAGAGAGAAAGATCACAAGCAGGCAGAGAGGCAGGCAGAGGGAGAGGAGGAAGCAGGCTCCCCCCTGACCAGGGGAGCCCTATGCGGGCCTCGATCCCAGGACGCTTAGATCATGACCTGAGCCAAAGGCAGAGGCTTTAACCCACTGAGCCACCCAGGCGCCCTGCCTGCTCATTCTTGAGCATGTTCTCTCTCTCACTTTCATGCGCGCTCTCTCTCTCTCTCTCTCTCTCTCTCATGCTCTCAAATAAATAAATAAAATCTTTAAAAAAAAAGTAAGTTTTGTCATCACTCTGGAAATATTTTGTTTTCCTGTAGCTGTAACCCTCTCTTTGGCTTTCTAAAGGTTTTATATCTAAAATTAAATTCTAACGAATGTAAGACTTATCAGCAAATTCTTGTCATTGGAGTGCTTGATTAGTTTGTATTACATTTGCGAAGTTAATATTCTAGTTTAGGAAGTCAGTGCTTTTGTAATTTGGAGAAGGATTATAGTTAAGCTAAATGTTAATTTTACTGTTAAGGACTCTTCTCCCTTATCTAAGGCCATTTGACTAAGTCTTTGAGTTAATCTTTTTCCTTTAATCATCTGTTTTGAGTCCTTAGCTATTCGTTTATACTTGAAGTTTCTACTCTTCAACCACATAAACTACTTTTAGCTGATTCTAAGGCTCATAATCATAATGTTAGCCTGTCTGGCCCCTTTCCCATAATGACAGAAATTTAGACTACCAGGCCTAGAAGATACCTTAGCAGTCAAGTTCACAAGCTGGTTCACAGCAGGGCTGAGTTAACCTGGAGAGGGCACATGGCTTTGCGGTTAAGAGCATAGTCTCAGGAGCTAGGCTTCTTGGGATCGTGTTCTAGCTCTGCCATTCACTCTGCGACTTGAGTTATTACTTATGGACACAATAAGAAGACCTACTTAATTGAGTTGTTGTGGGGATTCATTGAGTTCATGTACCTAACAGAGTCTCTAACATGCAGTAGATGCTCTATAAATGTGAGGGGGTAGGAGTGGGCTGCGTCCTTTGTCCTTGTTCAGGATTCTTTCTTTCTTTCTTTTAAGATTTTATTTATTTCTTCATCAGAGAGAGAGAGACAGAGAGCCAGCACAAGCAGGGGGAACAGCAGGCAGAGGGAGAAGCAGACTCCCTGCTGGACAAGGAGCCCGATGCGGGACTCGATCCCATGACCCTAGGATCATGACCTGAGCCAAAGGCAGATGCTTAACCAACTGAGCCACCCAGGTGTCCCAAGGGTCTAGCAGAATTCTATGAGTAGGAAGCCATGGTGGAAGCTGAGGCCGTTGAGGAGGGCCCAGCCAGTGTCAACAATAGAACAGTCAGTTCCTATTAGTTTGGTGAGGGCACACACCAGATCAGCAGGAAGGGCAAGGTCCAGCTTCCCCTAACAGGCAGCAGTTCCTTTAAAACCATGGGCAAAGAAGCTCCAGGTCACACCATAGCAGAAGTTTCAAGTTCAGTTCTGGACAGCTCCTTTACAGTCTGGAGCACAGCCAGAGGTAGCCCATGGCATGGTCCACAGCCCAGTAATCATATCATCAGGCATTCTCTCACAAACATCTGTTGAAGCCCTAGGGCAGACCACTGTGTTGTATGCCTTGGGGGGAGGTTGGGTGGAGTGGGACGCAAATAGGGTTTAGAAATTGTTTCTTCCCTCTAGGACCTAGAATGTGTGTGTATGTGGATTCTACTCAGTTTAGCAAACATCTATCAATTGCCTGCTACATTCAAGACTCTAGGTAGGTGGTGTGGCCTTTGTGCCCCAGTAGAAAGAGCACTGGACTGAGTGTCAAGAGAGCTGGGTTCTAGTCTCACCCCTGTCATCAACTAGCTGTATGGCTGTGGATAAGTTACTCTGGGCCTTGGTTTTCTCATATATAGAATGGAAGTTGTAATACCTGCTCTATTAAAAGTACAGATTCCAGAGCCTCTGATCCACAGAACCATAAATCTCATGGGAGGAATCTGGGAAGCATTTGGGTCATCAGAACAGTTGGGAAACATTACCCTTTAGGGCAGTGTTCACCTTGGGTGGGCCTCAGACTGCTGGCCCCAGAATCTCCAAGGAACTTGATGAAAAAGAGGATTTCAAGGCCCATCTCAGACTTACTTTGAACCTCTGGGGACAGGGACTTGGGAAATCTATGTAAGGTGAAGCCCAGTGATTCATGGTACCCCCAAATTTGAGAACCACTATTAAAGGAGCTTCATGAGGATTAAATGAGAATGCACGTGAATCCTTTGGCAGCTCATATATGAGAGATGGCTTAGCAATGAGACCTACTTTGGGGTTCATAATAACCAGTTGGGAAAAGTTGAAGGGAAAGTGGAAGGGTTCCAAAGATTGGGAACCGCAAAGAGTCATACCTCATAGTTTTCAGAAGACAGGTTGCTTGTAGGATCCCACAGAGAGGTTTATTGTAGCTCGGGAGTTGCTTTATTAGCCATTGTAACTCGCTCCCAAGATTCGGAGAACTGAAAGAGTGGTTTGAAATGGCAGAAAGAGATTTGTCACCCCAGATGTACCCACTTACTGTGGGTACCACTAGGATGCATACATCCCCTGTAAAAGGATTTGAATGAGTCTGATTGCTGACATCCAGTATGGAGAACACTTTTGAGCAGAATTCCTATCAAGCCCTTTCCACCAGCCTCCTGTGTGCCCCACCCATACGTGGTCAACTTGAGTATGTGAATTGACCCCCATCCAATCATCTGTGCTTAGAGTAGCAGAGTTAATTTTGCTCAGGACACAAAACAACTTGGGGATCCGCTTTCTTTGGAAAAGTAAGGAGGGAAAAATCTACAAAAGCAAGCATTCTGAGGCCACTTTGTCTAGTGTGCATTTTCATGAGGAAGAGGAAGTAAACAAATGCAGAGTGGCTGTAAAATTTGGTGACATGGACTCCTTTGTGAAACCAATGGATTCCCTCCCCTAAGCACAAGGGTGCATGTGCGCGCGCGTGCGCACACACACACACACACACACACACACACACACACACAATTTTATACACATTTCTTGGAGGCAGGGATTTCAAAAAGCTCATTCACGGAATCCTAGGTGGAGGACCTCTGTTCTTCTGGTCCTCTAAAGGGAAGAACTGTGCTACCGGGTAAAAGTGTCAGAAAAGCAGATTTCCATCCCATGGACAGAAACATCTTCTGACATTTCAAATGTCCAGTAATGGATTATTTCCATCTTAAGGTAATAATCTCCCCATCACAGGAAGCATTCAGGCAGGTGGTCATAATACATGGTTACATTAGTGTATAAAGAGGGTAGGAGGCCAGAAGGGAGAATTACGCAAACTTGTGAGGATTCCTGTGTAGGGACAGAGGTTGACCAGATGCCTCCTAAGCCTGCTATGTGGCAACGGGGACAAGAAGAGGTGTGGAGGGGCTTTATCTACACCATTCCAAACAGATGTACAGTATATGGAAACAACCGCAATGCGCTGCTACGCAAACATAGCTTCATGACAAACCTTTCACCTCCCCTTACTCCCCACCTTCCAACAATAGGCAGCCTCCTAGGCTGTCCTATAGAGACATTATGGAACTGCTACTGATCTAAGTAAGGTTCAGTACCTCGCAAAGTTATCAAGTCATAGTCTGAGCCCTATCCAGAGATTGTTATTTGAATGAAGCACCTTTGGTCTCCTATTTGGGCTGGAAAGACAGGGACTGTAGGTGAGAATGTGCTGGTGAGGAGGAGGAAGGAGGCAGGAACGGGTGCCGGTGAGCATGCAGTGGCTGTCCTCAAACCTACAGCCGTCTCTCCCGTGATTGTCCCCAAAACTTTGAGGTTTGAAAGCATTTCCTTCCCTCTAGGTTTTCCTTATTTTCTTTGCCTGCTTCCACAGACAGTATACCCGCCCTCTCTCCCTCCCACCGAGGTCACCACTCAGCAGGCTTTGATAAATGTCATCTTTTTTTTTTGAAAGTCGCCTTGGAAAAAGGCAATTTGACTGCAGTGAGGCAGAACAGGGAGCTGAAGGCCAGCTGCCCTTTATCAACCAGAGCCCAACCCCAAGAATGAAACGAAAAGGGGTGTTGCCCTGCCTGAGGCTCCCGGTGGTCCCAGGCTGCCTCTCCCCAGGGAGGTGCGCGCCCTGCGGCACCCCGCGGTGCCCCGGGTCCTGTGGTCAGGGCTCCTCCTCCCTCGCCCCCTCGCCCCAACCCTTTGTCTGCTACTTGTTTCCTGGCTGGTAACTAAAGGTCCCTGAGAACCCCCACAGCTCTGGGGCGGAAGTCCTCTCCACTGTGCAAGCAGTGGGCTGCTGATTAGTGTGGGGAATAAATAACAGCAAGCTAATTATCTCCTGATTGTGGCTTGCCTCACTATCAAGGCCGGGCTGGAGTGGTGATGCGGCAGCTGATACTATTCCAAGCAGGCTTCTGGGTTCAGGGAAATTTCCATGCCTTTCCAGCCTGGAGACTTTCCCTTCCCAGATACTCTGGATTCTAAGTGGAGATGTTCCCACATCCGCTTCACCTTGGAATTGAGAGACTCACCCCAGACAGACTGTTTGTGTCAGACACTGGTGGGTGATGGCAGCTGGCTTCTGGTAGAAGCGGGGAAAGGCTTTCAGGGAGGCTTGGGGGTTGGCCAAGGTCATGGAGAGATAGGTCCTGAGGGAGCACACTCTCCAGCACTTAGTATCCTAATTACATTTGCTGCTCCAACCATTAGAACTGAGAGGCTCCCATCGGACAGGCAAGCAGAGAAGAGAAGTGCAAAGAGTGCTGATCTGGGTCTTGAAAGGTCTGGGTTCTAGTCCTACCCCTGACTACCTCTGTGACCTTGGACATGCTCCTTCATCACTGTGTTCCTTGATTCCATCTCTATGAAACCATCTGAGGGTGAGGCGACCCTCAGGGCTTTGGCTAACTCTAGAAATAGGACTGTGTGACTCTGACTCTCTAATTTGGACTGTGATATTAGGAAATCTCCTAATGTCTCTTGTGTCTACATTTTCAGGCTGAGTTTTCCTTTCCCCTGTATAACTGCATCGTTCCCCACCTTCCCCCCACCACTTTACCCAATTTCTCTTGCTCTCTCAAAACTTGAAAGCATGTCTTGCCTAGAGGAGAGGGGTGAGGAATATCCTTTTCCGGGAAAGTTTAAGTTTCTAGCAGCCTGAGCTGTGCTAACTTGCTGAACCAGCAATTATCAGCCTATGAAAAGCCAGAATGTGGAGGTGACCCATACTGCTGCTGGCCTACTGTGTTCAGAGGGAGAAATCAACTTGCACCCCAGGTATTTTGGTTCATCCCAAGACTACAGGCCTCCCTACCTCCACACCAACCACAGAATCCACCTGTAGGAAATTAAAGGGCTGTCCCTTTCACTGGGGATACTCAGCTCTACAGGGTGGGTAAGACACCCTCTGCCAGAGATCAGGTGCTGGACAAACCAGATGTTTCCATCTGATAAAGATAAACCCATGAAAGAGCAAACTCTGGGTCACAGTTCCCTTTGGAAAAGAAAAGGGAGAAGTGGGGCAGGGTAGTGGTGGGGCGCTAGTATATACTTGGGCAAAGGAGGAGAATGTCATTTTTAGAACAGCGAGAGATTCTAAAAGATAGAGTTACAGTGGGGCGCCTGGGTGGCTCAGTGGGTTAAGCCTCTGCCTTTGGCTCAGGTCATGATCTCAGGGTCCTGGGATTGAGCCCCACATCAGGCTCTCTGCTCAGCGGGGAGCCTGCTTCCCCTCTCTCTCTGCCTGCCTCTCTGCCTACTTGTGATCTCTCTCTCTCTCTGTCAAATAAATAAATTAAGAAAAAAAAAGAAAAAGAAAAAGAAAAAGATAAAATTACAGCGACCTGAGGTGTCAAGTGCATGCTTGGTCTTATCTGATGGGAAGAACCCTCAGGGAGGGATCAGAAGATTTCATTAAACATTATGCCTTATTGTTTTTTTTCCCAAAGATTTTATTTTTAAGTAATCTCTACACTCAATGTGGGGCTCGAACTTACAACCCTGAGATCATTCAATGACTGGATCAGCCAGCTTCATTGCTTCTAAACGGTAAATTTGGACCATTTGTTCACTTTCTATATTGGTTAGGGTAATGTAACTGATGTAACTTACAACTCCCAAGTCTTGGTGGCTCATCACAATAGAAGCTGACATTCTCACTCCTATGACAGTTTAATACCGATGCTCAGGTGATGGCCTTCAGTTGATGTGGTGGTTCAGGTTCCCAGCACTGTCCACCTTGTGATTCTGCTAGCTGGTACAGGCTTTGGAATCGTCCACTGGATCCCCTGTATTCAGTCGGCAGATGGGGGAAGAGAGAGGGAGCATGCAGAATTGTATGGAAGGTTTTATGGGCCAGGTCTGGAAGTGGTGTTCATCAATATTGCCCACATTCCACTTGCTGGAACTCAGTCATGTGACCACATCTGGCTGCAGGGGAGGCTGGGAAATGTAGTCAAGCAAGGCATGCAGGAGGTGAAAGACAGTGGTCTGGTAAACATCCCTTCTTTGAAGTTTTGTTTCCAGACTTATCAGTAAGGGCAAGCTGCATCTGCATTTTCATCTCCCCAACTTAGCATGGATATAAAGTAGATTATGAAAAAGCTTTAAAGAGGTGGAATGAATGCACACATGTTATAATCTGTTTTTCAGATTCATCCAGATATAATTTCATAAATATTGGCCCTATAACTCAATTGGACACATTGAAAGTGCTCTGTTATTGGAACAGGACTGTGGAGTTGATTTCAATGTGTGATGAATAAATAAATAAATAAATGTGATCTTCAATAAATCTAATACTTAAAAAAAACTATGGGATGTACCTTTCCTGTCCTCTTTCCACTTTATCTGGATGGAGGATTTAGCTAGTGCAGTTGGTGTGGTCAGGAGAGTTGGGGGCAAGATTTGGCTGGGCCAACCAGCATGTTTGGTGAATCTAGAGCAGAGAAAATGGCCTATGAGGTCAGGAAATTGATTGCAAGTAAAGGAATTAAGAAAATACGTAAAATTTTGAGGATAATGGGAGCCATATTCTTCAAGGTTAGTGAAAGGAGTTACATTTACGGAAAGGGAATAAACCCCATGGTATTAGACCAGAATAGGGGTACCTAGTTCGAACTCATGTTTTTAATATAAATAGCAGTGTGTGTGTGTGTATGTGTGTGTGTGTGTGTGTCTACACACATTTATTTCTAGCTTTTTCTGCTATGAGGTTCTAGAGGCAGTGATAACCCAATAGCTGTGAGCATACCAAACACCTAGATCTTGGCTTCTAAATATCATTTTCCACTAAAAAGAACCAGGACTGATCAGTCTGGAAAGTACTAGATGAGCCTGGAGTATCTATTTGTGCTATAAAGTAAGGATGTGCTCACAGAATGATGGGAACATGTCAAAAATATACAGAATCCAGCTTGAAGGGTTACCCACAGACCAATACTGGGGCAACCGAGGTGTTAAAATAAATAATTTTATCATTAGGTTATAACTCACTGCATGGGGATAGGTGAATTAATATAGATCTAAGTAAATAAATGGGGAGAGGGGAAGACACTACCTTACTTTAGAATGCCAAATGATACATTTGAATGGGGTCCTCTGGAATAGATGGTAGTTTTGTATCGATGTTAGTTTCCTGATTGTAATTGTTGTACTGTGGTTATGTGGGAGAATGTCTTTGTTTTTAGGAAATAGATGCTGAAGAGTTAAGAGCTAATGGGGCACCACACCTGCAACTCACCCTCAAGTGGATCAGAAATTACATATGTATGTATATGAAAGAGGGGGAGGGGAGAAAAGGGAGGGGAGGTGCAAGGGACACACTCTCAATGAAGCAAAAGTGTAAAAATGAAACATAAATCAAGGAACTCAATGAAAGGCATAGACGAGTTCTCGGTACCTTCTTTTTTTTTTTTTTTTTTTTTTAATTTTTTATTTATTTATTTGACACAGAGAGAGAGACCACAAGTAGGCAGAGAGGCAGGCAGAGAGGCAGGGAGAGGAGGAAGCAGGCTCCCTGCTGAGCAGGGAGGCCGATGCGGGCCTCGATCCCAGGACGCCGAGATCATGACCTGAGCCGAAGGCAGCGGCTTTAACCCACTGAGCCACCCAGGCGCCCTCTCGGTACCTTCTTGCAGCTTTTCTATATGTTTGAAATTATTTCAAAATCAAAAGTTAAAAACATCATAGGCTATAGTAGTATGAGGTATATGGCAGGAGTGCAACATGAAGAACATGTGTGCCTTTGGTCTGAGGCCAGAGAGACACTGGGTGAGGGATGGAAGTTCACGGGAGGTGAGAAGCAGTAAAGTGTCATGGAAAGCAGCCAGGATTTGGGATACATGACCTTGCTTGTCACCTAGTAGCTGGGTGATCTGGAAAAAAGGCACTTCACCTCCCCAAGGCTCAGATGATTGTATGTGTCTCCCAAGAATGCCATGTGGCTTAAATAATAGTACATGGAACTGTCCTTCAGAAGCCATAAAACATGATACCAAATATAATTGTTAGTAGTATCTGCTTTCTCTGAGCAAACTACAACTAACGCATGCAAAACTACCCCTTGGGGCCTGACATCTCTTTCGGCTCTTCATCTGGTTACCATCACGATGTTATTATTCTCAAAAAGATTACTCTTCTAAGGACTGAGAATAGAGGCACCTAGGAAAGGGGAGAGTCGATGGCAAGGCCACTGACCTTCCCTCATGGGGGTCTTAGAGCAGAAACCCTCACAGCTCATTGTTCCCTGTACCTTTTCACAGATCAGGAAAAGCTGACAGTCTGAGAGGCCAGGGTTGGCCCCAATCCACAGAGCAAATAAACAGCACCGATGGGACCTCAATCCAGGACTTTAACTATGGCCCTCCTTCCCTCGACACTCTGACTAGGGATGGTCTGTTGCGGGCACCTCTCTTGCTCCCTTTCCAGGACCCCTCGGTGGCCTTGGGGCGCTGCTTCCCTCTTGCTCTGCTCAGAGGTCCACTGCAAAGCATCCTCTCCAGCCCGTCGGGCCACCCCCTTTACCCACATGGTCTTTTGAGAAACACAAGGCTTCGGGGTCTTTGCACCTGCCGCTTATGGATGTCACTGCCTGTGTGGATCCAAGAGAGAAGATAGTGAGAATGAGGCTATCCTGCCAGGGGCTTGGGGAAGCTGTCCTCAGGAGCTCATCTAGCGTCCTTTCTGATACCCAGGCCACCTGCTGTGTCATCTTCTAGTCCACGTAGACATTTCCTTCCTCACGATGCCAGCAGAAGGAGCAATGCTTGATGTCTTCTAATTCACTACAGCCCAGCGAGGCAGGCTGGAGGAATTTCCAGCAGTGCCCTGTTATCACTAGGCTCCCTCTCCCCTAAGCGCCGTTTGGACCCGGACAGACGGACAGATGAACATCAGACACAGCAAAGCCCGGCTCGTCTTGGCTCGATCCCTGGAGTAGCTGCAGCTCCTGACCTGATCGAGGCTTGGCAGAGAAGGGGCTACTTCTGGTGGCAGTGGGTGATCAAGGGGCATTCTGATGGGCCCCAGGTCCCCTCTGTGTTCTGAGAGCCCTGAGAAAGAGGGTGCACTCTGGGTGTATTAGAGACAGATTTGTTGGGTTTGTTGGGACATGCCGGATGGGTCAAGGGTGACCGCTAGACCTTTATCAGTGGCTTTTGGAACTTAGAGCTGAAGTCCTAGGGTGGAATGGAACTGGCACCAACCACCTGGTAGTTGGCAAACCCATCTTGGATCTGCCTTAACCAGCGAGGTGTCACTTCTCACTGGGACACAGTTTTCCCATCTGTAACACAGGGAATACATTTTAAGGGCCTTTTTCTGTACTTCTCGTTACTATCGGTCTGCAGGCTCTTCAGGGCTGGAGCCCAGCCAGCAGGATCTCAGGTCTGGAAGTTAGACCTTCTGACTCTTACGCTCTATTCACTGCTGATTCTGGAAACCAGGCTGCGGTGGTAAATTTGGGGAGCAGAGGGCATTGCCTGGGCTCTGTTCAGCAGGGGCAGGGAAACTACCCAGGAACCCAGCATCTGGACCCAACAGGACTTCCCACAATTGGGACTCTCCCCGCCCCCCTGGGGTGGGGTTGGGGAGTCTGGAGTCCGGCTGTCTTCACGACTCTCCTGTTGAACGAAGCCTCCACGTGTGGCCTGAGGACGTGTGCCCGCGAGACCTCGGTACAGAACAAGCAGGAGAGGAACAGAGAGAACTAGCAGCCCTTGACCGCAGTCAGCCAGGCAGAGTAGACCTTAATGCATACTAGAGCTTGCTTCCTCCCTCTGGAGGGTAGCTCAGGATATTTTGGAGGTCTCTTCCAGCCTTGACACTTTATGACTCCATAAAGAAAAAGCTGGTTCCCTTCACCCTGAACTTGCCTCTGACAGTGGGCCTCCTGGGGTCAGGCAGTGAGGACTGTTTTTCTCCTGTTTGGGTGCTGCCCCACTGACCTGCATACTGGGGCCAGGAGGAAAGAGAAAGAGAAGGAGAACTATCACCTCTTTGCTCCCTCTTCCTTCCACCCCGCCCCCATGCCCTAAGGATCAGAGTCTCCCCTGCCATCTCCCTAGCCCACAGGAAACCAGACCCTGCTGAGCCCAGGGGCATCGAGAGGCAGAGGCGGGCCTCGGGCCAGCAGAAGCAGCTGCGGAGGTGTCGTCCTGCTGTGGGGGTGCAGAGAAGCCAGACTTTGGTTTTTTTTGTTTTTGTTTTTTAAGATTTTATTTATTTATTTGACAGAGAGAGAGAGATCACAAGTAGGCAGAGAGGCAGGCAGAGAGAGAGGAGGAAGCAGGCTCCCTGCTGAGCAGAGAGCCCGATGTGGGGCTCGATCCCAGGACCCTGAGATCATGACCCGAGCCGAAGGCAGAGGCTTTAACCCACTGAGCCACCCAGGTGCCCCGAGAAGCCGGACTTGGAAGGTCTCCTCTGAGACCGATGTAGGTAACCCCAACCTCTCTCCTGCCCCTCTAACGCCCTGAGAGAGGAGACTCAGAGGGAGGGTACCGGTGGGCCTGGTCAGGGTCAGCTCGGGAGCCGCGGGTCTGTTACCCCAGGCTGGTAGGAGCGGGGTTTTTGCAGGAGCATTCCAAGGAGCTCAGCGCCTGGCAGCCCAAGCCCGAGAGACACACAGGCCAGCCACTGCCAAAGGAGGCAGCCACGGGGCCGCTTCCCCCACAGACAGACGGGGTATTGATCCTGCCTGCACGCCCCCTCCCTCTCTTCACTTCATGGTGCAGCTAATGGCCTGGAAAAAACTGGCCAGCTGTTCCCCAGCTGTGACATAACGAGCTCAGGGACGATCAATGCCCGTTCCGGTGTCTAATTAGGCCGGGGAGCTGGCTGGGGTGAGAGTGCGGCCTGTTTCCTGAGGGCGCCACTTCCACTCCGGTCCCCAGCTGCTGTCTGCTGGCGGCCACCTGGGCCCGAGCATCTGCGCCCTGGAGGAGGGGGCAGGGCCCTCCGGCGGCCCCGGGGAGTCTCCTGACCCAGAGCTCCTTCTCCAGCAGCAGAAGCAGGGACTCTGTCACCATGTCAGGTGGGGGTGGAGAGGCTGGTGGGGAGAGCCCGGCCTGCAGGGGAAGCCCCGGAATCCCAGGGTGCTGTCACACCCCTCCCCTCCATCCCCCTCTGTCACTCTGTGCAGTGACCTTCAATCCCCACCCTCTGACGCCCTGCCCCGGAGACCCTGCCTGGGACCCTCCTCACCCCTGGTCCTGGATGCCCATCCCTGGGGCTGTAAGGAAGAGGCTGTGAGCAAGTTTGGCTCCTGGCCCGGCCTCCCTCTGCTATTTATACCCTCAGTCCAGGGAAGGATGGATCAGATTCTCAATGTGCTCACTGCAGAGGAGGAAGTGAGGGTGGAGAGAGAGATGGAAAGGGAAAGGTGTTCACTGAGGCAAAGAAACAGAGAGAAGTGGGCAGCAGAGGCCCATGGTGAAGAGGGCACGGGACTTGGAGAGTCGGAAGAACCGAGAGCAAATTCTCAAGAGAGATCAGAGGAGGGAAGCCAAAGAAGAAACAGAAAAGGGAGAAATGGGGCCACGGTGAAGAAAGGGGATGGGATCCAAGTAGCAGGACACACCCTGTGCTGGGTGGAGTCGGGCCACAGGTGCCAGATCAGACGTCCCATCAGGGGAGGTGCTGGCCCGTGTGTCCAGGGGCCTGGTGTGAAATTACAGGCCTCATGAGAATGGCTGGGGTCAAAGAGGCTTGTCTGGAGCTGGGCAAGGACCTTCTAGAATCCAGGCTCTGGGTGCTGCTTTCTGGGGGTGAGGGTATGGGCAGGGAGATGGAAGCGGAGGTCAGAGGAATGTGGAGGGGAAGAGGAGGGGTGACTGCTGGGGAGTCCGGGGTGCAAAGGCCTGGGAGGGAGGGATCTAGGCATTCTGCCATCTCCACTTTAGGCAGCCTGACCTGGCCCCAAGGCTTTTTGGGTAGCCTACGCCTAGCTGGTGACATCTTTCAGGCAGTCTCCAGCCTTTCCACTATTCGCATAGTCATATACAAATCAGTCCGCTGGAGCTGCTTAGAGGGGAGGTCTTTCTGGGGCCCCTTCCGAGTCCCAGCAGTGCATTTCTTCCTGACTGTGATTCCCAGAGGAATGACCTGGTTTGTGGAAAGCAGAAGTACCCACTGCTATTTCCTGCACCTGCCCCCTGCCCCTGGGGCCCTGAATCATTTAAGCTGTCAGGGCCCTGGCCAGAGACGTCTCTCAAGGACAGTTGCTGACTCAGACTTGAAATCTACAGCTGCAAAGGACCTTAGGGAAATCTACAAGCCTATCCTGAGCCCTCAATTGAAACTGAGGCTCAGAGAATTTAGGCGAGTAGCCCCATGTGCCCGCTCACTTATGCAGATGCTGTCTCTGGACTCCAAGTTCAGTGCTCCTTCCAGAATGCCAGTCTGTCCATCTCTTCCTAAGCCCCTTCTAGGAGTAGGAAGGATTTTCTCTTACGAGCTTGGCCCTCTTGCTTGGACCTCCTAGCAGACATTGTGGGAAATCAAAGAGGTGAAAAGGTCGGGGCCTAGAGGACAGTAAGTCCCCCAGGAGACACAAAACCGGTTGGGTTTTCCAGGGTAGGAGCCTGTTCCCTGGAGACTTCAGTCTCTGCGGGCAACACTGCCCTCTTGTGGCTTCTGGCCGTCAAGGCAGCCTGGGGGATGGTTCCTCTTCCCCATCCCGGGGCCTCACTCTCCAAGGACCCCTGGCCCAGTGCCAGGAGAATTTAGACCCTGGAAGGCCCCCCAAGGGGCCACTTAGAAGCCATCTCTCCGAATCCCTGAAGGGCCCTGGCCCTTCCTTGGACTGAGGGGCAAAAGAGTCGACTGTGGGGGAGGGTCCTGTGTTCAGGTGGATCCGGAATCCATGGGGAGGGCCTTGTAGAAAAAGGGAATGTCTGGGAAAGAGGCCACAGGGCCTGTATCTCTGTCCCCAGCAGTGTCCAACCTGCAGAAGGAAGGGTCAGGCTGCCTGAGGGTTCAATGGGATTGAGGGGGTGAAGACCCTTCGCTGAGATGGGACTGCCCCAGAAATGTAGATCAGGGGCACCCCCCACCGCCACCTCCAAGTCAGAGACCAGGCACTGCCGGGGTGCTCTGTGGAGCCCAGTTTGGGAAACCCAGCCCGGCTCTTCATTCTTAGGCCAGAGCAGAGGACCTCATTCCTGCACAGGGATGAGCAGCTGGGTGGTCCGGAGTGCTGTGTCTCTGCAGATCAGGCTGGGCAGCTTCTTAGGGCATCATGAATCTAGAGGGGGAGACTTTCCTGGCACTCAGATTCCCTTACCACTCCACCCTCCACCTCCTCCACACACAGTGGACGCGCAGGTTGCTCTGAGAACCCCACTGGGGGCACGAGAGTCAGGCTCTCACTGCTTCATCTCTGACCTCCCCCTCCTCTGAGCTGACTGTGTTGTATGTTCACCGACGCAATGTCCTTGGTGACCTGTTTGTTTTCTCTCCTCCCTCCAGGCCTGAAGGACAAGGAAAATTCCCAGCCTGGAGTTCAACCCCTCACTCTGGAACTTGTGAGTTCAGTAAATACTTATTGACTGACTCACTAAAAAGACAAAGGATGGCACGTCTGAGGCCCTTCATTTCTCTGCTCGAAACAATTTTGCTGTGTTGGCTTTTCAGACTGGCTTACCCACAGCCTGGCCAACCTACCTGTCTTTTCTCCTTTCTTCCCTACACGTGGAATATTTTTTCAGTCACAGTGCCCTGATAGTCCCTAAATTTGCCTGTCTCCATGTTTTTTTCCAGACCAGCTCCTTCCTTCTTGATTCTCCTCTTCCTCGACCCCCTTCCTTTACCGCCAGTTAAAATCCTACCCTCCTTTAAGACACATGCCGCTGCCTTCACGAAGGCTGCTCAGATTTCCTGAGGGAGTGGGTTCACTTTTTTCCCTTTAAATCTCCACAGCACTTAGACTCTCCCTGGAAGCTTATAACCTGCTTTGTCCCCATCCTAGATTGTAAGCACCAAGAGGGCAGGGTTTGTATTCCCTTCACCTCACACCCCCTACACAGAGCTTTGCACATAGTAGGTGCTCAATAAACACTTCTTATATTAGGTGAAATGGAGTTTGCTGTTTGGGCTGCTGGGAGCTGAAAGAGGTGGGAATGGGGTGCTCCTGAGCTTTAGGAGACTATCAGAGTGGGCTCAGAATGGGGAGGTTAGGACCTGTATAGGGAAGTGAGTGAGGAGGTCTGGGCACCCTCAGAACATTGCTGGGGAAGAGGAACACTTTGCTGAAGAGAAGAGGAGGCCAGGCGGGCCTTGGAGATGTGGTGGGTTAAAGAAGGGCACCAGGCATTAGGGGACCACAGGTTGACCCCAGCCTCAGGTCTGGTAGACCCCAGTTGTCTGCATCCTTAATGACAGGCAAAAAAAGGAGTAGGAATCAGGAGGCTTGAATTCTGGTCTCTTTTGCTGGTCAGCTGGGTGGCCTTGGGCAAGTTGCTTCTCTTCCCTGGGCCTCTTCATCTGTAAAATAGGTGCCTGACCTCCTATGACCCTTTGAGTTCTGCTAGTCTGACTCCATATCCAGATCCTGAAGCAGAGGGCTGCTGATCAATGGGGAGCTGCACATGCCCCCCTCCCAGGCCCAAGCACTGGGAATGACCCTAACTAGGACCTGGACAGCCCCAGAGAAGATGACAGGGCCTAAAGCTGGGGCCTGACTCAGATGATGCAGAGGTTGGGGCAGCAGAAGACGGTGTGCCCAATTCAGAGCGAGTAAAGCACCCAGTAATCAGAGCACAGGGCAGGGTTTTCAAGGAGTCCGCTTCCTTTGCTGTGCTTCCCTGTCCTCGTCCTTGCCACCTCCCCAGACTTAGTAAATATAGATCTGGGATTTGAAGCCCAGCTGCTCAACTGTGTGGCTCTGAGAAAGTCACTTAACCTCTCTGAGCCTCGCTTTGCACATTTATGAATGGAGTGACTAAAATTAACTCAGAAGATTGTCGTGAAACTCTGTGAACGTGCCCAGGACTGTGTGTCCTGCCGGATCTCCCCTCCTGAGTCTGGGAAAGGACAACTGATACAGATGGCTTCACAGGCCACAGGGCCAATGGTTCATGGTGCTTTGCAAGTGCCCTGGGCGGGGGGCATGGCGAGGGGTAGTCAGATGGTGGGGAGGTTGGCTGGGAAGAAGAGGGAGAGGGAGAGGGGTATTGCCAAAGCGGTCCCTGACTGCTAGTGAGGAAGGCCCCCCCCCCCACCCCCGGTAGACCGACACATTGTGTAATCGACAAGGACCCTGGAGCTCTCTATAATTTTTCTTTGGGGTCCAGCATTGAGCCCCAGCTGATGGATGAAGGGGGTGCTATATGGGGAAGGCTCCCCAGTCTCATAGCAGGCCTAGCCTGCACATGCACTGTGGGTGTTCCTGCCACTCTTTTGAGCCTGGTTCATCCAAGGCCCCCAGTTTCTAATCTGGTTGGGAAGGATTTATTTTTGGGTCCCCGTAACCTAGCAATGGGCTCACATGACCAGTGGCAGCTGCAAGCTGAATATACCGTTGGATCTTGGCTCCTGGCAGGGGGTGTAGGCCAGACTGTGGGGGAATAAAGGGAATGGAAAGGCTCTCACCTCTGCTTTCCTCTGCAGCCCCCTCAGCTCGGCCCCCAGATGGTGGGCGCAGGGGTGGGGGCGTGGGGAGCAGGCATGGCTGGTGTTGGCACAGGCGCTCTGGACAGCCGGGAGCTGTAGTGGGGAGGTCCCGGCTGTGAGCCTGCTGTGGCGTGGGGAGAGCTGGGTGTCCATGTGGTTGTGGGGTGCAGAGAGGAGGCGATGCTGGTGTGCTGGGGGCAAGCCCCGGCTGGGGGAGCAGGCGGTTGAGCCGACAATCTGTGTTGCGGGATCTCAGGGACGCCCCTGGTCAGTGCTGGAATCCCAGCATTCAGCTTCTTCCCTTTGTCCCCCGTTCAATTGTTAATATCCCTGGGACAGAGAACACATTAGCTGCTATCAGTGTGAGTGGATTTATCAGCCTCTTTCCTGAGAGCAGGTTTCGATGGAGGCAGAGACAACAGAGGGCAGTGGGGGCCGCGAAGAAGGTGAGGGGCTCCCGGGAGAGAGCTGTGGGTGCGTAAAAGGCATTCGATAGATATTTACTGAATAAGTGGATGGGTGGATGAAAGAGAAACTTGGTTAGCTTCCTGATCTCTTCTTGAGGACGCAGGAAAGGGTGGCTGAGGGTGGTTGTGACCCCGTTAAGAGGTGCGGGTCGGCAAGGGTGCGACAGTGCCTCCCTGAGGAGCAAGTCTGGGATGGAGAGATCAGACCTCAGCACCGAGGGCCCCACCATGATACTGAGGAGAGGGGGTGCCATTGCTCCCACCGTGACAGTGACAGGAGCCCATCCCTGGGCATGCGTGCAGCATGCTGGGCGCTGGATCTCTGATGTGGGTTGTGGGGCCACCCCAGTTTCTCCACCTCTGTCTTCCCACGTCCTCCATCACGCTAAACTCTGACGGGAGGGATTGCAGGGTGGGGTGGGGGATGGAGTGTCATTAGCTACTCCAAACTCTGACTGAGATCATTTAATGAGGTACGGCATAAGCAGTGCCTCCCCAGACGGGGTGCTCCAAAACTAGTCTCATCACCGTCATCATCATTACTGTTATTATTATTATTTTCTTAAAAGATTTATTTATCAGTGGGGGGTGGGGAGAAAACAAGCAGAGGGAGGGGCGGAGGGAGAGAGAATCCTCAAGCAGACTCTCTGCTGAGCACGGAGCCCCACACAGGGCTCAATCCCAGGATCCTGAGATCATGACCTGAGCCGAAAGCAAGAGTCGGATGCCTAACTGACTGAGCCACCCAGGTGCCCCCAGGCCAGGCCAGGCAGTTTCCCCTCTCTCCACACTCCCAAGCCAAAATGGCTGCCAGCAACTGAGGGGACGCTCCAGGATCCACCACCTCGTTGGAACCACCTTTCCTAACACCTCTCTGGGAGTGGCCTCAGGACCTGGAGACTTGGCCCGCTGGCTCCCATGCCAGTTGTCTGGCCAGCTGGGGTAAACTGTACTAGCTCCCCAAGCCTGAAAAGAAGGCTATGTTTGTATTGCGGGCTTCCTATCTCTATTCAATGAGCTGGGCGTGTGTGTGTGTGTGTGTGTGTGTGTGTGTGTGTGTGTGTGTGTGTGTGAGAGAGAGAGAGAGAAGAAGTGATGCCCATTTTAGAGATAGAAAAACTAAGGCACAGATGGCCAACTCACCAGCCAAGGCCTTACCACCAACCAATAGAGTAGAGTCCAGCTAGAATCAAGGTTTTCTTCCCAATCCAGTGCTCTCTCTATAATGCTGTGCTGGTGAGTCTGTGTGTCTGCTCTAGCTCTTTCTCAGTCCTTGGAAAGGGGCCATTGGCTAGGCCCCTGCAGGAAGCGTATGGGTGCTGATCAGGCTTTACCTGACTTCAGAGGGTTTGACTGATCTCAAGATGATCTTGCCAACATGTCAGCACAGGGGTTAATAAAAATCATTTTAATGTCTACAGGTTTACATTTGGTGCTTTAATTTGATTTCCCTGTAAGGTGTATGTTTTGTTTTTGGCTGTTTCCTGGAAGGCAATGGCCATTTCTATGGAATAGGCTTTAGGGTTTCTGCCTAGAGGCTCACGTCAGGTCTCCAAAGAGGTCCAGGGGATATGGAGGAAGGGGTAAGTGCTTCAGCTTCAAGCAGGCCTGGGTTCAAATATTGGCGCTGGCACTTCCTATCTGTGTGATCTGGGGAAAGTCACTTAACCTCAGGCTCCCATTTCCTCATCCATAAAGTAAGGTGAATAAAGGCTGCCTCATAGAATTCATGTGAGGAATGAAGGTACTGTATATGAAGGACTTGGCACTTGTAAGAGCTCAAGAAAGGGGTTTTGGGGACACCGGTGATCACTGCTTTGGCTCTGGGCTGGTCAGTAGCCTCTTCTCGGTTGACTTGGGGCCTGGGGCAGCCACTTTGCTCTCTCCGGGGTCTCTGGGTAAGTCATTGTTTTCATGGTTCTTTGGGTTGGGTCTGTTCTTCTCTTTTGGAGGCAGAAAGAGTTTCTGGATAGGCAAGTCTCAGGGCAGAGAGCTCTGGAGTAGGTATCATGCCCGAATTCCTGGCCTAGGCTGATAGCTCTGCTATGCATGGCTTTTGACAACCTCTTCACCTCTCTGGGCCTCAGGAACATGTGTGCTCTGGCCTGTAGGGTGTCTTACAGCTCTGCCATGTTAGGCTCCTATCCTTGGGTGTCAGTCACGTAGCTGGGGGAACTGAGGGTTTCTTCATGGTGGGAAGCCATGCCCCTCCATCTCACCCCCAAAGGTTCGTCACGTGGCTTTGGGTCCTCCACGGATGGGGTTCTGCAGCTCAGTCTAGTCCTACTGATCCAGAGCGAGCTGTGCCTTCCCGAGTTCCTGGTGCCTGCTGTATCTTCAGGGAACAGTCTTGTAGTGGTGTTACATGTGGGGGGGCGTGGGGATGTTAGATCCCTCCCCCATCTCCATCGGTTTTCACAGCCTGCACCATATAAACATACACAATCTAAGAAAACAATAGTAATGTGCTTTCTGGGGGACAAAGCAGGGTTAGGACAAGGCCTTTAGCTCCCCTTCAAGCCTGAATGCCACTCTTGAACCTATCCGCTGTACATATTTGGCAGCTGTCAAAGGAGCCAGCCCCTGGGACCTTGGCCCCTGCCAGGCCTAACCCTGGTACTCGGTGTCTCCACCGACTGGCCTGCTGCAAGAGCATCTTGGTTCTGATGTCGCACAGAAGCATACAATGGCAGGGCTGTCCGGAGACTCAGGATCATCTAGCCTATATTCTCTTTGAACAGATAAGTAAGAAACCAAGGCCAGAAATGGGAAGTGACTTGCCCAAGGTCATACAGCTAGTAAGTGCCAGGGCCAGGCCTTAAACCTGGATTCTCTGATCCTAAGTACCCTTTATACTTCATCAGGGGGTCCAGGAGGGTCTCTCCTGCCCTCAGTCATCTGGCCCCATGAGGGTTTTGAGATGTCACTCCAGCACCCCGAGAGACGTGAGGGGGGTTGGAACCACCCCTGAGCGCCCATCCTGGGGGCACTGGTGCCTGGCTCCTTGCTTCAGAAGTGGCTCCAAGGGGCTGGGAGGGAAGCAGGAGGCCATTAGGACCCAGAAGCTCCTGGAGCATCCCGCTCTGCCGGCTGCCTCTCACCGCTCACTGCAGTGGTTCAGGCTTCAGCAGCCTTGGAGAAGCATCAGCTGAGAGGAGCTATCACATGGGAGCCGGGAGCTGCTCAGCAAAGGTAGGAGTTGCTGACTAGGCCAGGAATGGGGGCCAGTCCCAGGGCCTGATGATGAGCGCTGAGGTACTCTGCAGGAGGGTCACTCTGTGTCCCAAGGACCAGCCCACCCTACCTTATGGTGGGCAATTTGGTCAAGGGATGGGCTCCCAGGTCAAGGGATGGGCTCCCAGTATCCCAAGGATATTGCTCTCAAGGCGGTATTGGGGTGTGGGCATCTCTGAAGCCTAGAGATGGGGGTTGATCTCCTGCCAGAGGGAGTACCCACATCCTACGGACAGACAGGGTTCCCCATCTGTCTTACTCCATGTCATAGAGATGGGTCCCCCGCATCTTAGGAACGGGTCCCTTGGTATGTAGGCTGATGGGCAACTCTGCGTCCTGGGCGTGGGCAACTCTGCTGGGGAGAGGTGTGGTTGCCCCTTGGAGATCTCCCCTGGCTCACAAGGGCCATGCTCTCGTCTGAAGGAAGGCCGTGTTCAGGTCCTTGGGATGGAAGCTCTGTATTTGGGGAACAGGTGCATGCGAATCCCAACGACACCTCTTTGGCCTTGGGCTGGGCACTTATGCATATCTTGCATCCTGACACAAGGATATTTGTAACTTGACCATGCCCCGGGTAGGAGGCCAGACCCGAGCCCCTGTGGTGGCAAAGCCTGCCAGGTACTGAGAGGTCCTGGAGGTGAGGGAGGGCTTGCTGGCAGGAAGCAGTGGGAAGACAAGAGCGTGTGAGAAGGCATGATGATGTGAGCCAGGAGTGGAGTGAGGCTCTCTGGGTTTCCCCCCGACACCATGAGGCACAGTCCTCCCCTCCTTAACCCCCACCCGTCAGTGAGGGAGCGCTGGGGAGCAGGAACGTTGGTCCGTCTGTTATGACGGAAATGGGAATCCTGGAGTTTAGGAGCCAGGGTGGAGATCCTGGCCAGGCCGAGGGGGCTCCAGAAACGAGAAGTGCCCAATGCTTTCTTGTCTAGAGCTCCATCATGGCTGCGCAGTAGCCCCTCTATCTCCTCGTGGAAACCGTGTCTGCATTCCTCAGTCTGGGACCCTGGGTGGGCCTTGCTGGCAGACTCTTGATGTCTATGCAAACATGGAGGGCCTTTACTCCTTTAGCTCCCAGGGCCCCAGAGCCATGTCTTCTGGGCCCCACTCCCAGGTGGAGGGGACGAGAAAGCCATGGCCTGGAGAGTAAGGGGCAAGGATGCCTCCCCTCAATATCGCTTTCTGCATTTTTCCCGGTAGAGTGTCTTATGAGCAGCTGATGTCTCCACTTTTGAGCCCTCTCTTCACCTTCTCTGTAGAGCCTGGGTCTATGTGGCCATTTTAACTGTGAAATGAGCTTTCTGTTAACCCCAGGGAGAGGCACAGCCCTAGGCAATTGTCCAAAGTTAGGGCTGCACAAGTCCAGGAGACCAGGTTACCCTTTCCAGGGCAGAGTCCCCCGGCTGGCACACAGCTGACCTATTGAGTGTGCTTGGAGCAGGTACTAAGGAGCGGGGACTCAACAGACCAGTTTGAATTTGATGCAATTCAAAGTTATATTGAATACATATTGCACTCACGGCAAGCTTGAAGTTAAATTAGTGCATGGTTGGTGGTAATGCCCAAACCCAAGGGTTGCTGTAAGGCTGTCACTATGGGGAGGGAACAGGGATGGTCTGCCCCACGTGGTCCACTTTATTGCAGTCAGAGAAGTGAAGGGTTTTTAAACTTAGCAACCACCAGGCCCTTGGTAGCCCAGGAACTCAGAGTCATCCATCAAATGTTGTCAGATATGGGAATTCTGGAGGTCGTTCAGTTCAACCTTCTCATTTTGCAGATGAGGAAACCACGATCCAGGGAACTTTGACTTGTCTACAGACAGTCCACCAGACTTGGCATGTCCATAGTTTGCCTCAAATTTGCGTACCATCACACATTATACCGGGAGAAACTGGACTGCAAGAATTTGATATGGAAATGAAAATAATTTTAATTGCATTATTATTTCAATTATATGCAAACTTAATATGGATAATGAGGCACATAAAACATTTGATGTGCCATTTGGTCAGGAGAAATGAGAGATGCTGAAACCCCAGATTTTTTCCCCTCCCCATTCCTTCAAGTTGTCTTCTCTGCTTTATGCTCACCCATTTCCACAATCACAGTGACCTACCCACACTCACACCCACCCCCACTCCCACCCCAGACACCTACTTCTCCCTCCTTGCTCTGGAATGTGCTAACAGTCCAGGGCCAAGAGGACTCTGGGCCAGGGATCTGCTCCAATGAGCAGAGATCTAGAGACCCAAGGAGTAGGAGGTTAGGAGCATTTCCTCTCCCACCTGCAGGAGCACAGTTGGCCTTGAGAAGCTGATGAGTGGGTGAAGAAGGGCAGCTTTCAAGTGACCTATGCCCTTCTGGCTTTTGGGTGCAGTGGAGGCTGGATGGGTTGACATCTCAGTTTCCTTCCCCAGATGGCAGTTCTTTGTCTTGGGGATGCAGATGTCATAAAAGACTAAAGCACAGTCCTTCCCCCTTTCAGGTGATCTCTTCCCAGTGGTAGCCCCAGAGCACTGACAGACATTTTTAGAGATGATTCAGGTTCAACAGCTATTCACTGAATGCCTACTGCATTCCAGCTGCTGTGGAGGGCACAGCGGGGTGGGCTGGAGTGCTGGTCCTGGAGCCAGAGTGCCTGGGTATGTACCCAGACCTTGCTGCCTTTGGTAAGTTACTTGACCTCTCTGGGCCTCAGTTTCACCAACTGCAAAATGGGGATGAGAATAATACCTACCTTGGAGGTTGTGTGAGGATTAGAATGAGCTTATTTATGTACAGTGCTTAGAACAGGGTTGGGCATTTGGAAACCACCATTATAAATGTTAGCACTTCTGGGTGGTATTGTTATGAAGTCTCACATGATCCTCCAAACAGACGTGAAGTAGCCATTATTCCCTTCATTTTACAGATGCCTTCATGAGGAAAGTGAAGTCCTGAAGAGTCACAGAGTCAGTAATTCCCAGACCTGGGATTGGAAACCAGATCTTGTGTCCCTTCCACTCCCCAACAGCACCTGCCATTCTGAGAGACAAGGGATCAGGAAATTGACATAAGCAACTTGAAAACTGAGGCACTATCCCGGAGCTCAGCGGGACCCTAGGAGAGGGAGACAGAGGATTTAGAAACTCTGGATAACAGTCCCTGAGAGAGGAGAAGGGCATGGAGAACAGAGGAAAGGAAAAGAAAAAGGAGCTGGAGACCACTCAGAAGGTGGAGTGTTGAGTGAGTGAGGCTCTGCCATCTCTCATGTTTCCTGCTTCTTCGAGGTCACCAAGGCAGACCAGAGCCAGGAAGCAGAGATGAGCTTCTGAGCCCTCAGTTCCATTACATGCACAGCCTGGCCTGGAAGGCTGGCGATTAGAGCCTGTCTGGGAGGCTCCAGCAGGAGGCGCCCTCTCCCCCGATCCCCACACACAAAATTGGCAAGCCTGTTAAGCCTGGGCCTGGGCTGGCCATCCCAGGGTCACTGGACTAGGATGGGGGATGGGCCTGTGACGGGAGGTGCCCTGGGTGTCCTCTTTCGGCCCCATGGAGTCCTCTCCCATCCCCCAGTCATCAGGGAACTCTTCCACTCTGGGGAGGGTCCCTCAAACCCCAGGTCCCTCTACTGCCAGCGGGGTCCCAGAGGTGGGGCTGCGGGACGTGGCCTCGGAATCTGTGGCCCTCTTCTTCATGCTCCTGTTGGACTTGATCGCTGTGGCTGGCAATGCTGCTGTGATGGCCGTTATCGCCAAGACACCCGCCCTCCGAAAATTCGTCTTCGTCTTCCACCTCTGCCTGGTGGACCTGCTGGCCGCCCTGACCCTCATGCCCCTGGCCATGCTCTCCAGCTCTGCCCTCTTTGACCATGACCTCTTCGGGGAGGTCGCCTGCCGTCTCTACTTGTTCCTGAGCATATGCTTCGTCAGCCTGGCCATCCTCTCGGTGTCGGCCATCAATGTGGAGCGCTACTATTATGTTGTCCATCCCATGCGCTACGAGGTGCGCATGACGCTGGGGCTGGTGGCCTCTGTGTTGGTGGGCGTGTGGGTGAAAGCCTTGGCCATGGCTTCTGTGCCAGTGTTGGGAAGGGTCTCCCGGGAGGAGGGGGCTCCCAGCGTCCCCCCAGGCTGCTCACTCCAATGGAGCCGCAGTGCCTACTGCCAGCTTTTCGTGGTGGTCTTCGCTGTCCTCTACTTCTTGTTGCCTCTGCTCCTCATCCTTGTGGTCTACTGCAGCATGTTCCGGGTAGCCCGAGTGGCGGCCATGCAGCATGGACCGCTGCCCACGTGGATGGAGACACCCCGGCAACGCTCTGAGTCCCTCAGCAGCCGCTCCACTATGGTCACCAGCTCGGGGGCCCCCCAGACCACGCCGCACCGGACGTTCGGGGGAGGGAAGGCTGCAGTGGTCCTTCTGGCTGTGGGGGGACAGTTCCTGCTCTGTTGGTTGCCCTACTTTTCTTTCCACCTCTACGTTGCCCTGAGTGCTCAGCCCATTTCGACTGGGCAGGTGGAGAACGTGGTGACCTGGATCGGCTACTTCTGCTTCACTTCCAACCCGTTCTTTTATGGATGTCTCAACCGGCAGATCCGGGGGGAGCTCAGCAAGCAGTTTGTCTGCTTCTTCAAGCCGGCTCCGGAGGAGGAGCTGAGGCTACCTAGCCGGGAGGGCTCCATTGAGGAGAACTTTCTGCAGTTCCTTCAGGGTACAGGTTGTCCCACGGAGTCCTGGGTTGCCCGACCCCTCCCCAGCCCCAAGCAGGAGACACCTGCTGTGGACTTTCGAATTCCAGGCCAGATAGCTGAAGAGACCTCGGAGTTCCTGGAGCAACAACTCACCAGCGACATCATCATGTCGGACAGCTACCTCCGTCCCGCCCCCTCACCTCGACTGGAATCATGACAGGCTTCTGGCCACTTGGAGGGAGTTGGGGCTGGGGCCGCTTATGACTGACGGAACACCTTGCGGGACCATCTATTCCCAGCTAGCAGGGGCTGGGGCTGGGGTCTCTGCTCACAGCTTTTGTTTAGTGTTTTCTGGGTCGGGAACAATGACAACAGAATGACGTGTGGCAAAAGCCTTGGACATGGCTATGATCCTTGACTACTGGGGGAGGGAACCTGGTGAAATGGTAATGAGAATAAAGGGTCACGAAGGTGAGATGATGCCTTTCAACCAGAGAACTTTCCAGGCCTCAGGAAGCAGGGAAACTCTCTAAGGGTAGGAGTTGGAGGATATAGAGCCGCAGGCCAGGTTTGGAGTTATCCTGGGGATCCTTTAGGGTATTTCATTTTTCAGTGTAATTGTCCAGGGCAGTAATTGCACCCCAGCAAGGTAAGAAAGGGACGTGTGTCTTCTCCTTTCCTTGCTAGGCTTAAAAAGAACTAAAAGTACAGCTAAGTGTTTCCATTTGTTTAATGGATCTTTTTCTAGTTTTAGACCCGAGGTTTCCTTAAGCTGAGAGGGCCAGCAGGGTATATTCCTTTCCTGAGTTTGGCCAGAAGCAAGGGGAAATGGCAGGCAGGGGACAGAGAGTAGAAGGCAGGAAAGCTGACTGCAGCTCTCTCCCACCCTCTGGGAATAGCCCTTCTGTTCTATTTTGCTGTCTCTCTCTTGGACATGGGAGATAAAGCTTCCGGCCTGATCTCAGCAACGGAAAGGATACAACAGGACTCTTTCTTCTTATTTTTTAGAATGAAGAAGTGAAAAGATTGGGGTTTAGGTGGCTGAAGATGGGGGTTAGGATTTGAATTGCTAAGGTGGATGAATACAGAGAGGCCAGATAATCACCTTGACCAATAATATTGCAATTTTTTTTTTCTTCCTAGGATTGGCCTCCCTGATCTCTCTCCTCATGGCAGTGACCCACCTCCAGCCCCCTGGACAATCGGGTACAAAAGACTAAGGTTGGGAGTGGGAAGGGTGGGGTTTCCACAGTCCATTAAATGCCTCCCTACTCCCATTCATCGCTCTCAAAATTAGCTTCAGTGACAAAGACTTAAATCTCTCTATCTGCAGCCCTGGGTTGGAGAGAGGGCACAGGAGTTGGGTTCAGATGTTCACTGACTGAGACTGTAGGAACTTGTTGGTTGGTATCAGTGGTGGTATTTGCAAGGGAGGGGGAATAGTTGCAAACTGGACAGGACACCCATCTGGGACTACCTGTCCATCCACTTCCCTCAGTTGAATAAAGTAACATTCAAGGGTTGAGGAAGGACCAGAGGGTGCTTTGATCTGTATTTGAACAAATTCCTGGCTCATTGAACATTAAAGGGTAAGATGGGTTGGTGGGAGTGGGATAGTTTCCCCTTTGAAAGGCCAATAAATATTTTTTATTTTAAAAAGTTATACTGATATCAACATTTACTATTTCAGTTCAATTCGGGGCATAATAGTTGAATACCTAGTATTTTCTGGGACCCACACAGAGTCACTGCGTTTGAGGAGTTCATAGTCTAATTTTACCAGGTACCTTGTATTTTTACAGAGCATTTATATCTGGTAAAGCACTAAAGAATGTTTGAGAAATATATTGGAGACTATATTGGAACTCAGTCCACTGCAGCAAGATACCTACACGGAAGCTTCCTGTGGATTGTGGAAAGCGTGAGGGTTGTAAATGAAACTCTAGTTGTGGAAAAGAATTTATTAATTGCAACTGGGCAAACGACCCCCCCCTTTTAAAGATTTTATTTATTTATTTGACAGAGACACAGAGAGAGAGAGAACACAAGTAGGGGGAGTGGGAGAGGGAGAAGCAGGCTTCCCACCAAGCAGGGACCCTGATGCGGGGCTCAATTCCAGGATCCCAGGATCATGACCCAAGCCAAAGGCAGACACTTAATGACTGAGTCACCCAGGTGTCCCGCTTTCCCCCTTTAGATGTAGGGAATATTTACAAGTTTTTGTCTTCCTACCACCTGGCTTACTTTAGTCTAGAACCTATTACACTGAAGAAATCCCTTAGATAGTATATCTACCAAAGAGAATCTTTCGTGATTGAAAAACGTGTTCTTCTCGCTCTCCTCCTTTTTAAGATAAACTCATAAGAGAGGCATCTCATTTGTAGATTAAGGGGGAAAAAACTCTTCAAACATCAGGGATCAGCTAGTAGGCCCTACACATTGCCAGCAGGTGGCAGTGTGAGTCCAGTGGAAACAGGAAAGGTGCAGGCATGGGGGGAGGTGGGGGTGGGGAGAGGGAGTGAGGAGAGGGGAGGACAGGAAACATTGTCTGGCAGCCATTTTGTTAATTTATTTTGTCTTCTCCTTTGACTTTGCCCTCCAACCCTTGCTTCACATACAACAAAAAAGAAAATTTTAAGTGCAAGGATATCTCTAATTCAGGCTGATATTTCCTAACACTGTGGTCTCACTGGTGTTTATTACAGAATTTGACATAGGCTGGTTCATTTGCCATTTATTTTTCCCTAAGTGGATCATGAAGGAAATAAAAATTTCTCTTCTATCATGGTGACAATTATGGTGACAACCAGGACAACTTGGTAAAGTTTGCTATGTAGTCCTTGGCTGTGAAAGCTGTTCCTGGACAAAATCTGACCTCTCTTGGCTCAAAAATCAACAGGTTGAGACATCTGACCAATCCGTTACTCTTCCTGCATCTGGGTGGTGTTGGGATAACTTCCAAGCCTAGATGAAAACTTTCTGTTGTAAAGGTCTCCCCAGGTAACATCTTACAGGGGCGCGGTAGGAAAGGGGTGAATTTAGAGGCAGACATCTATTTACTCACTGTGTGAACTTGGGAAAGATGCTTAATTTCTCTGAGCCTATTACTTCATCTGTAAAAACGGGGGTAACATTACCTACCTCACAGGGTTGTTGTGAGGATTGAAAGAGATGACCATGTGGAAGCACCTAGCCATATCTGGCAATAAATATTGGTTCTACCCTTTCCTCTTGCCCTATTCCCCCATACGTATTGATTATGGAAAAGCCATCCTTTTTATTCTAACAGTCATTTGGGAATAAGTAGGAGGCTTTTCAAATTTTCAAGAACTGGCATTACTAAGTTATAGTGGATGAAGTTGTTAAAGGTGCCTCTCATGAAATCCCTCTAATGAATCATCATCATATAGACGTTTCTGTTCTGACCTTATATGCTAAGGTTTAGATTCTATTAGGGAAATAATTTTAATCCCAGAGAACAGTTTGGGGGACCACAAGAGTTCTCCTCTCTAGAATGTATGGTGAGAGTATTTGTGCAGCTATTTGGCAGTAAAGGTAATTCATGGCCACTTTCACAGGTAGTACCCAGGATTATGAGTGAAAAGGCTAGGAGCCTGGGGCTTTCATGGAGGTTTATTTTCAGGTGACGCTACAGCTGAGATATATCTACTAGAACCTCCCTTTTTGGGTGGGACTACAACAGGAAATTTCAGTAGGGAGATTCACAGGATGCACTGGTTTGTTTTGCGGGTGTGGGCCTGAGGTTAACTGATCTTGGTAGAAGTCCAAAGCCCCTAACGCGGGATCATTTATCCGCGCTACAAGTGGCTTATATTGGAGAAAGGTATCACGGAAATCTTGTGGAGAACTACATGCTTACCTTTCAGATAACAGAGTATTTAGCGACTTCAGGTGGCCCTTTGTCAACACAGTCGCTGGGCAACTCGTAGGTAACGGCACAAGGACCTGGATACCATCTGAGAGCAGGAAGCGGTGGGACAAAGGGGAGGGCAGAAGAGGATGCTAAGGTCCCAGGCATGGTCCGCTTTACAGATCTCAAGATGTGAAGCGTGGCCGGCCCCAGGCTCTGCTGTTTGTTCCCATCCCGTAGATCGGGCTGAGACAACCCCCGCAGAGTGTCGTACACTTGGGAAGGGGCTTCGGGTCTCCACAGCGAGTGATCAAAGGGGCTTTTCTGGCCAGTGAGAAATTCTCAGCAGAAATTCCTGTGCGGGCTGTGGACTCTTATTTGGGAACCCCCACTCCCCATCCAAAGCCGGCTGTGTGATCTCAGGAGGGCGCTACCAACTGGGGAACCCAGTCCCTGGTTTTTCTACATTTATCCAAATAAGGCAGCCGAAAAGGACAAGAGGCACTAAAGTCGAGCCGCGAACCAGATGCTCGACAAGACACCGCTCCTCCGGGAACCACCGCTCCCACTCACCGGTCCTCTCCCCGTACTTCCGCTTTCCGTGACTCCTCCTCTACCCCGGCTGGAGAGTTTTGAACAGTACCGCGGTGGGGCGTTGCCGGAAGTGTCGTAAACGCCGGATATCCGGTTCCTTCGGGCGCTCAAGGAGCTGACGGAGAGGGCCGCCGCCCAGCCGTAGACGCTGTCTCAGCCAGCCGAGCCGCAACCTCCGCGGTGTGTGAGTGAGTCCGGGCTCGGTCCCCTCTCCCGCCGCCGCCATGGGTTGCACGTTGAGCGCCGAGGACAAGGCGGCGGTGGAGCGGAGCAAGATGATCGACCGCAACTTGCGGGAGGACGGAGAGAAAGCGGCCAAAGAAGTGAAGCTGCTGCTGCTCGGTGAGAGGCTGAGGGCGGGGCTGGCGGGGTGAACCGGAGGGCCTAGGCACTTGCGAGCCCTTGCCGGGGCGTGGGAGGGGGGGCTGGTCAGGCCTGGCCGGCTGAAAGGACCCCGAAGGGATCCAGAGGGCGTGACGGCCGTGGGGCGGGGTGTTGGGTTGGTGGCTTAGGCCCGGGAGGGCGTGATGAGGGGGTGGGGTTTGGGGTTGTGGGAATTGGGCTGGAGGGAGGGTGTGACTCTGAGTAGGAATGGGCGTTTGGTGAAGAGAGCTTGGGAGTGTGGGGCAGGAGGACATTGAGACTGTGTTAGGAATACGCGAAAAGCTCATAAAGGAGGAGCTGATATTAGAGGAGGTTTTGCAAGGTGTTGGAGTGTGTTGATAGCAGACGACGGGATAGAGTGTGTGGGGCTTCTATAATGGCTTATGAGTTTGGAGCATGGTGATGGAGCATGGTGATAGTGATACTCTGACAGGATGAAGTTGGGATGCTTGAATGATTAATGTAAATAGAGGGGATGGTACAGAGTGGTCACGTATGGACCCTGTCATTTAGTAGCAGGTGGGCATTTTGAACTATTTGTAAGTGGAGGAACCTTGGATTAACCAGGAACGTGAAGGTGTGTGGTTGAGATAATTGACAAGTTCTCGGATATAGAGGAAAAGAGCTTGGGTGCAGAAGCTGTCTATACTTTTCCACCTCCTATAATTTTTACTCTCTTGAGGTTTTATAACTCCTTCCCTTGTTTTTATAAAAGGGGAGGTGGTGTGAGCTGAGGAAATTTAAGGACTGGCTGGTTTGAGGTTTATGCCAAAAGATGTAGTGGACAATAGATTACATATTGGGAGTTGCTGAATAGTTGTTAGGGATGATGTGCAGTGGGGATGGAGTTACCTTAGGATAAATTATGAAATTGGATACACTATAAAAGCTGTGACGGACTTCTGGTGAGCTGTCTCTCCAAACTAAAAACATTGGCTTCAGAAAATTGCTGTTTATTTTACCCGACATTCGATTTGAGCAGCTTTTAGGTACAGCCAGATGCATTTTACTCAGCATGATTAGTTTAAACATTTTTGAACCTGGTTTCTAGAGGCTCAGTAAATCATATAAAGTACCCTGGCATCAGCTAACCAATTTGTTAAGTCACAGTTTCTTTACTATTAGTATTTTCTACAGTTCTGTTAGAGAGGAATAAGTAGGAGTAATGGTTTCTGTAAGCAACAGAACCTCCTTTTTTTTCAATAGAACTTTTTAAAACAATTTTTGAGAAAAATAAGTTGCTTTAGGAGAAGTGCCAATTTTTCATGGTGTAAAGCTCTGGAGGACAGAATGCACCACCATAACCCAAGACTTATTTTGTACTCCAGGATGTGCTGAGTGCCTATACTAATCTCTTCATGTTAACATATGTAGTTGTTTGTAGATTACAGAAGCCCTAGGAACAGCTCTTTAGGTATAGGGGGAAGGTTATGCATTGGAGCTTGAGCTTTTGGTTTGAATATCTGACATTTCATAACACATGAATTGAAATTGTAATTCTAGACTGCTACTCTCTGTTTAACAGGTATCATTTGTGGATGAGCATGGTCTGGGGCACATAGTAGTATGCTTATTAAATATTTACTAGTGTGAAGCACCTAATGTTGGGCTCCTTGGGCTCTTTTTAGATGTTTAACATAAACCATAATACTCAAGGCATTAATGTTGTCTCGATTGATTGGTTATGAAATTAAAGGTGTATTTTCATCTTCTATAAATGCGTTGATTTACATTAGCCCATCAGAGATCCCCTCAGGACATTAGCCTATTGTAATACAGTTGTAAACTGAGGCTTTCTTCCAAATGGCAGGATTTGGCAGGCAGAATTTAGGCAGCAAATGTCTGGAAAAATCTTTATTCGGGATTTTATAAATAGTGCATTTAATTAAAAACAAAATAAAACACATGATGACTTAGCGAACTTCAAAGCAGTAAGTTAAAAATCAAAGTACTAAAACATTTGCTTTTAATATTTACCAGTTTCATTGTTTTAAGTAAGATTTTTTAATATTCTTGAGCAAGTTAAGTCAACAAATACAAATAGTTGTAGACACAGATGCTCTTGCTTAAACCATATCATAATGCACAGAAGTTAAATTCATTCCTTATTTTCTATAAGCAGAACATACTCGTCACAGTATACGGATAACTTTTTTGCTGTAGAATACCTTCTTTGATGCACATGCAAGTCATTTTTACTTCGTCACTTTGAAACTGTCAAACTTAGTCTAAGTTGAGATATATTCGGTTACCTGTGTGTCTCCTGGCACATAATAGGTGTTCATTAGATATTACTGGTTTTTTTTTTTTTTCGAGGGATGTAGTTTAGTATAGTGATAACAACATGAGCCATGAAGTCAGACTATTTCAAATTCTCATTCCCATTTACCAGCTGTAACCTTGGGAAAGTTACTTAGTTTTGCTCTGCTCCATTTCCTCACCTTTAAAATGGAGAAAATAGAGGCAGTATAGTAGGAGTGCTATGAGGATTAATATGATAATGTAAAGTGGAATACAGCCTAGCACATAGGATTAGCTCAATGAATATTAGCAATTGTTGTTATTAAATAAAAAAGAATGTTACAGATTAGAGGTACTATAGAAATTCAAATTAAGAAGCCAGGGTGGGCTGAATTAATTAAGTAATACTTAAGTGTTACAGTTTTTTGATTACCTTTGACTTGAATTTCCTTTAGGTGTGTTCTTGGGACCATCTAGATAATGTCAAATTAATGTTTAATCACAATATTATGTAGAAGGACAAAATTATATTATGCAAAGCTTGCCAGCAGGAGTGCAGTACATAGGATGGTATACAAGTGTGCTGTTTGTAAATTTTTTTATAGTTTTGAAATTTCATTTTTTTAATTTTACTTTTTTTAAGGTTTTTATTTATTTATTTGGCAGAGCGTGAGAGAGCATGCAGGAGGAGCTGCAAAGGGAGAGGGAGAAGCAGGCTCCCTTACTGAGCAGGGAGCCTGAGGTGGGGCTCAATCCCAGGACACTGGGATCATGACCTGAGCTGAAGGCAGACATTTAACGGACTGAGCCACCCAGGCGCCCCTATAATTTTGAAATTTTAAATCATTTGCATAACTTTTCAAAATTTTGCAACAGTTGAAATGCTATTTGAACATTTTTAGTATGATTTCTTCTTTAACCTTTGGGAACATGGCAGTTGCAAATATTAGGAAGGCTTATGCCAATTAGTATTTAATATCACCTGTAATACTTTGTATTTTATTTTTCATGTCATAATTTTATGACATAAAGTATATATTATTTTTACCAAGCCCCTCCAGCTTATTTAGTAAGCCTTAGAAATATTATCATTTTCAGTTTGTGCCATCATGTGACAAAAGTTGGGAAGCACTGGTGTAATGAATGGATAAGAGCACTGCTTTCAGAGTCACATAGAAATGAATTCAGTTCCCACCTTTGTTTACTAGCTGTGAGACCCAGAGCATATAACTTAGCCAGTGAATCTTATTTCCACATGTATAAGGTGGGGATGATGATGTCTATTTTATAATATGCAATGGGATAATATATGTAAAATGCTTAGCAAACAAGTATTCAGTAGAGGTAGCTTGTGTTATTATGATAATGTCTGTGAAAAACATCATTTTAACTACTTTTTTCAAGGGTGTTTCAGACAAATAATTTGATTTTTTTCAAGTAATATATTCTTTTCAGAGATCTTCAAGGAATTTTAATAAGTATCACTCTCGTGATATTAAGAGGAGTTAAATATTATAGTATAGTTTTGTAAGTTACTGATTTACTTCTGTGCTATCTTTAGATTTTTATTTCTTGATAATTCCCCTTAGCAGATCTTGAGAAAACATTATTATACAAAATGAGATTAATGCTTTGTTCTCTACGATTTTTGTGGTGGCGGTATGGCAAAAATTAAGTTGCATGCTGAGATTTAGAATCCTCTAATTCACTTAAACCTTATTTAATTTATTATTCACATTTAAATATCTGTATTTACCAGCTGAATATTCTTTTTACTGAAAATAAGTATTTTGGGGGGCACCTGGATGGCTCAGTTAAGTGTCTCCCTTTGGCTTGGGTCGTGATCCCAGGGTCCTGGGATCGAGCCCCACATCCGGCTCTCTGCTTGATAGGAAGCCTGCTTCTCCCTCTCCCACTCCCCCTGCTTGTGTTACCTCTCTCGCTGTCTGTCTCTCTGTCAAATAAATAAATAAAATCTTAAAAAAAAAAAGCGCTTTTGATAATCAGAGAGTTGTAATACTGAACTTTTCCTTTAATTTAGCCCACATTATCTTCTTAATTTGAATTTTTATAGTACCTATAATCTGTAGCATTCATTCTGTTTTAATAATACCAATAATACTGTAATTATATTGTTCCACTAAATTTTCATAGGATGATATTCTTTAAAAAGTTTGCCACTTATTTGGCATAAAATTCATAGACATTACATTTCTTACAAGGATGCATCTTGTGTCTGGCAGAAAAAAAAAGAAACTGGCATAAAAAATAGAAATTTCCGGGCAACAGGGTGGCTCAGTGGGTTAAGCCTCTGCCTTTGGCTTAGGTCATGATCTAAGGGTCTGCGGAGCCAGGCCCCCTTCTGGCTGTTTACTCAGCAGGGAGCCTGCTTCCCTCTCTCTCTCTGCCTACCTCTCTGCCTACTTGTGATCTCCCTCTCTCTGTCAAATAAATAAATAAAATTTAAAAAAACAATTAAAAAAATTAAAAAAAGAAATTCTTTAAAAAAATAGAAATTTGTTTTTTATATACACTTAACTGTTCTTTGTGTCTGTTATTTAAATGTATTTCTCATCACTTGTTCAGTCTGGAAATGTCCTTTTCAGGAATTACAATATTATAATATTCCCTGAGTATGCTAATTCTGAAATAAGTACAGAGATGACTGTAGAATAGGGTCTTAGTGCTTAATAGATTTGACAAGGGGTGCCCGGGTGGTTCAGTCGGTTAAGCATCTGCCTTCGGCTCAGGTCATGATCCCAGGGTCCTGGGATCAAGTCTTTTGTTAGGCTCCTTGCTCAACTGGCAGCCTGCTTCTCCATCTCCTTCTGCTGCTTCCCCCTGCTATCTTTTTTTATTTTTTTATTTTTTATTTTTTTTTTCCCCCTGCTATCTTGTTCGCGGGCTCTCTCTCTCTTTCTCAAATAAATAAATAAAATCTTAAAAAAATAGATTTGACAAGTGTGTAACCTTTTAATCATTCTTGCAGCTGTGCATGCTTTGTCTTCCTGTGTTTAGTTACTTTAGTTTTATTGGGGAATGGGACTTGTCAGGGAAGGTGGGGAGGAAAAGATGTTTTAAGTACTCAGGAATTAGAATATTAGCCGTAAAGACCAAAAAATAAAAATATGGGTCTCATAAGAAGTGTTTAGAGCAGTGGATACTAAATTTGTTCAGGTAATTGAAGAAACTTGTTTTCTATTCAATAGAATATAGTAGCCTAGCACTAATAAAAGTTCTTTGAACTGGTAACTTAATTGATAAATAGGAGATCCCATGTAGTAGGGTTAAAGAGCAAAGATACTGAAAACTGGGGGATTTGTCTGAATCTCTGAGCTTCATTTTCATTTACAATGAGGTCTGATCTCAGGGGTCTCTTGTCTGTGATGTTAATATTTATCAACCAGATGAAATATTTTAGCAGGGTTATAAAGAGGACTGTTTTTGTGGTGTTATTTCTCTTATTCTTGAGTTTGACTGAAATTAGTTTAATGTAATAATGCTGTTTAGGAATATAGTTAAAAATCTGAAAGACATAAATTTATAAAGTGCACATAATAGAAATGTTTAAGAGAATATAAAGAGAAGAAATATTGTAGTGTTTCACTTTCCCTCCAGTTTAAACTGCCTTCGTTTTGGTAAAATTCTTTTTCAGTGTTTAGCACGTTAGTTATCTTTAAGCCTTTATCTCTCCAGGCTTTCTGTTACCTGCTTAGCAATCATCTGTATCATATCTGTAATTGAAGCTGCTTGAACTGAGTAACATTGTCTTTGGAGCACTGTTTAATTGTCCCAGTTTTGATACAGTGCTCTATGTAAATGAAATAACCTATTTTTCATGTCTTGATATTAGTAAGTTGTAACAGAAATGAATATATCACATACAAACCAAACAAAGAAGAACCAGAAAGACCAAATTTGTTTGACTTGTACCTGAATAATGGCCTGGTTGATTTCCTTTGATTTTCAAGTGGGACTTGGAAGATACTTAAAAGTTCAGGAGATTTGTTGAGGGCTAGTAGAGACATTAGTGTGTTCATTGTTCCATTACTGTTTTGCTGTTATGGACTTCTTTTTGTCACCAAGTCTAATTCACAAGTGGATAAATGTTTTTAATATTCATACAAAAAGACTTTGAGTTTTTGCGATGATTGTTAGTGTTTTATATCTTATAAAAGTGTTTTATATTTTATAAAAGTTTTTGTTGCTTAACTTTGAAATAGATTGTATTCTAAATTTTTTCTAGTTTGCTTGTGTGAATCTGCAGCTGTATAGTTAGGGATGTCTCACCATGATTAAAACCTAGACTTATTTATTTTAAAAGATTTTATAAATTTATTTATGTGTGAGAGAGAACAAGCAGGAGGAGTGGCAGGCAGAGGAAGAAGCAGGCTCCCCACTGGGCAAGGAGCTGGATGTGGAACTCTGTCCCAGGACCCTAGGATCTTGAGCTGAGCCATAGGCAGAAGCTTAACCAACTGAGCCACCCAGGTGTCTCTACCCTCTTGTATTTAAATTGTGCTTGCATCTCCTGCCTCTTTTTTTTTTTTTGAGATTTTATTTATTCATTTATTTGATAGTCCCCACAAGAGGGGGAGGGGCAAAGGGAGAGGGGGAAGCAGACTCCCTGCTGAGCAGGGAGCGGGAGGCAGGGCTCAATCCCAGGATCATGACCCCAGCCAAAGGCAGACCCTTAACCAACTGAGCCCCCCAGGCGCCCGTCTCCTGGTTTTATTTATGTGGTCTGCTATTAATTGTTGTTACTCTGGTTATATGGGGACCATTTAAATCAGACTTCTTTAAAGTTAATTAGCAAGGTAGCTTGATTCTTGTCATCTTGTAATTTCCTGTAGTAGTTGGATTTTTAAAATTAAAATAGTATTCATTTGAATTCTAAGAGCTTATTATGGAAATGGTACACAGAATTTGGATTTCTGTTTTAGTCATGTATTGATATCCCTGGTTTTTGTACTCTTTTATTAAATGGAGAATGTTCTATGAAAATAGATTTTGCCCAGGAGCATGGAGATTATATTTTACAGATTACAGTAAATTACAGGATTGTTTTAGAGTGATATGCTTTTGATGGAACATTTTCCCCTCTATTTCCTGAAATTAGAACATAATTGATAATTTCATTTTTTTTAAAGATTTTATTTATTTATTTATTTGACAGAGAGAGAGAGAGATCACAGGTAGGCAGAGAGGCAGGCAGAGAGAGAGGAGGAAGCAGGCTCTTCGCCGAGCAGAGAGCCCGATATGGGCCTCAATCCCAGGACCCTGAGATCATGACCTGAGCCGAAGGCAGAGGCTTTAACCCACTGAGCCACCCAGGCGCCCTTATAATTGATAATTTCAAAACAGGGTTCTGTTTGATGTAATGATATAATATCACTGCCATGATTTACACAGATAATGTAGTCCTGATATATGTGTTAGGATAATGCCGTCTTAAACTTTCCATGGCAGTTATTTTAATGTTGAGTTATATATTTTTGAAAATAAACATTGAATGATTTTAGTTTAATGATATAAATCTCTTTTACCATTTTTCAGCATTAATAAATTCTCACATATTTTGGTTCATTTCAGGTTGTTAAAAACTAATTTTCTTCCTTTCTCTGCTTTTTTTTTTTTTAAGATTTTATTTATTTATTTGGGAGAGAGCATGCACAAGAGAGCATGGGGGGGCCAGGGGAGGGTAGAGGGAAAAGCAGACTCCCCACTGAGCAGGGAAGCACACCACTCAGGGCTGTATCCCAGGACCTTGACCTGAGCCAGCAAACGCTTAACCAACTGAGCCACCCAGCTGCCCCTCTTCTCTGCTTCTAAGAAGAGAAATATATTTCTTACCCTTTCATTTTTGTTATTATGATAATAACTAAAGTCCACATTCACATCTTCATCAGTATTTGTAGTTTTTTTTTTTCTAGACTACTTACAAGTTTGTGTGTGTGTTTTGTTTTTAAAGATTTTATTTATTTGACAGAGAGAGAGAGCACAAGCAGGAGGAGCAGCAGAGGGAGAGGGAGAAGCAGACTCCCTGCTCAGTACGGGGCTTGATCCCAGGACCCTGGGACCATGACCTGAGCCGAAGGCAGACTCTTAACCAACCAGCCAGGCACCCTTACAAGTTTTTAAAATAAATTTTTATTTTGGAATAATTTCACATTTATTGGAAAGTTGCAGAGATGTAAGTACATAGAGTAGTACCTATATACTCTTCACCTGATTTCCCTTAATGTTGACATCTTACATAGCTATGGTACATTTGTCAACACTGCACAATATTGGAGCATATCAGTGCACAATATTGGTGCATTAATGTTAACTAAACTACATACTTTATTTGGATTTCAGCAGTTTCTCCACTAATGTTCTTTTTCTGCTTCAGGATCCAATCTAGGATGCTGCATTGCATTTAGTCAAGGCCACTTTTTATTTAGCTTTTTGGTTTTCAGCGTTGCAGTATCCCCAAGGAGGCTCATTTAGTAAGTTATTTGTGATTTGGTATCTCTGATCATCTTTTATGTGCACAGGTACTTTCTTAGCCTGGAGATAAACGAGAAATAGACAAAACTCTTAAGCAGTTAAAGTTGTGGAGATATAGGAATAAACAGTGGTTAATATGTGTGGAATGTGGTTACAGAAGGAGTAGCTGATTTGGGGAGGAGGAGAAAGAAACATGTCAGGGAAGTCCTCCCAGAGAAGGTGACATCTGAGATGGGCCTTGAGGGATAAGTAGGAACTCTTAAGACAAAGACCAAAGGGAAGTGCATCCAGACAGAGAGAGTAGTATGTACAAGGGCTCAGAAATATGAATGAGCAAATAGTTAGATTTGCCTGGGATAAAGGGTTGGTATAGAAAGGGTGTGGGAGATAGGACTGGAAAAATGTGCAGGGGATTTGGAGAGGGTTGATTAGAATTTTTAGTCTTTTAAGTTTTATTTTATTTTGTAGGTAGAAATAGATATAGATATAATTTGGGGAAAATCATTTAGAGACTTTGCATTCTCCTCCCTCATTCCACTACTAATTTATGCTGTAACGAAAAGTTAGTAAAAGTAAATACATATATGAACCCCAAACTTTTGGGTTTTGACTTACAGCATTGATGAACATTTATGTAGTAAGGGAAATTGAAATTGTAGGCATCATTATGATCTGGCAACTCAAGTTTATAATGTTTTGTTATTTGTGAATTTTTAAAATGTGGTATTTGCATTTGATTAAATAGATGTGTAAAAACTGCTGTATGCTGCCATCAGTGTTTGGGAGACTTAGGTAGAGATATGATTCTAACATTTTTAAGTGTAAAATTTTGGGATATATGGGTTTTGGTGAATGGATATAACATTAGAATTAACTTTGGAGGATATCTCCATTACATATAAAAATTTATTTGTATGGTTTAAAACTGAGTATTTTACATTTCTGTCACAAGAAAATTTTGAGGCAGAGCTAGAAAGAAATACACCTTTGCAAAAATAGTTTCAGTCATGTCCGATGTACTACCATATAATTTAGCGTTAGCACCAAAATGGCTATTTGTTGCCCTGCTTTTAAAGAAATAAAAGGAAACTTACTCACCAGTGGCTAAAATTAGAACATTGAGGCAGCTAGAGGATAATCCCTCCTCTTGCTCACAAATAACTGCTCCCTTAAGCATTCTTTTTATATTTCACAAAAGTGAAGAAGATACCCCACTCTCCCTCTTAATTGGCCAGTTGCCCAAAGAGAACACATAGTCTTTAGCAACACTCAAATTACCTTTTTCATATTCTCAAGTGATAACATTTTGAAGAGTGCTATGTGGCTAAGTGAGCTCCTTTTTTTTTCCCCTTTAATCTAGGATTTTACATATTATGATCTTGCAGTTTAGTACGACTTTGACTTTTTCTGTATCTTCTACTGCAGATTCCTCAGATAATCTGATGGTTTTACTCATCTTTTTGGAGCTTGGACACACAGGGTGTAGGCCCTCTGTCTGACTATGACTGCATGGTTTCTGTGTCAGGTATTTACCCCTGATCCAGTCACAGAGAGAGGCGTGACTCAGTTATGTGGGCGATTGCCTGCTGAGGAAGCTAACTAAGTAGGGATTTCTCAAGGGGTTATGGGCAGGCATATATTCTGAAGTTATGTTTAATATATCAGTTAAGATTTATTTATTTTTTTTTAAAAGATTTTATTTATTTATTTTATCACACAAGGAGGCAGAGAGGCAGGCAGAGAGAGAGAGAGGGGGAAGCAGGCTCCCCGCTGAGCAGGGAGCCCGATGTGGGCTTCGATCCCAGGACCCTGAGATCATGACCTGAGCCGAAAGCAGAGGCATTAACCCACTGAGCCACCCAGGCGCCCAAGATTTTTTTTTTAAAGGTTTTGTTTATTAGGGAGAGAGAGAGCCAGAGCACCAGCTGGGGGAGGGGCAGAAGGAGAAGCAGTCTCCGTCCGGGCTAACCACAGAGCCCACACAGAGCTCGATCCCAGGAACCCAAGATCACAACCTGAGCTGAAGTCAGACGCTTAACCGACTGAGCCGCCTAGGCACCCCCATATCAGTTAAGTTTTATCAAAAACTTCTTATATGTGCTTTAAGCCATTTTGACTTTTGGTAAGTGATTGCTTCCCAGAAATGTCTTTTTCAGGGTCGCCTGGGTAGCTCAGCCTATAAAGCATCCAAGTGTTGATTTTGGCTGGGGTCCTAATCTCAGGGTTGTGAGATCCAGTCCCAGATCAGACTCTATGCTGGGCCTGGAGCCTGCTTGAGATTCTCTCTCTTCCTCTTTCCTGCTCCTCCCCTCTCCCTCTCCAAAGGAAAAAAAATCTTTTTCACAGAAGCGACCCATTATCTCTGTCCCAGTCACAACATACTGCTATCTTTTACCTTTAATGTATTCATTCATTTATTCATTCACTGAACAAGTATTTGAGTACTGTGTTGCATGCACTCTTTTAGGTGTTGGGATATAGAATGTTCAGGACAGATTTGTAGCTTTTTATTTCACTGAAATGGATGGTGGGTGCAAAGGAGCTGGGGCAGGGTTTGAGAGGTTTCGAGGGGAATAAGGAGAATAGTAGGCCTGCGAGTGAGTCCAAATGTATTGTCAGGTGTAGATGTGGGGTGAGAGTTGAAGACCTTTGGCAGGAATGGGCGTGGGGCTGAATAAAGCTAGCAGAGGAATGGAAATCTGTTTCTGTTAACTGCCCACATTGAACATTCCAGTCATGGCAGCTGGCATTTACAAAATGTGATTAGGCAACTACTGAATCTCATAGAAACTCAAGCCATTCATCCCAGAGTTATTATTATTATTTTTTTATCCCACAGTTATTATGTGCCTACTCTGTCCTAGATATGGGGGTGGTGGGGTGGTGGGGTGGTAGTAGAAACAAAAAGAAGGCACTGCTTTGTGCTTTCGAGGAGTGTGGTTTTTTGAGTTTAGGACTAATGGAGTCCTAAACAGGTACAAACCCAAGTTATTACAATAATTTGACCAAGTTTAGTATTACGGAGTTTGACACTAAGCTGTAGGGCCAGGTTGAGCCTTGTCTGGGTGCCCTTGAGGAAGAAGTACGCAGATGTGGAAGGGGTTTCAGGTCATGCTAGAAAGAGTTTCATTATCATTTTAATCAAAATCAAGAAAACCGGTTAGGAGTTTATGAAAAGCAAGATTAGGATCTGGAAAGATAGTCAAATAATTTTTTTTTAGAGTAGCCAGACCTGGCTAGAGATAAAAAGAGGCTGGGAAAGAAAGTTTGGGACTAAGTTTTAGAAGTTAATCTCTAGGACTTCTGCTGAAAGGGAAGAATCTGTCAGCCATCACAGTGGGAGTAAGATCTCCCTTGAGAGGGAATGGAGAAGGTTTCGGCAAGGAGATAAGTTTGAGTTGAATAAGGTTTCAGGGAAGTTCACATGGAGAAGCTTGGCATGCTTAGAGGGACTGTGGGCTGGGTAAAGCGATTATTTTGATATTTTAGGCTGTGGAAACTTGCTAATTTCACAAATAGATCCAACTTCACCATGAGACCACACATTCCTTAACTTATTTGTATTTGTGTCCCGCAGTTCAAGGCACATACAAGAAACATGTTTGTTTAAAAAAAAGAAAAATGAACCGCAATTTAAAATTGCTCCATAATGTTTTTCCCATCTGTAATTCTGCTGACCTTTTACTGAATTAGGGAGCAACTGATTTTTGTATTAAGTGTGGTACTTTGAAAAGCAGTTTGAATGAATTGTCATTTTTAAATTTAATCTGAATTTTTACTCTCTTAGTTACTTATGCCTGTCAATAAAAAGAAATCAGTGGGAGCAATAGATAAACTTATTACTGGAAATAGCATGGATTAGGCTGCTGTGATCTTTTGTTAGAGATACATTTTTTTCTTAGGAATAGTCTAACTTGAATATTATTAGTTTAAGACTGTGTTATTACAGAATGCCCTCAAACATGAATATAGAAGGTTGACTGCCAGACAACTCTTCCTTACATTGCTGCACTCTTTAATTCTTTGTATTCTTTGTGTGCTCTTGATCAGGAGTGCATGATTGGAGAGCATGTTGATCACTGTCTTATGGCAGCTATTTTGAATGGTTGGGTTAATAGGAAGATGTGGAATCGTGGTTTGATTTGAAGCCTCCGTATGTCAGAAGTAGAGATATCATCTGCTTTTAGCATTATAATAATTGTAGTCATAGAATGTTAGAGAGCAACCATAGGGCACATCTAGGCCAAAACCCTTCATATTTTATATATAAGGAGATAGGCATTGTGAAGTTAGGTAAGTTGCTCAAGATCGCACAGCTGGTCATGGTAGAGTTAGGACTAAAATCTACTCTTCCATTGAATTTATTACTACATGGTATTATTGACTAAGGAAATCTTTTTAAGTGAAGTTAGAAAAATCAAGTATATGTGCTGATCAAGTTTCTAGCCTGTGGGAGGAAGGCTGTCTATGGCTGTTCTGGTCATATGTTCTCGTGTGTCTGATAAGGGCTGGAGGGCATGGGTGGGTTGTGGAGAGACCAAGAAGAGTGCCTTGGTCTAGCACTGGCTAGAGTGTTACCTAAAAATAGTGTCATATTGGGACTTAGCTATGCAGATCTCCATAAAGAGGGCTATGTCCTGGTTATAATGTGTGCTTTTAGATATTTCAGGATTTCTCCACAGAAACAAACGAGTATTTAAAAGGAAAGGAGATGTTTTCAGTTGCTCCTGGAATAACCACTAGTACTCATGATAGTGGTACAAGAACCTTTGAGGAGCATTCAAGGAAAAGCTATAAGGAGTACAGATGGGTGAGAGTGTGGGAGAGGAGGTAGTTAGACAGGAGGATCTAGGGGCTGAAAATATATTTAAGGAAGAGACTTTTTGTTCCTCATGGTGGGGTGGAGAAAATGATTAATGCTTTGACATAGTTTGCTGTGGCATTTATATTCTAAGTTGCTGTTTTAGCGTGTGAATCCAGACTCCATCTAGGGTTTTAGTATTGTGAACTAGCTGATACGTAGTTATATTATTTCTGCTGGGAATTTGAACCAACATCAATATCTAAAGAGTTTTTAAGTTAAACTCTTGGGGACTTAACATTACTTAGTGGAATTCCAAACAGTGAAAACAGCATTCACGAATAATAGGTAGTTAACATTTATTGAATACCTACTACGCTCCTGGCTCCCAGTACCATTTTTTTTTTTTAAAGATTTTATTTATTTGACAGAGAGAGATTACAAGTAGGCAGAGAGGCAGGCAGAGAGAGAGAGAGGAGGAAGCAGGCTCCCCGCTGAGCAGAGAGCCGGATGTGGGCCTCGATCCCAGGACCCTGAGATCATGACCTGAGCAAAGGCAGAGGCTTTAACCCACTGAGCAACCCAGGCGCCCTTCTGGTACCATTCTAAGCATTTTCTATTGACCCTTGTTTTACAGACAAGGAAGTTCATTGTGCCTGAAGGCAGGGAGGATAAAAGCATAATGTACTTCCTTAGACTGGCTTTACGTTTTCTTTTAATCAAAGCGAAAGAGGCAAAAAGAGAAGATACCAGCTGACACAATGTTTCTGAGTATCGGCCATCTTTTTGGGTTAATTTTTATTTATTGGGCGCCTGGGTGGCTCAGTGGGTTAAAGCCGCTGCCTTCGGCTCAGGTCATGATCCCAGGGTCCTGGGATCGAGGCCCACATCGGGCTCTCTGCTCAGCAGGGAGCCTGCTTCCTCCTCTCTCCTCTCTCTGCCTGCCTCTCTGCCTACTTGTAATCTCTCTCTCTGTGTCAAATGAATAAATAAAATCTTTTTTAAAAAAATTTATTTATTTATTTATGTATTTATGTATTTATTTATTAAATATTTTATTTATTTGAGAGAGTGAGAGAAGAGAGAACAAGAGCTGGGGTGCGGGGCTCAGAAGGAGAGGGATAAACAGACTCCCCACTGAGCAGGGAGACCTATGCTGGGCTCCATCTGGGACTCTGGATTCATGACCTGAGTGGAAGACAGATGTTTAACTGACTGAGCCACCCAGGCACGCCTAGCGTCGGTTTTTAAAATCAGTGTGTGTGGGGCACCTGGGTGGCTCAGTCGGTAAGCGTCTGCTTTCGGCTCAAGTCAGGATTCCAGAGTCCTGGGATCAAGTTAGGCATCTGGGTCCCAGCTCAGCGGGGAGTCTGCTTCTCCCTCTGCCCCTCCCCCTGGGTCATGCGTGCCCTCTCTCTCTCTCTTTCTCTCTCAAAAATGAGTAAATAATATCTTAAAAAAATAAAATCAGTGTGTATGTAAGTTGAAAGTGTTTACTCATGATGATTTGCTTACATTAGCAGTTCACTGGCCTATAAAAATTTTGCAAAGACATCACTAGACATCACCATCTCTTGTTTTTCATACCTATAATGTATTATGTGTTATGGGAGGAAGTAGAATGAACACATGATGGTGCCTGCTGTCCAGGAGCTCATTAAAAATAAAATTTAGGACCATTTTAGGTATATATGATTTTACGGTAGAGTATGTACTGGCGAATTATTTTTCATGACCTTGTTGGTGATCATACTTACCTGCACACATCCTTCTTACTCATTCTATTTGATTTTTTAAAAATATTTTATTTATTTGAGAGCAAGCAAGCACAAGCAGGGGGAGTGGCAGAGGGAGAAGAAGAAGTAGGCTCCCTTCTGAGCAGGGGCGCTGACCTGGTGCTCCATCCCAGAGTCCTGGGATTATGACCTAAGCCCAAAGCAGACATTTAACCGACTGAGTCACCTTGGTGGCCCTGTTTGATTGTTAGTAAGATTTTTCTGGGGGCACCTAGGTGGTTCAGTGGTTAAGTGTCTGCCTTCAGCACAAGTCATGGTCCCAGGGTCCTGGGATGGAATCCCGCATAGAACTGGGCTCCTTGCTAGGGGGACCCTGCTTCTCTCTCTGCCTGCCGCTGCCTCTTGTGCTCTTTCTCTGGCCAATAAATAAAATCTTTTAAAAAAGATTTTTCTGGATTAATTCTACCCCTTCATCCTCAGCAGATTGCCTGCCTTTTATTGAGAAGACCATTTAACTTGTCTCTTTCTCTCCTTTTTCTCTAAAAAATCTCTATAGCTTCTCCCTTCATCCTTTCTTCCTCTTTATATAAGATATCCTTTAGATATATATTGTTTAAGGATGAGTCTTCTAAGTCCAACTGATTCCATTACTTCTTGTTGTTGGGATCTTTCAGACCTTTTCTTCTGTAAATCCTGTCCCCTGCCCATTTCCTTCCCTCCTGCCTAAAGTCATCATCTGTTTCTCCTTCTCCAAGCCATAGGTTGTATCTTTGCAGTTCCTTTGTATCCAGTTCCATTCTTTGTTTCCATAATATTACTACCCTGGTAGATTGAAAACAGACAAATGAATCTCCCTTAAATTTGTGATGAATTTTGAAGGAAGATAGGTTAAAAGATGAAAAAAAAAATTAGGAAGTTCCAAACATCACATAATATGTATCGGGGGAGGGAGATGAGATTTGGGAAGCAGTTTAAAACCTAAGAGCAAAATGTTATTAAAGAGGGAACTTGGGGCGCCTGGGTGGCTCTGTTGCTTAAGCCACTGCCTTTGGCTTAGGCCATGATCCCCAAGTCTGGAATCGAGTCCCATATTGGGCTTCCCCTGCTCTGCAGGGAGCCTGCTTCTCCCTCTCCTTCTGCCTGCCTCTCCCCCTGCTTCTGCTTGAACGCTCTCTCTCTCTGTCAAATAAACAAATAAAATCTTATTAAAAAAAAAGTAAATAAAGAAGGAACTTATTCCAAAGCACAGAAGATTGGAGCACAGAAGATTGAATTATTGGAGCACAGAAGATTGAGGTAAAAATGAAGAGTTAAGACCTAATAAGAAAATGTTAAAAGAATTATTAATGCCATTTGGAAATGATAAGAAGAGGGGCTTTGAGCTGGAAGTTTCAAAAAATTAGAGCAGTAACATACAGTAGGTGCAATGTCAAGCTCAGCCACATGAAGAGTAGACAGGATTAATTTGAGAAATGTGTAAGGAGAGAGATTTCATTACAGCTTGATGTAAGGAGAGAAGAGTGAGTGGGTTCCAGATGATTCTTAGATTTCATACTTGGAAGAAAGGTAAGATGGTAGCACTTTTCTTGCTGATCCGGAAACTGAATGGGTCAAAGACTTTTGGTATAAAGCTGTTCTTTTGGGGGGGGGGCGGTCCAGTTCACTCTTTATTTCTATAAAATGCCGTGGACCGCTCAATAAGATAAATCTTATATTTAGTTCTGTGGTCAGTAAGAGGTGCCTTTAAGAAGTGAAACTGGATGCCTAGTAAAAGCTTGGGTGAGTATATGTAGTGTGATAGTAAAGAGAAGAACAAAGTGACTTTTTCAGGGAACCTTGAAAAAACATGAGAGTCAGGGCAACATACTTCTTTGAAATCAGCACCTTCATAGGAAAGAACTTAATGAGATGGGTAGAAATTGCTTCTGAGAATAATAGACACATTGGTTATTTCATTCAGTCCAACATAAATGGTAGAAATCCTATTTTCAATATGTAAAAGAATGTGAACATTATTACTTCATTGATCTCTGCTTTTCCTAGTAAACTTAGTAGCTGGTGCTAACGGGATCATCTGGGTGGAAATTTTGTGTTCTAAACTACTATTTAAAATACAGCTGGTATGCTTTTGTATTCTCTTCAGAATTGAATCAAAAAATTTTTTTGTAGATATGTGTAAAGAAAGCACTTTTTTAAAAGATTTTTTTGAGAGAGAGAGAGAGTAGGCACGCAGGCGGCAAGCGCAAGTGGGAAGAGGGAGAGAATCCTCAAACAGATCCTTACTGAGCACAGAGCCCGACAGGATGCAGGGCTCAGTCCCAAGACCCTGAGATCATGACCTTAGCCGAAATTAAGAGTCAGCTTCTCAACTGACTGAGCCACCCAGGTGTCCCTGGAGAAAGCACTTCTTTCTAGCAGTATCATTAAAAAGTTCTTTGTGTGTTAGTTACATAAATATTTAGTGCTACCCCTAATTATTATTAGATGATAAGAGCAGAGATGAAGTCAAATAGAGATGTCCTTTTTGAGTCTGTAAAAATGTAGATGCCCTGAATTTTTAAATTATTTGAATTTTATTTTAACAGTTTTGGTTGATAGAGTTGAGAAATATTTAGTAAAGGATCATGCTTATTAAGCATTAGTAATGTATCTGTTCAACAATACTTACTTGCCTCGCCAATTTATGTCACGCCCAGTTCTAGGCCCTGGGAATACAGGGATGAATAAACCATTATGGGGTTCATATTTTAGTGAGATAGGAAATGAACAAGTTGTAATGTGAAGAAGTGATAAATGCTTTGAAAAAATATAACCTAGAGTGAGGAGGGAGAGTACGATGGGGTGGGACTATTTAGATATATTAGTCAGGGAAGGCTCTTTTGAGGGAAGAAGAAAGTCTTGTAAAAAGTTACTCCAGGCAGAAGGAATAGTAAATGGAAAAGAGCTTGAGTCAGGATCTAGCTCATTGAGAACCAGTTTGGTATGTTGGAAGAAAGGCAAGAAAACTGGTCTGACAAGAGCAGAGAGAATGAAGTGGGGAATGATAGGAATTGAGGGTAAAGCTATAGGCAGGGGCCAGAGCATGTTTGACCTTATTGCCTGTGGGTTTTATTTTAAGTGTACAGTTGACATATGACATGGAGTTAGAGGTGCCAACACCTCCCCACCCCACATACTAGAAAATCTTTGTAAAACTTTTTGACTCACCCCCCCACAAATTTAATAACCTCTTGATTGAAAGTCTTACCATAATATAGTCAGCATATATTTTGTATGCTATTTGTATCACATATTGAATTCTTACAATAAAGTAAGCTAGAGAAAAAAAACTTAGGAAGAAAATATTAGGGGCATCTGGGTGGCTCAGTTGTTAAGTATCTGCCTTCGGCTCAGATCATGATCCCAGGGTCCTGGGATCAAGCCCCACATTGGGCTCTTTGCTTGGCAGGGAGCCTGCTTCTCCCTCTTCCGCTTCCCCTGCTTGTATTCCCTCTCTCACTGTCTCTCTCTGTCTCTCAAATAAATAAAAACTTAAAAAAAAATTAGAATACTATACTGTATCGGGGAAAAAAAAAAGTCTTGTATAAGTGGACCTTTGTAGTCCAAACCTAGGGGCAGAGTTGTGACACGATTTTATTTATTTGTTTGTTTGTCTGTTTGTTTATTTATTTTTACAAAGTTTAGTGCAGCTTCTGAGTGGAAAACTAGTCATAGGAAAGGCAAAGTCTCAAGTGGTGGACCATTTAGGAAGGTTTAACAGTGATCTAGGCTCGTGGTTTCCAGTGTATTCATGATGATCCATGTGGTGCAAGAAGAAACTGTTACAATTATATTTATACTTATTTTTTAAATTAAGCTTTATTAATATTTGATATACATATTGGTACTGGGTGCCACATTCCATTTGTGTATTAGTTACATGTACCTACAATTTTTGGCTTGAGCAACTGGGTGAGTGCTGGTATTTACTAAGATGAGAAAACAGGGCGGAACAGTTTGTTTAGGGGTAAGGATAGGGAAACAGTAACTCAATTTTGGGCATTTTAAGTTTGAGATGCCTCTTAGAAATCTAATTAGATTTATCAGGTAGGTGGTTTAGATGTATGACTCTGGAGCCAAGGTTAGAGATAATGAATTTGGAAATCATTAACATAGAGGCAGTATACAACAACTTTGGAGCCAAACTGTGAATACAGATTTCAGCTTTGCCACTTACTGACTTTAATTGTGGACAAGTTAACTTGGCATCTCTCTGCTTCATTTTCCTCACCTATAAAATGGAGATAATAAGTGTGTGCCTCACCAGGTTATTGTGAGGATTAAATGAATGAATGAAAGCAGAGTGCTTAGAGCAGCATCTGGCACACAGTACACACTAGATACTGACTATTACTGTCAGTTTATGAATGGTGTTTAAGACCAGGAGATTAGATGAGATGACCTAGGGAATGAATGTAGGTAGAAAAAAGGGCCCAAGGAAGGAGTGCTCAAATAGTACAACCTTTAAGATTCAGAGACAGGGAGGAGACTGAGGAGTAGGGTGGGGTACCCACCAGGAAGTTGTGAGGTCTGGAAGCCTGCTTAGTGAAGAAAACATTTCAAGGGGAGAAGTCATTACTGGACAAATTCTGCTCAAGAAGTTGAGTAAGATGAGGACCTGGAATTGATCAGTGGGTTTGTTAAAATGGAAGTTGTTGGAGACCTTGAGAAGTGGTTTCAGTTAGAGTGGTGGATATGAATATCTGATTGGAGTGGGTTAAGGAGAGAATTGGAAGTACAGAATTGGAGAGCATGAGTATAGACAACTCAGAGGAGTTTTTCTATAAAGAGGAGGAGAGAAAATAGGGTGGTAGAGGAATATGTGTGGAGTAAAGGAAAGGTTGGAGTGGGGGTGTGTGTTGATTTAAAATGCAAGATAATGCAGCAAGCAAGTTTCTATACTGATGAGGGTTCTCCGGTGGGAAGAGAAAACTTCACATATGAGTGACATGGCATAGTTGAAGTAGCCAAGATCTTGAGTAGGTAGATTCTGGTGGTTTAGGGCACAATTGGAGGGATTAGTCTTAGATACTGGCAGGGACCCTTCATCCATTGGTGAAGGTAGAGAATATTAGTGGGAGGTACAGTTAAATTGGTGGATTTGATTTTTGAGTGCTTTAATTTTTCCAAAAAAGAGAGGCAAGATCACCAGGTGAGAGTCAGATATGAGAAGGAGTTTGTAAGGTTTGAGAGAGAGAGGAAGTTGTGTGAAATAGGCATCTTGGAAGATAGGAGAGTGAAATGACTAGGGAAATGCAGGTGAAATGTCAAGGAGTTCCGAGGGCTGACCTGATGTTGGTGATCATTAAAGTGATTCCAGCTGACAGACGAAGGAAATGTGGTCTTGAGAGCATATGCAGTGAAAAAGCAGTGGGGACAGCGCCGCCTCTGCTTCTATTTTGAATTCTTGTCACATGGCTGAGAGAATTGCTCTTGGAACATTCCTCAGATCCATGGATATTGACAGAGAAATTAATTAAAGTGAATAGACCAGTAACAAATCATTTCATTTTTGCCTATGTTCAGTTTCCATACCATGGTATTTCATGTAGAGGATGAGTTCCTAGAGGTGTTCATGTTGCCATATCTCCTTGAGCATGCCTATTTTATACAAAATCAAGTAGGTTCTGGGCTACTTTTAGTGAATTATGTTGGGTTGGTGAATTATGTTAAAGTAAAAAACTTTTTTAAAAAAATATTTATTTATTTATTTGACACAGGGAGAGAGGTCACAAGTAGGCAGAGAGGCAGACAGAGAGAGAGGAGGAAGCAGGCTCCTCGCCGAGCAGGGAACCCGATGCGGGTCTCGATCCCAGGACCCTGAGATCATGACCTGAGCCGAAGGCAGAGGCTTTAACCCACTGAGCCACACAGGCGCCCTAAAAAACTCTTAATAGGGAAAGCTTAGTAGTTTTTCTTTGTTAGATAGCCTCACCTAAGTTTTCCCCAGGAACTGCAGTTTCCATTAATCTAGGATTATCACTCATGTTGATTTCATACTTTGTGTTTGATTACAAGTGAATTCAAAGTCTGGTTTTCTTTTCTTTCAGGTGCTGGAGAATCTGGTAAAAGTACCATCGTGAAACAGATGAAGTAAGTTGGAACATGGCCTTTTGTAAACCACATTTCCTCATAATGAATGAAAGTCTGTAGTATCTTTTTTTTTTTTTAGGTCCCTGGTAATGATTTATGGTTTTCTTTTTAAAGAATCATTCACGAGGATGGCTATTCAGAGGAAGAATGTAAACAGTATAAAGTAGTTGTCTACAGCAATACTATACAGTCCATCATTGCAATCATAAGAGCCATGGGACGGCTAAAGATTGACTTTGGGGAAGCTGCCAGAGCAGTAAGTCTTATTTCTTCTTCACTTGCTTTCTTTTAGTAGATGGGTTAAGCAAAATTTGTTTCGTCTTTTAGGGAAATGAATTTAAACAAGAAGGTATAGCAAAGTACTGTGTGCTCATTTGAGAAGTATTAGTAATCTGCTTTAGGAGGTAATAGATTGCCACCACAAAGAGGAGTCAAGGAAAAGAGGTTGTGTGGGTATCCTGTAGGTTTCTGTGACATCCATTTTTTTTTTAAGATTTTATTTATTTATTTGACACAGAGAGAGAGATTACAAGTAGGCAGAGAGGCAGGCAGAGAGAGAGAGGAGGAAGCAGGCTCCCCGCTGAGCAGAGAGCCCGATGCGGGCCTCGATTCCAGGACCCTGAGATCATGACCTGAGCCGAAGGCAGAGGCTTTAACCCACTGAGCCACCCAGGCGCCCTGTGACATCCATTTTTATTCACTTCTATTATAGCACTGTCTTATTTTACAATAGTAAATGCTAGTAACTTGAAATAATCCAAAAGAGATAGCTCTGCTTTCTGCAGTGTAAAGATAAAAGGCAAATTTCAGTCTCCTGAAATATACTTGAAAAGGACATGAACACTAAGTCAAAATTTTAAGGACAATTTTTAGGTATTCAGAAATACCATATCTCTGTACTACATTGGACTATAACCTATTCAGTTGGATTATACCATGTCCTAGGATAATTCTTGCACATATCAGATATTCAAAAGTTGTGTTGGTTAATTATAATACTTAGTGTGCCATGAAGTTCTCGTTTGTAAATTAGGATGTTTGATGCAGTGGGGAGAGGGCCAAAATGAAGGCAAGAGATCTTTTATATCTCCAGCTGTACTCCTAAGAGAAAGCTGGGAAGAGAAGGCTGGGAATGTAGAGAATGATTTCCTAGAACTAAGGGAGTCATCAGCTGAGTTCAGAGTGTCTTTCTTAGGTGCTGTGGACAATAAAAGGAAGTGACTTGGGGAGGCTGCCTGGAAGGGAAAAGCCTATGTGTCTGTGAAGTAGCTTAGGAACTCTTAGCTGCTTTCAATTTATCAATTAACAAGCTATTATTAATGCAAATTAATATTCAGTAAACAAGTGAGGACATTGTTGATGGGAAAAATTACAAAAGAATGGTTAAAATTGGATGGTATTCGACTAGGAATTCTAGAAGTGACACAAGGGAAGAGAGGATCCAGGGTAAATGTAAAATGTAAAATTGTAAAATGTAAATGTAAAATGATTGGAGAGAAGAGCAGCAGAAGGGAGAACAAGGAAATGTGTGAGGCATGACTTTTATGTTTTTGAAAAAAAAGGTGCTGTATCAAAATTAGAGACTATTTTTCTAAGCCTCTTGAGGGAGGGGAAGTAGGATAGCGAATCCAAGCATAAACAGCTCATTTCTGTCTTACATCTTTCCATCCTTTCTCTACATCCTGCTTTTCTTTCCTTCTTTCCCTTTCTTCCCTCTGCCACTCCGCCCCCCAGCTCTCTCCAGTGTTCTTATTTTCTTCCCTTTTCTCATCCTTCCCTGTCACCTAACTCTACATCTTTGTTGTGTTTGTCTGATCCAGTAACTGGTCGATGCTACTGTATTTAGTTCCTTCTCTCTCTTGTTGGCTTTTTCTTCATCTCAGTTATTTATGCCTTCTCTTCGTTTATTCCTTTTTTATTTCTCACTGTCTGTCCTCCTTTATATCTCTTGATCATCCCTCCTTTCTTTTCTTTCCATTGTCAAATTGGTTGTTGTTATCGTTTGGGTCCTCACACTGTTTTGTCACCAATACAGTTGACATTTTCTGTCTTTGTCCAGTTGCGCTGATGTAACAAAATACCACAGACTTAGTAGATTATAAACAACAGATGTTTATTGTGCACACTTCTCGGGGCCGGAAGTGTGAGATCAGAGTGCTACCTTGGTCAGGTGAGGGCCCTGTTCAATTTTAGGCTTCTCACTGTGTCCTCACATGGCAGAAGGAGAAGGGAGCTCTCAGGACTCCCTTTTTAAGGGCACTAATCCCATTCATGGTCCCTCTACCTCATGACTAGTACCTCCCCAAGGCCCCATCTCCTAATACTATGACATTGGGCATTGTGATTTCAACATGTGAATTTTGGAGGGACACAGACACATTCAGACCATAGCATCCCTCCTCCTTTCATTTCTTCCCTTTATCAAATGAGTGTCATCCATCTTTGGGTCCTAACATACTTATATCACCAGATGCAGTCAACATCTCCTTAATTCCTGTTAGGCCTCCTGAATCACCAAGCTTTCCAGCATCGACCCATCTTAATCTATGACCCTGTGTAATTTTTTGAAGTTTCTTTTTTTCCCCTCATATGTAAAGGTTTCTATTTCTAGTGTCTCCCTTATCCTTGTCTAGTTTCTTATGGTTGTTTAACTGTGAATGGACAAGAATAGAGCCAGATGAGGGGTAGGTTGCTTTTTCATATCTGCTTAAGAGTGTAGGTATGAAGTTCATTGTAAAGAGGGGTCTCCTTAAAGGCCTAGAAGAGGGTTTATTGTAGGGAGGCAAGAGTAGGTCAGTGGAAGAGATTAAGTAGTAAGGGAAAAGTGCTTCCGCTTAAAACTGCCTTTACAAAGTCAGGACAGCAGAAATATGTAGCAATGGCTCTCTCTCTATTTTAAAATTTCTAAAACTAGAATTGTGCTATTAAAAATTAATTGAGGCTTTTGAATAGCTGTATGAATATAGTTCATATTTCATAATGGACTAAAATGTCATCTTTTTTTTTTTTTTTTAATTTACTTGACAGAGATCACAAGTAGGCAGAGAGGGAGGCGTAGAGAGAGAGGGGGAAGCAAACTCCCTGTCAAGCAGAGAGCCCGATGTGGGGCTTGATCCCAGGACCCTGACATCATGACCTGAGCCGAAGGCAGAGGCTTAACCCACTGAGCCACCCAGGCACCCCTAAAATGTCTTCACATGTTAAAAAAAGCACTGTACTATATATACATAGAAGGACATGCTCAATATTGAGTATGTTTACCAGTTTGTGTAATTTTTCAGCTTTCCTCAGTCATTTGTTCCTTTATTTAAAATTTTTATCTCTGAAAGGAGAAGAGGGGAATATAGATGTTAGATGAAGTTTCTTAGAGAGGGAAGGACATAAAGTATTACTAGAAAGAATGCAGGAAAGCACCTTATAAAAAAGAGCTGTTATTTGACTGAAGACCCTGAGTTTGGCAGCATTAACTGGAGTTTTGTTTTGTTTTGCTTAGGTGTGTGCATGAGTTGTGGGAACACACAGTCTTAGGAGTTTTGGGTTGTGATTTCACCTGTGGTCGGAAATGCTTTCTGCTTGCTAGTTTATTGTCCTAATGACCACTTAGGATGTAACTGGTTGCTCCTCTTCCCCCTTTACCTTTTCTTTACCCAGTATAGGTACTTTTTAGTGTCTGCATTTTAATAGTTATTTGGAACTCTCTTTGAGGCCGAAAAATACAAGATTTGAGGTGGGGAAAGCATCCCATGAGATTGGGTTTATTGGGTTTTTTAAAGATTTAATTAATTTTTTTTTAGTAATCTCTGCATGCAAAGTGGGGCTTGAACTCACAACCTCCTAGATCAGGAGTCGTACTCTCTACTGATTGAGCCAGCCAGGCACCAAGTTTGTTTTTTTGTTCTTTCTTCCCTTCCCTTTTCCCTTCTCCTCCCCCTTCCCTTCCCTTTTACCTTCCCTTTTTCCTTTTACCTTTCCTTTTTTGGGACCTGGGTTTATTTTTAAACTATCTGACAAGTAAGTGTGGGTAGAATAAAGCAAAATGATCAGAGTTCGCATAGCCCTTTTCTGTCCTCTTTATAGCTTACGTTTTAGACTGAAAAACTGTAGCCACTTACAAAGCTTTTTGACTCATGAGTTTTGATCAAATCTCTTTGTAACTTTCTTTTCCTCTTACTGTCTCTCTCCCCGCCCTACCCCCCGTATTTATAGGATTATTTCTTGGGGAATCTAGAAACTGAGTTTTTCCTGAGGGATTTATTTCCTTCACTAGGCTTTTAGACTTCTAAAATAACCCAGTCTCCTCTTCTTCCTGTTCCTCTCTCTGAGCTGAAGGGGGAAGAAGAGAACACTTTTTCCTTAAACTCGATTAATATTTTACTCCCTCTGACATGTTTAGACTTTACCTCTTACATGCTAGTTTTTTCATTTCTATTTTTATTGTAGGCTTCCTTTAACAGAATGGGACTGTGTTACATATGCCTATCAGAAAAACGTATTCGTTTTTCTGTCAAAAAATCAAGAGTGGGCGCCTGGGTGGCTCAGTGGGTTAAAGCCTCTGCTTTCGGCTCAGGTCATGATCTCAGGGTCCTGGGATTGAGGCCCACATCGGGCTCTCTGCTCAGCGGGGAGCCTGCTTCCCCCTCTCTCTCTGCCTGCCTCTCTACCTCCTTGTGATCTCTCTCCCGCTGTGAAATAAATAAATAAATAATCTTTAAAAAAAAAAAAATCAAGAGTAAGGGCGCCTGGGTGGCTCAGTGAGTTAAGCGTCTTGCCTTTGGCTCAGGTCATGATCTCAGGGTTCTGGGATCACCTCGTGTTGGGCTCCCTGCTCTGTGGGTAGCCTACTTCTCCCTCTTCCTCTGCCTGTCCCCCCCTACCCCCGTGTCAAATAAATAAATAAAATCTTAAAAAGTCATGACTAAGCAGGGTGGAGATTTGTAGGCCAGTCATCTTTTTAGAAGATGGTGATACGTGGTAGGGGGACTGAAATCATTCCTCAGCTCAGCTCTGCAGTTCTAACTATGGTGGAGTGAGTAGGGGAAACAACTTCATTTTAATTCTCTCAGACTGCCCTGCCTGGAAAGGTCTAATACTTCTCTTAAAATAATGAAACATATAATGTGTTTGTGTTTTAGAGAGACTCTTGTCAAGTCTTTAAAAAATGAAGAATCATTTGTCGCTCTTTCTTAACTGCTTTCTTCAGGATGATGCCCGGCAATTATTTGTTTTGGCTGGCAGTGCTGAAGAAGGAGTCATGACTCCAGAATTAGCAGGAGTGATTAAACGGTTATGGCGAGATGGTGGGGTGCAAGCTTGCTTCAGCAGATCCAGGGAGTATCAGCTCAATGATTCTGCTTCATAGTAAGTAATTTTTCCATAACAGAAAATAATTGGGTAGCCCTAAGAAAGTTTAGGGTCTGTCCTTAACAAAACATTTAAGTAACAGATGCTCTTAGAACTCTATAGCATCCCTTGTAAAGATGGTTTCAGTTTAGGGTTATATAGCCCTTGGTCAATTTGTATGACTTGGAGAAAAACGTAGCCTCTTGGAATGTAAATAGGAGAATTGGCACCATGAATAGTAGCTCCATGGTAGTTTATAATAGGAAGTGGAAGAGGAAAGAAATCTTTTGCAGCTAGATCCTGGATCTCCTCCAGGGCCAGTTCCCTCGGCATAAGAACTTTGCATTAATTGCCAGCTAGTGAGGGAAATTAGAATTGTGATATCTTTTTTTTATGCACCTAGCTCTGTGGCTGGGCTGCACTGTGGATGTCTCTGGGACCAGTCACCACTAATAGATCTTTTGCCAGATCACAATAGTAGACTTTGTACAGAAAGAGAATGTTGAGTCTTGGAAGAAAGTCAGAGCATCTTTTTGTCAAGGAAATTCTCTTAAGTGTTAAATAGTTTGAGAGAATTTGTAATTAATACTTGAGCAAAGCTATTACATGCTGTCTTATTTTGCTTCTTTTACAATATGTTTATTTATAAAGAACTATATTCAGAATGTACTTTTTAATGTGCCTTTTGGGGACTTGGTGAGTTCTTGGTAACTGTATCTATCTCTATACTAATTGGGGACACTTAGGCATTAAGGTATTTTCTCCAATATTCTGTTTTCCTACCCTTCATTCTTATTTAAGTTGTAATAGGAAGGAGTTAATTTATATTTGAAAAACTTAGTTATTCTTGAATGAAAAATTAACTTTAGAAACATTTTAGGATTCTTGCCCACTTTTTAGTATTTTTTGGTTGCATATGTTGGTAGGTAGTTTCAGTAATTCTCCCAATAGTCATGAAAGCTGTATTGTTATTATTTTTTTTGTCATACATTCATTAAGCTCTGAACCCTTTAACTACACCAGAGGAAATGTGGTTTATAGAGGTTTTTTTCCATAATGTTTGATCGAGGCTTGACTGATTCCTTAACATTAGTGGTAGTACTTAGTTTTATAGAAGCTTGTTAATGATTCACTCATAATAGTGCAACCTCTTCAGTTTTCTGGCCAAAAATCTTCAGGAATCCTGAAATTACCAAAAATTTAGTTTAGTTTAAAAAAAAAAATTTAGCTTTGAAGCAGTCTTTTAATTATTTCACTGAATAAATTAAATTTCTTTGGAAGTATTTACAATTTGAGTTAGATTTAAAAAAAACACAGCTCTTCTCTTTCATGAATGAAAACAGGAAATACTCATTCTTAATGAACATAGTTCTTTAATTTTAGTAATTCAAACAGCATTCTCGAATGTCCTGTCAAATGTCAGAACATACAAATGACCCATTAACTTTAAATGTCTGAAGGCTTTTGGTTTGGTTTCGTTTTTGTACTGTGCAATACACAGTTGACTCAGTATTTAGCATTAAGTTTCAGGAATCTTTTTTTTTTTTCTCCCAAGATTTTTTTTTTCCAAGTAATCTTTACACACAACATGGGGCTTGAACTCATAACCTGGAGATAAGAGTCATATGCTCTACTGACTAAGCCAGCCAGGCGCCCCAGAAATTATTTTATAATAAGAATAACATTTCCATATTTGTTTGCCTTTAATTGGCTGTCACAGCTTAATTTTGTAGAATTAAAACCACTTTTGTGGGCGCCTGGGTGGCTCAGTGGGTTAATGCCTCTGCTTTCGGCTCAGGTCATGATCTCAGGGTCCTGGGATCGAGGCCCGCATCGGGCTCCCTGCTCGGCGGGGAGCCTGCTTCCCCCTCTCTCTCTCTCTGCCTGCCTCTCTGCCTCCTTGTGATCTCTCTCCCTCTGTGAATTAAATAAATAAAATCTTTAAAAAAAAAAATAAATAAAAAAATAAAACCACTTTTGTGTAGTGTATATAGAACCTACTTTAATTGTCCTGTGCTAGGTTCACACTTTCTCTCATGATCATTTCTGTGATACTGAAGCTCTGATTTTTGTTCTGCCACTTTAGTGACAGGTTCAGAATCTACTTTTGGCAAGGAACTAGTTTAATCTGTTGATTTGCTGTGTATATGGTTGGGTTCACCAGATAAAAATAAATGTGTGTTTTATTTAGTTACCTAAATGATTTGGATAGAATATCCCAAACCAACTACATTCCAACTCAGCAAGATGTTCTACGGACAAGAGTGAAGACCACAGGCATTGTGGAAACGCATTTCACCTTCAAAGACCTATACTTCAAGTAAGTCATTAACCTTTTTGCTAGACATGAGAAAGACAAATATCTTTCCTTTAGTTTGTATCTCTTAATCAGGGTAAAATTTTCTTAGGCAATATTCTTTCATTTAAAAACCTACCATCATACACATCAGCCGGTATTTGAATGTTTTAACTGAATGGGGCCCCAAGCTTTTCTTCTTTCTCCAAAATAGCATCAAATACTTTTGTTCATTTGGAGGAATTTAAATTCAGAATTAAATTGTAAATATCAATAAAAGTAATCATAGTTATCAATTTATTTTATTTTTAATTTTATTCTTTCCAGCTGCTTTTTTGTTGGAATTGTCAAAACAGGTATTGAATGTTTGTTGTTTAGAAGGGTAACAATAATACTAAGGATAGATACTTAGTGATGTGGCTTTGTTCTGCCATTTTGATATTAAAATAGAAAGACTTTACTCACCAGTGTCGATCCTTACTGAAGCGCATTTAGGTTTAATGGAATGGAGCTACTACTGTCATTGCTCTTGGACTGATTTGTGCACAGTATCATATACAACCAAGTTCTTACTGTAATATAGAATGGAAAATTGATATGGCAATAGAGGTATTTTGGGGAAGTATGATGACATATAACAAGTGGTTGTTTTAGAGAGAGAAAATTCTGGTACATGAATACAAAGGACTTCTCATTAGCATTAGTCATTCTAAAATAGGCTTCAGCTTGTCTCTGTGTTAATGGTCTTCTGTAAATATTAGAACTGTCTTTTTGGTTCCCGCTTTCTGCTTTTGCGACCTTTGAGGTTAGGGGTAAACTTTTCCCCTTCAGTATATGATGTTTGTTCCAGCTGCCTCATTACGCTCATATGTGGTCTGTGACACTCAGCATTGTTGCACACTAATGTAACTTCTAGCTCAGAGCTTCTCTGTGTTCTTTTCTCTGAAAACAGTTGCTTCATAGGATTCGTGAAATCCCCACAAAGTTTAGGTATTACTAGATACCACTTGAGGTCTTGAAATCTTAATAAACCAAAATAGGTCGGAAACATGGTGTAGGAAAATAGCAGTTCAGCTGAATATTTGTAGAATAAAAGAGCTGCTTATCTTTAGCACTGATGAATTTATTTAACTAGATTAGCAAAGGCCATGTGGATTTATCACCCATGCACTGTAAAGAATGAGATGTCTTTTTGTGTACCATAAGATTAGTAATCCATTTATAATTAAATGTGGTAAACTTTATTTAGTGTGGGAAGCATTCTTGTTGATGTTCTCATAGAGTGATCTTTAGTTGGGTAAATCCTATTGGTCTTCTTATGTCAGGATCAGCAGCCAGATCTAGTTAAAGTGCTGCACCCACTTTATTGTTGGTATATAGATATCTTGTTATGAAGTACTATCACTTCTTCCTTTTCCTCTTCTCTCTAGGCAAAACCACTATCCATTTATTCAAACATTTATTGAGCATCTACTATATGCAAGGCATTGTGTAATTGCTTACTTGCCTCTCGGTTATGAGGTAATGTTTATAAAATGTTGCTCTGTTAGTGAATTATATTGTAAATGTTAATATGTGCTAAAAGCCCACCTTGGGGACGTCACAGTGTTCTACTACTTCTATGGACTTTGTAAAAGAAAATGGAGGGGTAAACAAATTATTGGTTTACCAATGTGTCTGTCTCCCCTTGAAAGACTTCTGTGGTGATAATATGTGATGTTTGCTTTCCTAAAACCTGTAATATGACCCTGTATTAAAGCCAGCTTGTGAGTGCATCATTCCAGATATCATGACCAAAGGCTGAAGAAAAACCCTGCTAGGTCAACCACAAGAAAAGTCTGGGTCATAAAGAGATCAGATGACCATTCTCTTTCAAACATACATTGAGAAATTACTCAGTTATATCTTATTTCTCTCAATCTCCAGGGAAAAATTCTTTGGAAATAGACCTTGAGTGACTTTAGATCTGACATACTAAACCAGCCTGACAAAGTTTACCTTTTTTAAAATTTTGTCCTTGTCTTCAGACGTCTGTCTTCAGAGTATCTACTCATTTGTATGCATACCTCCTCAGATGCTGGTACCAGCTGAAAGACAAAGCACTGCAGGTGTTCCTCTTACTGTAGGAGGTAGATGAGGACACTGTTGACAGAAGTACAGCAGTTGAGCCAGGATATCAAGTAAGCCCCCACAGATGGGAGTTGTGGACTAAAACTAATCTGGAGTGGAACATAAAGTTTGTGAACAGCTGAGGCTTTGTTATGAATTTGTTACGAATTAGGTTCAAACAAGATGTAGAGTGGGAAGTACTGGTTACATTTTGTTTTTGGATACTGGATTCTTAGAGTCCTATCCTGAAATGTAATTTACTTTTTCCCCATAATTAATCTCTAAAATATTTTTGCCTTAAGTGAGGAACACATATCTCAACCATACCTTAATTAAAAAGAATAGAAAGTTAAAAAGTAAGGAAAACAAACTTTTTGGAAGCACAATGCAAGTTGGAGATTTCTGTTTTTTCATTGTTCTCTTTAGCTAACGAGGTAAAGCATTTTGAGGGGTAGAGTGGTATTATGGTTAAGAGCCTGGGTGCTAGAGTTAGAGTGCTTGGATTCAGAGCCCCATTCCCCATTTGTTAGTAATGTGCCTTTAGGTACTTAACATACATGTGCCTCAGTTTCTTCATCTGTGCCCTGGAGATAATAGTATTTATAGGAGTATTGTGAGGGTCTAATGAGTTAGTGTACTTTCAGTGTTTAGGATCATGTCTGGCACCATGGTAAACAATAAATATTAGTATTCTTATTGTTACCTTAAGTTGTATTATTCAGCTCTTCGTTTTTCCTCTCCGCCCCCCCTCCTTCTGTTAATCCACTTCAGTGCTTATTCTGCTGACTTTTGGCACGCCTGATAAAAACTTTGATAGAGAGGAGCTGCAACTAGTTATCTAAAATGAGAATTTTGATTATTCCTAGATTTTATTTTTTCATGTTGTTCTCTTTTACTTTTAACTACAGAGTATTAGATTGACTACATTGTATCTGCTGCTTGTTTGTCTTTTTCGGTTATAAATGGGGTTTTGAATGCTCAATAGTGGGAAGTTCCCTAACCATTTCAGCTTAGGGTGAGGTGTATTTGTGACCTTGCTGAATTTGTGCATTCTTTCCCTTTACTCAGGATGTTTGATGTAGGTGGCCAAAGATCAGAACGAAAAAAGTGGATTCACTGTTTTGAGGGAGTGACAGCAATTATCTTCTGTGTGGCCCTCAGTGATTATGACCTTGTTCTGGCTGAGGATGAGGAGATGGTATGTTGGATCTTCTGGTAAAAAGCCTGCTTAATGTAGCTGGGGAGTGGAAGATAACTCTTAGGAAGATTTTGTGTATCCATTTGCTCATTGAACCAAATTTTGATTCCTTAATTTTTTTCCCTGTGAGATTAGATTTTTAAAATATTGATCCATGCCCTACTAATGCTTAAGCGATAGGATAGCGCATTGAGTATGTATGTGGGCAGGGTTAATTCCTCTTGTTAGCCAGTTGTCTGCCCAGCTCCCAGCCTCCAAGAATTAGGAAAATGAGGACTGACTCAGCTTTTGTGTTATCCGTGTCTAGCTTATTTCCACGTGTGCCATTCAGTGCTTCTAAAACTTATTGCTCTGTTTTTTCATTAATAGTTCATCCACTTTTACTTTTTGCTATTGACACCCCTTTTTTCCCCCCTCAGAACCGAATGCATGAAAGCATGAAACTGTTTGACAGCATTTGTAACAACAAATGGTTTACAGACACTTCAATCATTCTCTTCCTCAACAAGAAAGACCTTTTTGAGGAAAAAATAAAGAGGAGTCCATTAACTATCTGTTATCCAGAATACACGGGTAAGGGATCATGAATGACTTTGTTGGAGGTATACATCTTAGGTCAACACTTTAGTGACATTCCTACACCTGCCTTTTATTCTGAACAATGCATGTATGTCCTTATGGAGAGCGTTCACTGGTAGTGGTATTAACGTTAATAAGCATGTGATTAAGACCCCTTAAGTCTAAAGTGCTATTCCAGACATAATCGAGTTTACCGTGTTTATTTTGTATTTCTGTCCTCCTCGTTTTTTTGAGGAAAAGAGAGAAAGATAAAAATCAAAATTTGGTCTATGTATGTTCAAAAAAATAGAAGGATAAGATGCAGTCATTGCACTTAAGACACAAGTTGTAGAGAGAGGGACACACAAAGAATTTCATTATGGTAGGAAATGTTCGCTAACAGAAGAAGGGGTTACTGCTGTGGGTTCTGTGTCCTCTTTTTTCTAGAGGAAATGATACTTGCAGTGATATAATGAGAGGACAAATTAAAAACCACCAGGCAAACAGGATTAAAAGCATTTTAGGGGGGCGCCTGGGTGGCTCAGTTGGTTAAGCGATTGCCTTTGGCTCAGGTCGTGATCCCGGGGTCCTGGGATGGAGCCCCACATCGGGCTCTCTGCTCGGCAGCGGGCCCTGCTTCTCCCTCTCCCTCTGCCTGCTACTCTGCCTGCGTGTGCTCTTTCTCTCTGTGTCAAATAAATAAATAAAAATTCAAAAAAAAAAAAAAAAGAAAAAGCATTTTAGGAAGAAGGGAATAGCATATATGAAAATACAGAGGTAAAAAAAAAATGACAGGGGTGCCTGGGTGGTTCAGTCAGTTGAGTGTCTGACTCTATTTCAGCTCAGTTCTTGATCTCAGGGTCATGAGTTCAGGCCCCTCATTTATTTAAAAAAAAAAAAACTTAAAAAAAATATGACTAGGTTTTGGAACCTAGAAGGAATTTGGTATTACCAGAGCTTAATATGGTGGGAAGGAGTCATTGGAGTGATGGGCAGGGATGCTCATGGAGAGCCTTGTATCTGATGCTGAGATAGTGGGGAGCTATTGAAGGATTTTGATTGGGGTACATGATGTAGTGGAAACTGTGTTTTAGAAAGATACACAATAAATAGCCATAAAGATAGATGGTAGGGGAGTTGAACTAGTAAGGAGTCTCTTAGGATGCAAATAAAAACTTTTGGGGGGAGGTGAAGATACAGATATATATCCTAGAAAGGAAGGGCAGGAATGCAGACATATCTTAAGCTATGGGTGGCTCAGTACTTAAGCATTTGCGTTTGGCTTGGGTCATGATCCCAGGACCCTGGGATCGAGCCCCAAGCCCCACATTGGACTCCCTGCTCAGCGGGAAGCCTGCTTCTCCCTCTCCCACTCCCCCTGCTTATGTTCCCTCTGTCAAAGTCTTTCTCTCTCTGTCAAATAAATAAATAAAATAAAATAAATATATGCGTTTAGAACTAGGAAGTAATTAGCTGTCAAGGACCCTGGAAGCACTCTTTCCCCTTCTTTTTTTTCTCCCTCTCTGTGCATCTTCTTTATTCTTCTGTCTCTGCTTAACAGCTTTCTGTGCTACTCAGTTTATGTGATACAAGATGGCCCTGCCACAGTATCTTTCCTGCATAAAGACCAGGTTAGGGGGTACGTGGCTGGGTTAGTCAGTAGTCAAGTAGAGAATGTGACTCTTGATCTCAGCATTGTAAGTTTGAGCCTTACATTAGGTGTAGAGGTATACTTAGAAATAAAATCTTTAAAAAATAAATAAAGACCAGGCTACATCAATACTGGTTGGCCCCAGGTTCAAATTCCTAGGAGAGAGATTCTGGCCAAGGTTAAGGCAGGCAAAAGTCCTTAGCCCAGTCAGTCAGTCAGGTCAGGGACACAAACATGAATGCCAGTGTTGCAGCACTGTAACCTTTAGATTAGAGTTGGGTATTTTCAGGGAAGGAAAACTCTCGTTAGCTGAGCATACGCTGTAAAGCTTTCTGTAATAAAGTGAGAGTATAGCTAGGGTAAGGAAGTGGGAAGAGTACTGCCAGAGTTCTGCTTTGATTGGCTGCTGGTGCTGTGGTCTGAATTGATACTTAGAAATGTTGATTTCGAAGCATGTGTGGAACATCCAGATGGAGGTATCTAATAGGCAGATATATATGTGGCCTTTAGCGCTTTGTGAGAGGTTGAGGGTTAGACATACTGATTTGAGATCCTGTATACATACAATATGGAAATGGATGAGATGACAAGGGCTGCTGTTACAGAATGAGGACTGAGAAGACCAGGGATAGAATGAAAGAGAATACTAGACTCTATTGGCAGGAGAGAAAGAAGGGTTTATATTGGATACAAAGAGAAAAACCAGGAGAGCCAAAGTATCAAAAACTAAAAAATTTAGAAGTGAGGGGTGGTCAGCAATGTTGTGTACAGACAAATAAAGTAAGATACACAATGAAAAATGGCCTCTGGAATTAGCAGTCCAGGAGGTCGTGAGTGTTTTTGAGAGGAGTTGTCAGTGAGCACAGAGCCAGGGCTGTGAGTTACTTACTGAGTGGGAAGTAGAGAAATGAGACAGGTGTAGCCTACTCTTAAGCAACTTGGATTACAGAGGAAGGAAAGATTGAAGAGTGTTCATGCCTTAGTGGTAAGATTTTACAGCAAAAGAGAAGTTGTAAAAAGTGGATATAATTGATGGAGCAAGGTTTGTAAGCAGATGGAATTCCGTGGAATATCACTCAGCTATAAAAAGGAATGAAGTACTGATACATGCTCCTACTTGTATGAACCTCATAAATGTTATGCCAAGTGAAAGAAGCCAAACACAAAAGGCCACATTATGTGATTGCTTTTATATGATACACCCAAAATAAGCAAATCCATAGAGACAGCAGGTTGGTTGGTGGTTACCAGGAGAAGGGGGGGCAGGTGGTTAGAATGAAGGGAATGAAGAATGATTACTTAATGGTAATGGGATGTTTTTCTGGTTGATAAAAAAGTTTGAAACTAGAGAGAGGTGCTGGTTGCATAACATTGTGAATATACTAAATGCCACTATATTGTACACATTAAAATGTCTTACTGTATGTCACTTCAACTTAAAAGAATCTTGGTAGAGGAGTTAAATTTTGAAACTGCCAGGAAGACTTCTCTAAGACTATAGGTACAAATGTGTGGGGATATGGGTGACTTCTAAGTGAGGTGGTAGGCTCAAGAGTTGAGATTTAGTTTAAGCCCCCTGGCCTTTGTTTTCTCAGGGAAGTTGGAAATGTGGCCAGGATTGGGAGGGAGGTGAGAGTTAGGTGAGTTCATGGAAAGTAGCCAGGTTTTAAAGTGGAGAGAAATCTTACTTAAGTAAAAGGATTGACTGTTCCAACTGGAAATCTTTCACGTAGCAAAGAGCCCTCAATGTCATAATCCTTTTTGGGGGGGTGTGGGGGACCACCTTCCAAGCCTGTCTTCCATCGACTTCATTCCCACAGTTCTGATTGCCCAAGTGTCAGTATCTCTTCCTGCCAGACGCAATTCTCTTTTCAGTGGTCTCCTTGAATTTACAGAAGTTTGCAGATCTCAAAAAACCTATTTCAAGCACCTACCAAGATATCTTCCTTTATTATTCGAAGTATTGTTTAAATAACTTTCATTTCTTTCTTAAGCTTTTCTTCGTTTAGTCTTTTTTTAACCACTTAGCTGTTGGTATTTGTTGTCATGCTTAATGTCACTTAACTTATATGTAAAGTTATTTGTTGAAAACAGCCTCTACAGGAATAGTGTCCTGTGTTTTCTTTGTTGAGGTTTCCTGGTTCTGTAAGCAATTTCTAGGGCTATTCTGAAGGCTCACAGGTAGATGAGATGGTGTAGGAAGCTTGTGGTTAAGAGTGTTAATTATAAATGTTGAAAATAAGGTTTACTTTTGAGACACCGCACCTTTTAAAAAATAACAGCTTTATTGAGATGTAATTTATATGTCACAAAAACACATTTATTTTTTTATAAAAACATATTTTAAAGTGTATGATTCAGGCCCCTTTCCCTTTTACATGCACTAGTTTACCTTTCGTCATATTATTGCCGTAAGGCTCTGAAGCTAAGCCCCTTAAAATTGATGTGCTTTTGAAAAGAAGCATGATTAACTATTTTGAATTGTTTAATTCTAAGATCACTTCAAGGAGCACGGGCTCTCTGACCTTTTAAACAGTTGTGTTCTAGCAATTCATCTTCCTGGTTCTCTGGTTTCCTTTTATGCATCCTAGGTTTTTTAGCTGAAATATCTAATTGAGAGGGGAAAAAGAAAAAGTTTTGTCTCCCTAGATCTTTATGTGTGATGATTTTGTTTTACTTGGAGTCTGCTCTCAAAAAAAATCTAACGATTAGAGAAAAACCTAATTATTGTAGAAATAAATCTGTCTTATAATCCTTTGGGTTATATTCCCTCTCTTCATAAGTAAGTGGTGATGGCCTGATGTAGTTGAATTCAGGCAGCTTTAATGATTTGAACTGAGAATATTGGGTGTCTGCTTCAGGTTCCAATACATATGAAGAAGCAGCTGCTTATATTCAGTGCCAGTTTGAAGATCTGAATAGAAGAAAAGATACCAAGGAGATCTATACCCACTTCACCTGTGCCACAGACACCAAGAATGTGCAGTTTGTTTTTGATGCTGTTACAGATGTCATCATTAAAAACAACTTAAAGGAGTGTGGACTTTACTGAAGAGGGTTGGATGTTAATAAAAGGTAAAACTTCAGACAATTTAGTTCTAGTGCTGTAGTGATGTCTCTTGACTTTGTAAACTTTTCTAATTAAGGATGTTCTTCTTTTCTAGTTATTACAGTGTGGAGTGTTGAGACCAGACTTCTTTTGCTGTCTCATTGGGCAGCTACAAGCATGAACGGGACCAGGGAATGGCAGCAGCATGCAGAATCTTAGCACTCTTTAGCACAATCTTCTGTATTAGGGAACTCTTAATTGACACGAGATGCTAAAGTCAGACATTGGAATTGGAACAGCTGTAAAGTATGATTCGATCATCAAGACATCACTTGGATTTCATAATCTCAAATGTTTAGGGCTGATGTGAAGTTGAGGTGCTGCATTCCAGAACTTTAATATTTAGCTTACTCTTTTTTTCCTCTTTAACAAACCGCCAGTAGTTCATTTTTAAAGTTTTTTTTTTTCGAGAGAATAACATGACTAAATTTTATTTCTTTGTTTGCAAAAGAATCTTTATTAAAACACAGTCTTAACTATGCACATGATGTGGCCAGATCATCTTAAAAATTTTCCTCTTAGTAGGAACTCTTTGTTTTTAATTTTTGGTATGGTCAGAGCATAATATTTCCATAATTAATTCTTTATGGTTATTGGGGCTATGATTATAGCTTTTTTGGATGAAATTTGCGTTACTCTCCTGTTCAAAGTACCATTATGGTTTCTAAATGGTAATTACATTGGAGAGTTCTGTAATAAGATTCTAGCTTTCTAACTTTTGTTTAAGTTTATGGTTTAAGGTTAACCTGGTTTATGCTGATTACCAAATTACTAGGTAAATGCCGACGTGGCATGTAGAGTTAGCTTCTTGGATACAGACACACCCAGGGCAGCTGTTAATTAGAAATGCAAATTGCTAAATTCCAAACAGAAACAGTGACTTTGCTGCTACAGATCTACTAAATTGACCACTTTGGTTCTTGCTTGTTTGTCTCAGTCATAGGGAGTTCTGTAAAAGATGCCCCTTGTTTTCCATCTTCCATGACCTTTTCTGTTGGGAAACATCTGAAGTGTATTAACAATGCATGCTTTTACTTTGTAAATGTGGTGCCAAATCCCTGTTTGCCCTTGTTTTTATTGTAGCAATGTTAATTGTAGTAATCCTTAGTCAGTACCTTCTTTTGCCGAAACTGTTGCATTTTGGGACTTTTTCCACGATGTTGTGTGTACAGATTTTAATCTGTTATAGTTGGCAGCAGTATTAAAATGGTGAGTAAAGAGTCCAGGTTTGTTCCTGTTTGTAACTAGTCCTTTCTGGAAATATTTTCTTCTGTTTCTTTTTGTCCCCACTGAATGTGCTTTGGCCTTTGTCTGAGAATGGGTTTAGGTAGAGGGTTCCCTGAAGGGCTAGTCTTTTGGTGTAATGGTATTGTTGAAGCTTGGCCTGATTGAAGGTCTTATGTCCTATCTGTGTAAGTGACATGCAGTCATAATCCATTTTCCAGGTTTACATTTTGGTTTTGTGGAGAGCTTTATTCACCTCAGCCTGCAGGTCCTTTTGTATAATGTACAGCAAATGTCCTTAAATACTGAACGGGCCTTTGGGGGAAGGCAAATGAAGAGAATGCATTTTGAGCATTCCAGATCAGCAGTTTGAGCAGTGCCTTTTGGGGTCCAGTCTTTTTGGATTGGATTCTGTGTCTTCTTTTGATGTAACCTTTTACTAGTTTAAAACAAAGCAAAAAGGTTGGTGTTCATCAAAGCTGGTTCAGAAAGCAAGCGACAGCCGCTTAGTGCCTTTATTGGAATTTTTTTTCTTATTCTTTTTGGAAAAGTATAACTATGCAGATGGTGTAACTGTTATTATCTAAACAGTTTTTTTCTTTTTTTAGGGTTGGGAAAACTGGATCTAAAAGAAAATGATCAGCTTCCAATTGGTGATTAACTTATGCCCACATAAATTGATAGTTCTTGTTCGTTTTTAATATATCTTTTCCTTATTGTATTCTGTGATATAAGATCATCTGGAAATGAGAACTGGTGGAATATTGTTTTAACTGTAGTCGTTCTATAGTCAGAGCTAATGGGATATTGTTGATAATCCAAACTAACAAATAATCTAAGTAAGTTAATTATACTTGGAAATGCACTTTGTATTTTCATTTGAATCTGTCTGTCTGATATGTTCATTTTTTAGCTTTTCTGTTAATGAAAAATAGTAGTTCTCTACTTTTCTGCTTTTATACCATTTACCTTTGTTCTGTATTTACATGAAGATCATCCCCATCCTACCATTTCATGTAACTTATTTAAATGCACATTCCTTGAGGACACAGGGACACAATTCAAGTCAGTGGTTTTCAAATATGCCTTAAGTCAAAATCATCAGGATCCATCTCAGTGATTAACTCTTGGCCAGTGGGCTAGTGATCTGTAATTTTAAAAAGGTGATTCTGATCATTGGCTTTGCAAATCGTTGTTATTTTGAAATAAAAGATCTTTTCTAATAGCAGAGCCAGAGTGCGGGGGTGAAACATCATGTGTACTAGCCTGGAGAAAAAAGATTGATATTTGTAATCAAAGAAACTAAAAGTTGCCTTGTATCCTTTCTGCAGAGAATGCTGGAAGTTTGTGATGGACCACATTTTAGTATTCATGTGGCCAGGCTTTGGACCATCTAAGAAACCAGCACATATAAGAAAATTAAATTTTAATGAATAAAGAACAGTAAATAGACTCTAGAAGGAAGGACTGCAACGATAGCTTTATTTTGTTGACAGTCATGTCTTCACCTGATTAAAACCTTGGGCTGTAAAAAAAAAAAAATGCCATTCATTAGGCTCTATGTAAAGAGGAAGTATTCTCCTTAATGGCCAGTCTTCCCCAACCATATAAATTCAGACTTGCAACAGATTTCACCTCCTGGCATAAACATTCCAAGAACTTCTGGGGTGTCTGGGTGGCTCAGTCGGTTAAGTGTCTGCCTTTGGCTCAGATCATGATCCCAGGGTCCTGGGATAGAGCCCCGAGCCCCACATCAGGCTCTAGCCCTGCATTGGGCTCCAACCCTGCATCAGGCTCCCTGCCCAGTGGGAAGCCTATTTCTTCCTCTCCCACTCCCCCTACTTATGTTCCCTCTCTCACTGTCTCTCTCTGTCAAATAAATAAATAAAATATAAAAAAAGAAAGAAAGAAAAAAAATCCCAAGAACTTTTACAGTTACTCAAAGTGGATCTTGGGATGATATTTCGTCCTGAATAGTTTGAATTCTAAATCTCTAGTTCAATGTATCATTTTATTATTATTATTTCTAGTGATGGATTGTTATTTTTTTTTTATAAGGTGCTGCATTCTAAGAGTAGATGGACCAAGTTTTAAAAAGTATCTTCTTTGTTTCTTACTCTCTTATGTGTTCTATTTGTGTTTTATTACATGGACATTATTTAGAGTACTTAAAAATAACTGCTGGTTCTTCTAATTCATTTGCCCACCTTATAGTCTTATATCCTGGTCACTGTTCTCTGATTTGTAGCTGTGACTTTCTTTGGACACTGCTTGCCTAGCCTGACTAGTTACTTCATGTATGTATGCATTTGTTTAGCCTGGTTTTGGAGCTTCCTGTTGCAGAGCTGGTTGCTGTATTGGCAGTTACATACAAGGTAAAGTTAGTCTTTCCCTCCAATTATAAACCTCCCTTTGGTTGATCTTTTTCCCCTTCCAGATGTTCAAAAAACCAGTCCTCTATTCATTTAAACATACCTAAAATAACACTAGTTTTCTTCACTCTTAGTGCTTGTGAAATCCTTCATATAGTACACTGACTTTAAGAACAAAATTATTTCAGTTTCCCAGTACTGCCAGGTCATTTTTGTGTTCTTCAGGATTCATAGTACAAGTAAGATCTGACCTGGACCAGCCACAGCTCTCCACATAGCTTTATGGCCATCTCAGCACAAGAGCACACCAGGCTGCTTCAAGGCCTGAAATTCAAAGTTGGTCTTGCTGTCAACTCTCAGGAAGTAAAAGATTTAGGTGAGGCACTGGGGAACAAACTTCCTGGATGGTCAAGATCTTCATTCCTTTATTACCTTTGTTTAATTTTTAACTCTTTACCCCCCACCCCGCACCCCCACCATTTTCTAATAACTTGTATGAGTTCTGCCAGGAGAGCATACTCCAGAACAAGTCAGGACAGGACTTTTTTTTCTGATACTATCTCAGACTTACATACCTGGCTTGACTCAAGTCTTCTTAGGAATGAAAGCTAATCCAGAAGGTTATAATAGCAGTAGATACCTGAGGTGCAAGATTTACATATGCAGATTCCTTGGCTAAACTCTACTAAAGATGTTGGAGACAGGTCCTGAGAACATGTATTTTTAAATAAACTCCTATGTGGTTCTGATAAAGCTAACCAGGGCCAACATTTGTGGACAACTGAATAGGACCTTATGTTAAAGATCAACACAATTAGGGGTCCCTGGGTGGCTTAGTCAGTTAAGCATCTGACTCTTGGTTTCACCTCAGTTACGGTCTCAGGGTTGAGAGATCAAGCCCTGCTCAGACTCTGCTTGAGATTCTCTTTCCCTCCCTCCCTCCTCCCCCTTTAAAATGAATAAATCTTTTTTTTTTTAAAGATCAACATAAATAGACATAACTTTAAAAGTCACTAGTAAACTACTGAGATATTTTTTTATTTGCCAGTAAATAAGAAGAACCTTTTGTACATGACTTGGAGGGCCTGTCACCAAAAAATTAGTAAGAGAACTGTTTAGTCAAAGAATATTCCTACACTTTTGTTACAGAGGATTTAGTTTTTATACAAAATTAAGACAAAACGAGAAACTTGGAGTTTCCAAACATTTGTTTCATTTGTGTTACTGCATTTATTCAGTGAAAATTGAAAGAGACATCAAAGTAAAGATAAAATCCCATGATAGAGGTCTAGCTGTATATATGTAATAACATAAATATTCATTTACAGTTGGTGGATAAAGAGCAAAGCTAGCTAGCTCTAGATTATAGACTGGAAAGTCTTTTTGAGATAAGGCTGGGGAAGGGGTAGGGAAGGGGAGTGATTGAGGAGTCAAATAGGAAAGTCTTTGTGTGCTTGCTGCTAATGTTTCCCTGAAATCTAGTGGGAATCTACAAGGTAGCAGAAATAATCCAGTATTAGTGAATACGCTGCTGGGATACACCATCTCAATGTATTAGCATCCAGTTGTAAGACCTTTGACAGGTGGAATATTAAATTATGTAAAGTGTGGCTTATCTCCTATCCTCTACTAGCCCCCGTCCCCCACCCCCATATTCTTTTCAGTTATCTAAACATTTTTACCTAGATGCTTGTTTAAATGTAATGTTCCCAGCAGACATAACAAATCACAAGAAATTAACTTTTTTTAACTCTTCATTTTTGCTTATGGAGGATAAAGGTCCTGAGACCTCTCAGAATCTTATGGAGAGAGCTGTTTGTCACACCCAGTTCTGGTATTTTCTCTGCTTCAACCAGCTATGAAATCTTTGTCTTAAATCCTCATTTGTTACCTAAAGGTAGACTAAATTATTCCTTTCAGTTATGATGTACTATGGTCGTGATCCAATTGAAATAATATATTTTAAAGTGCTTTGTAAATATTCTTGATACTCAAGATGATATTGTACTGCAAAACAAGTAGTCTTTTAAGACATTATCAGCAGATGTGTTCATTATAGCCGGTTTTCTTCTCAGCGTCACTTTTCCCATATTCGTTTTGAACGCCTGAAATGAAGTTCAACTATAAATGGCTCTAAAATTTGTCAAGCCGGGTGAAAAGAAAGGTTTTCACTTTGTTTTGTGTTTAAATCCAATTCTTTATTTCTGTTCATACCAGTGCTTGCTTTTCATGGCCAAAAAGGCAGAAACGTACCCTTCTGCTGTCTGTACTGTGTCTGTTGGACCTCACAGAAATGTCTTCATGCTTTTACCTAGCAGGAACACCAGAGGCTGTGGCCCTGGGCCAACACTGAAGTCCTCCTGGAATCTGTGCTCCGGGGGCTGTGCCGGGTAGAGAGGGCAGTGGGAGGTAAGAGCTCTTCACCCTTCACCACCTTCTCCACCCAGCATGGCCGGCACACTTTGGTCTACGGCACATCTCCAGTTGTAGAGCGGGTTTTGAATGCTGTTATTTCTTCTCTTGGGGATGGGGCTACCTTGATTTGGACTGTGTGGGGTACATGTAAGTGAATTTTTTATCAGAGTAGGAACTGTTACAAGTAAATGTGTCTTTTATATTGCTTTTAAGACTGGATTTTTGTGCTGCTTTTACCCACAGAACATAAAAGCACATTTCCAATTGTATTACATTTTTTTCCACTATTTTTTTATTGTCGTAAATCATATATAACATAAACTTCCCCATCTTAATCATTTTTAAGTACATAGTTCAGTGGTCTGAAGTATATTCACAATGTGGCACAACCATCACCACCATCCATCTCCAGAACTTTTTTCACTGTCCCAGACCTGCAGCTCTGTACCCATTAAAAACTAACTTCCCATACCTCCTCCTCCCAGCCCTGGTAACCGTCACTCTACTTTGTCTTTATATGTTTGACTACTATGATATTTCATATAAGTGGAATCACACATTTGTCCTTTAGTGTTAATCATACAGTATTTTTGTAGAAAAAGAAAAAAAAGCAGCTGTCATCAGATTCACAAGAAGTGGAACCTAATTCACATTTGGCTTACTGACATCAGTGTCCAGTGCACTGGAAGGGAACTGCATTCAGATCTCTGCCCTCTAAGGATATGAACAGAAAATTAATTATACTGTCAACAAACTTAGAGCTATTTATATTTTTGCTTTATGCTAAATTCACATTCAGATTTGAGGCTGATTTGTGTTCAGTTTGGAGATGATATTGTGAAATAGCTATGATTTAGGATGGCATAATTTACAAATAACCAAGAATTTGGTTGGGAATGGGAGGAGCTTAGGGAAATAAGAAAATTGACTTGGGCTTTCAGTAGCATGGTGCATATATAGAACACTGGCTTGGGATTCAGAAGACCTGTTTTGGAGTTATAGTTCTCCTGCTTCCTAGCAGTTTGATCTTGATGAAGACATTCCACATTTCTGGGCCTCAGCTTCTTATCTATAAATTGCTAGTGAATAGTCCAGTGCCTGGACTATTTTAAAATTCCTTCTAGTTTGATCATTTTAAGAATTAAGATTGCAGTTTGTGAAAGTAGGGTTGAACTGCATCTGACCTACCTTGTTACAAAAAAGAATTTCTGAGGATGCATAAGATTCAGCATTATAATGTAAATTTAAAATAAAGCAAAAAACAAAAGATAAAGCTAGTAGAGTGAGTAGAATACCACATGATGAGGCCCACTGGCTCTGTTTTCATGCTGGGGCTAGAGGTCTGGTTCTATATGAACATCCATAACCACGAAACGGGTGGGCTCTTAAAGAGTTTGGCTTATAACCAAGTCCTGCCTGGAGTCAGAGATCAAAGAAACGGTAATGAAAGAAGCAGACAATCTGGTACAATTTGTGGCAAGGTTGGGCTACCCTAATTGAAGATGGAATAAGTGAGATACATTAGATTTGGAGCCTGAATAGACAAGATCTTAGCCATAGTGAGGATTCTTAACTTGGGGCTTCAGGGCTTCAAAAATAGAACTGTATTCCTAGTATGTTGGTTTCCTTTGAAATTCTCTGAATTTTATTTTATGCATTTTTACATATTCAGAGAAGAGGGCCATAGGTTTCATCAGACTGTTAGAGGGATCCATGATACAAAAAAAGAATCATAATCCCCATATATTGAGTTAAACAGGTTAGTGATAGTTGGAATATGCCATTTGGAATGTAGTCCCTGAACACCTCTTGGATACAAGAAATCTTGCCCAGGTTTTTTCTTTGGTGAGGTTTTTAAATCAGCAATAGTCAGAGTGCTTTCCCTTATTTCTCTGGTAATTCTCTCAAGTTGATTTCTTTTCATGGAATCAGAGAGACTATTAAATGAATCCAATTTTAACAGCTGCAAATTTATTCTTCAGTGTATTTCAAGCTCATATGGCTCTCTAGTATCAATATTGCTAGTAGCAGCCTAAGTGTGAATATGTGTTTCTGGCAAGGAGCAGATTCTCATTTTAATTGACACTTTCTTTTATATACTAAATCTTGGATGCCAAGAGCTTTCCTCACTAGTAGTTGTAAATGCTAAATCTGTACTTGACTTCACCACCTCCTGTCAAGATAAATGCAAGCTTCCTTTCCCCTCAGAGGAGTTCAAAGAAATAATTTACTTGTCCTGAATGGGGAGATGTTGTTTTCAGCCAGGCATCACATGAATTCAGCTGCAGAAATTTTCAGTGCCTGAAGCAAGATCAGCTGCCCTTTTTTGTTCTGAAACATGTAGAGGTTGAAATGGGAATTTTGGCTTTGCTTGCTTCTAAATTCTGTGAGTGAGGGGTGCCTGGCTGGCTCAGTCGGTAGAGCATGCAGCTCTTGATCTCAGGGTTGTGAGTTCAAGCCCCACGTTCGGTGTAGAGATTGCTTAAAACACTTAAAAAAAAAAATCTGTGACCAATAAGTGGTTGCAATAAAATCATTAATACTCTTAAGTGGGGGGGCGCCTGGGTGGCTCAGTGGGTTAAAGCCTCTGTCTTCGGCTTAGGTCATGATCTCAGGGTCTTGGGATCGAGCCCCACATCGGGCTCTCTGCTCAGCAGGGAGCCTGCTTCCTCCTCTTTCTCTCTGCCTGCCTCTCTGCCTACTTGTGATCTCTCTATGTCAAATAAATAAATAAAATCTTAAAAAAAAATACTCTTAAGTGGGAGCGTGTTGAAGTCTTCCAAGTTTATTCAGAAAGTGTCTTGTATCTGAGGGGCACTTGGTGGCTCAGACATTTAAGTGTCCGACTTGATCTCAGCTCAGGTCTCGATCTCAGGGTCGTGAGTTCAAGCCCCACATTGGGCTCCATGCTGGGCATGGAGCCTACTTAAAAAAAAGTGTCTTGTATACCTGGGATAGTTACTTACAGAGATAATGGCAGTTGGGGGGGTTGCAGAGGGATAGTCTGCTCAATAAAGATGATTAATTTTGGACATGTGCCTTAGAAACTCATATCTCCAAACTAGTGATTCAGATCTCTGAGCTAAGCTACATAGAGTCTGTAAAAAATGGTGGTAGGTTTATTGAGGTCTTGTTTTTAATTGTTTTCTTTTGCAGAATGTAGGGAAGGTTTGCTGCTTTCCTTGGGATAGTTCATCTAAAAACTTGGTCTTGAATTTCTTAAGTGGCTGCTTTTATATAGGTTTTCTTCCTGTGATTCTAACCACACAACTCTTACGCTCTTTCCCTTCAGTTTATGTTTGTGATCATCAGAATAATCCTGTGAAGTGGTAGAGAAGTTATCTTTATTTTATAGATGAGTGACTCAGGGCTCAGAGAAATGAAGTATTTATACCTTGTAGTAAAAGAACCAGTTCTGGCACCTGGGTCTTCTGAATCCTGGCGTTGTGCTCGTTACACTGCACTAGCTATTCCACTTTGAAAAGAACATAATGGGACACAGTTGTGATCATGTATAAGTCCATCTCTAAAGGAGAATGGATTCACCCTTCCTGCCGTGGTATGTTGATCTATGCTTTTCTGCTTGAAATTAGCCAAATCCCAAGCCTGTTTATGGAATGTGTACATAAAGAGTGGTGAGAATTAGAAGAGCCCACAGTCCTTGAGGTTTTCCTTGATGATAATATCTGTAACTGCATCAAATACAAATTTGACATTCTGCGTGTCTGTAGCACAGGTCATGTGACTGTAGATTTCTTTGACATCTTTTCGCATGTTGAGGTCAAGGAACTGACTCTTGATGTAATTCCCTGCATCTTCATAAGAGTTGTTTCCTGGTTTCCCAGAAAAAATGGTGAAGAAGTGGGATAAATTAACCCTTCTTAGCTGCTTACTTTTTAGGTGACCAATTTGATCCATGAAATGTGTTGGACCGCGGAGCTTATTTTTAGAGGGAGGGTCCTCTCCTTTATTGCACTCTAGTGTTTATCACTTGAGTTGAACAACAAAATTGAGGAGAGGGATCGCTGTGTCTCCACCCTTGATTTCTGGTAGGTATCATTTGAACAGTTGGTGGCTCTCCTGCATCTAACATCTGTTCTGTTCCAGGGATATCTGAATTTAAACCTGTGACTGAATACCCAAGTTTCTCAGATTAGACATCCAAGTATCACTTGGTTATCACAAAGCTCGTAAGAGGAACTGAGTATTAAAGGGATAAGGGATCATCAACCTAGCAAAGCAAAGGAGTTAGACTTAGTACTCCTTAAAGACAGGTTCCTTCCTGTCTCCTTGGTGTAGGAAACCAGGCAGTCGCCAGTCATTACCAAGAAATCATTACCCTGTCTCCAGCTCTTGATACTTACCATCATACTCTGGAAAACAAATGCTGAGATGGACTTTCTTGATTTTTTCCCCAAAGAGGTCCTTCTTGTTGAGAAAGAGGACAATGGAAGTAGCCGCAAAGAACTTGTGGTTACATATGCTGTTGAAGAGGTGCAGTGACTCATGCATACGGTTCTAGTAGGGGGAAACACCATCAGAGTTTTCAGATTGAGCTGATGGGGTATTGTCTACTTCCTGTTCTTTTTCCCCTTGGGAGAGACTAGTGCTCCGAATGTAAGAGGAACAGCTCATCATCTCCTTTTGGTGTGGTGGGATAGAGCCCAAGAGATGTAGCTACCCTTCTAATCTTTGTATTGTCATGGCCGTGTGACTTGGGACAGATCTCTGAGCTTTTCTGAGTTTCAGTTTCCCTATCTCAGGGTTATTACGGAAGTTTGATGAGATCATGTATGTAGTGTCCATGACAGTGTCTGACATATAGTTGTACAATAAATGTTACCTTGAGCTTAGGCCGCCAGAGCACTGCAAGGGACTCTGACACTCATAAGTACTGCGGATACATGATTGAAGGTAGGCCTGAGTTTTCATGTGCCTCTTTGTGTGTCCAGGATGACTTTTTTTTCTCCCCTAGGATGATTTTATAGGCTTCTGTTTTAGAGTCCTGGATCTCAGTTTGGGTAGGAACATAATAGGGATAATTGCCTTGGCCTCAAATGTTGAGGGCTAGAGAGTTTATCAGTGCCACACCACAAGCACTTCTGCCTTATTTCCTCCTCTGATTGCTACTTTAAGTGAGAAGTGGTGCTGTGTATCTGTGAAGTCTAGATGTTGCCAGTTCCCCAGACCAGCCTCTTTTCAGGGAGTGGGCCTTTAGGATTTGAAGTATGCTATTAGTTGGCTTGGGCTGTCTTTTCATCTAATGAAGAAAGAAAACAAATCTACTTTTTGTGGCCTTTTGTCATTACTAATACTTGCTGTGGAACCCTTTAAAACCTCGTAAGATGGAAGAGATCTTGAAAAATGAATTTGCATAGAAAATATTCACAGAGCTCTCATGTGAACTTGAACTACTAAGGAAAAGGAAGAAGAGCTGGAGCAAGGAATTGGGAGTGTAGGAGGTTTGTCTGATATCAATAAGCTCTGGGCCTCCATTATCATTTACATGTGGTGATAATCCTCTGTCTCAAACTCCAAAGGTAAGTGGCTGGGTTGACACTGGGCCTGCAGAGCTCCTCTTAAACTCTGCAGGCTCAGAAGACTCACCCTCAAGTAGTCTTCCAGCTGCCAATTTAAGTGGCACATGAGAAACCTGGTTTGCCAGTCTCTCCTTAGTCCTTTTGACAGTACATATTTAGGCTTCCAAATGAGGTTAGTAGTCCAACCCCTCTGTCATGTTGCACAAAGATACACATCATACATTGTTTTTCTGCTCTATCATTCTCATCTCCTAGCCTTTATTTCCGTAGGCAACCTGGGAAAGTCCTGAGTGTAACTCCTGTGCTTTTACAAACCCCATTGTGATTCCTTGCCTCTTTAACATTCAATTCCTCTTGTGAGCTGTGTGATGTCCAAGTGATTCTTATATGTCTGATCTGAGACCACGCTTACTCCCAATAAATCTGGAGCTCTAAAGTGTTAACCTGGAACCTGTAAAAGAGGAGGTTTTTCTAGAATTATTTGCCCGAGACATTGATTTGGCTGCTAGAGGACTGCTGGACTGTGTTGAAATCACCCAAGTTGAAGAATTGATGATGCAAAGCTTAGAGGAAGGGTCACAGGGGAACTATCAAAGCTGCTTGGTGCAAAGGCCACTTACCACTTCGTCATCTTCCACTAGCACCATATCATAGGCACTGAGGGCCGCACAGAAAATGATGCAGGTGACTCCCTCAAAGCAGTGGATCCACTTCTTTCTCTCTGATCTTTGCCCTCCTACATCAAACATCCTAAGGGGGAAAAAACAGCACATGCACTTGGTGTGTACCCCAGAGAGGTGGCCACTTTGGGGCCAGTGAGATGGGAAAGGGGGAGAAATAGGGTAGTCGTTCAAATGGGGCTTTAGTGAAGGCCAAGGAGCATGCCCATTTGCCCTTTTTTGGTATCTGAGGTGTACTCAGGGAACCATGTGTGTACCTGTGGTGCCCCAGGGAACTGTGGACTCACCTAAAGTTCAAGTCTTTGACAGAAAACTTGGTCTCAATGATGCCTGTGGTTTTGACTCTGGATCGAAGCACATCTTGCTCATTAGGGAGGTAGTCTGGGGCTGTAATCCGGTCTAATTGGTTCAGGTAGCTAGGGAAGAGAGCTCAGAATTGACATTAAACTCTACACAGCCAAGGCCAAGAAAGGTAAAGGGTCTTACCCAAAGTTACACAGCTAACTTGGTAATAGAACCAGGACTAGAATCCATACTGTTAAACCTAGGGTTCTTTCCTTCAAACTTGACGTGTCCTTAAAAAAGGCAGTGTGGGATCGGCTGAGAGGCATGCCCCGGTGAGGCAGGGGTTCCGTCCCATTTAAGTCAAGTCAGATAACTTTTCCTTAAGTTTTGCCTGACTGCAAGGTTTTCTAGACCCTTCAGTGAGATCTGATGGTTTAAATGGTTCCAAAAGTTCCATCAAGACTCAGGAGTAGACTAAAAGTGACTTCAGAGACATTAAGAGATGTGAATTGGTGCATGGGACCTTATTTATATCCTGAATCAAGTTGGGGAGCAAACCTTTGAGGTAACTGGGGAAACTTAAATGAGCACTGGCTTGGATGTTTGATGACATTAAGGAATTATTAAATATTTAGGTGTGATGATTGTGTTATTTCTTTAGAAAGAGCCCCCCCCTTTTTTTGAGATGCATAATGAAATTTTTAGGATGTGGCAATATGTGGGACTCCCTTCAGAGTAATCCAGTAGGAGATGGAGGTGAAACAAGAGTGGCTGTGAGTTCTGTAACACAGTTCTCATTGAAGCCAGGTGATTCACTGTATTATTCTGCTTTTGTATATGTTTGACAGTTATTATAAAACATTTTAAAAAGATAGGAGGAAGGCAGATATGAAGTGAGATGACAGAAGGGAAGGAAAATTAACAGTGTTTACTGTGTGCTGGGCATTTGCACATTTAAATTCTCATTTAACCTCATACACCTTTAAGTTTCATAGCCCATTTTACAGATGAAGGAAAAATTCAGAAGAGTTAAATGACTGGGTCTAAGGTCAAGAGACATTGTGGTATATTGTAAAAAGCCTTCAACTTTGTGGTCAAATAGATCTGGGTTCAAATCCAGCCTTTGCCATTTATCTGTATGACTTTGGGTAAGTTATTTAACTTCTCTGAACCTCAGTTTTTCATCTATAAATGGGACTAATACAAAGTACTCTCTACCTCAAAGGCTTACTGTGCAGATCAAATGACACAGTATACGTCATGCACCCGGCAGTGCCTGGGTCTTGGTGAGTCAGTGCTCTGCGGATGGTAAATGAGAACCGTGTTACAGAACTAGGTGACAAAACAGGGATTAATCCAGATCTGTTTGACTGCAAAGTTCATGCCCATCTATGATAGACTCCATGCCATTAGAGGAATGATTGATGTGTACCTTATCATTTTGGAACCAGCTTTGCAAAGTTGGTTCTTTTTAATTCCTGCCCAATTTCCTTTGGTTGGCCCTGGAAGTTTCTGTGTCCCATGCCCTGGCACCGCGACATAAGATGCTATGTGTGGTGAAGGAGGCATTTACTTCTGGTTAGTGGCCTAAGTAGAGCCTAGGTGACAATGTTACCAGCTAGAAAATTCCACCCTGGAAAGGCCATCATGAATTAAGTGCATCCTGGGAGAGCACGTGACAGAACTGCAGGTCTGTCTTCACATTCATGGTTCTGAAAGGAGAGGTTATGTGTGTGAATTGATGAAGAGGACAGCAGTCTGAGGGCTACTAAACAGCACATTTGTTTTGAATTCTGGGGGTTAGCTCTGTAGGCTGCGGTGGGCCGGTGTAAAGCAATACAGAGTGGTGACAGCTGCGGCGGCAGTGTCTCTGTCTAAGGGCATCACATTCAAAGCACAGTGGAACACTGCTCAAGCCTAAGCAAAACAGGTATCCAGGTTGAATTCAGTCCTTGGGACTCCCAGCTTTCAGTGCCTGAAATTTTAGTCTGGGTGTGGTTTCTCCTGGAAATCTGGTTGCTTACGCCTCATCCCATCTCTTCCCCAGTCAGAGTCTTACTAAGACGCCGAATCATTGAGCTGGTACTCTGCAGCACGGTCGAAGCAGGCTTGCACCCCACCATCCTTCCACAACTTCCTGATGACCTCTACCAGCTCGGGAGGCATGGTGCCCTCCTCAGTGGAGTCAGCCAGGTTGTTGAGCTGTCGCCCAGTATCCTGTAAGGCAGAGAGACCTGGCTGAGAATGGCACCGGAGTAATGGCTTTCTAGGAGGCTCCTGGGAATACTGCTGAAAGGAGAGCATTTTGCATTGCTACCAAAGCCCAAGATGGAGACAGCGTCCAGTTTAGATGCTAAGAAAACACTAATAAGTGTTTTATAGAGATATAGAGAGTGGCAATTTATCCCATCCTAAGATGCCTAGGGGAAAACAGAGGTTCCAGGACTACTGTGGTGTTTCTTCCAGCCTTCGTCCAAAAGGGTACCACCACAAATGTGGGTCCTCTGCTACAGGGAGGTTGGACGTTTAAAGACCAGAATGACCATGAGATAGACAACGTGGGAGACAGGAAACCATCGCCTTTGTTCTTTCAATGATTCAAATCTTGGAAAAGGCCAAAACTGGAACTAGGGATTTAGCTTATAAAAAAGTTCCATGGCCAGGGCAAGGAGCCCAGGGAGAACAATTTAAATGGTAAAATAAGACAAAAAGGCAGAGGAAGCTGAGAACAGATACTTAATTTATTTTAAAGGTAGGGATTGCATACTTCTCCAGGACTGAAGTAAAAAGACTGGAAGCTCAGTAGATGGGATTTAGTTACTTGAAACTCTTTTTTGACTTGTGTTTCCTCATAGCTTGTTGGCTGCTGTTTCTTCTCAATTAGCCTTTCCTCCCACCCTTAACCACATACTGTTAACCACGTACCGCACAGCTTGGTTCGGCATAGTCAATACCCAGTGTGGACATGGCCCGGATGATAGCCAGGATAGACTGCAGCACATTCCCATAGATGATGGACTTGTACTCCAGGCATTCCTCTGGCGTATAGCCATCTTGATGGATGATCCTGCGAGGAGTAGATACCCAGCCCTTAGTTGGACCTGAGTAAGCAGACCTAAGGGATTGGGAATTGGGAAGGATTTAAAGGGTCATAAGAACCGATCTCTATGCCTCCTGCTGTCCCAGAGTGGAGCGTGAGGGGGGAGAGGGCATGCAGATGAGGGGCATTGGGAATCAGGTTCTTCATATCCTTTACATAGGGGTTCCTTGAGGCCAAGGAGCCCTTCATCCTCTGTGCCTCTATTGGCGCTGCTGACTTCTTCACCCTACCTCCGTCTTCTGGGGCTTTGTTCCTACTCACTTCATCTGTTTGACGATGGTGCTCTTTCCTGACTCTCCAGCACCTGCAGGGAGAAATGCTTGTGCTTCAGATTTCCACCAGTTTTCTCCAGGCCTCCAGTAGATGGCCTGTGAGAAGTCCCAGCTAGGACTTGCTTGGGGGTCTTAGTAGGGGAGAACACAGGGGTGTTTAATGCCCTCCATTCCTGCCAGCCTTGAGCTTGGGTCATTCAGTCTGGATTTAGAGCAGAGTTTCTCAGCCTCTGCACTGCTGACATTTTGGACTGGATAATTCTTTTTTGTGGGGGGCTGTCCTATGCATTGTAGGGTGTTTAGCGGCATTCCCGGCCTCTACCTGCTAGAGGCCAATAGCACTCTTCCACTGTGACAACTAAAAATGTCTCTAGACATTTCCCAGTATCTGGGGGAGGTGGAGGGAGTGGTGGCAAAATCTCATTGAGAACCACTGAGAGATTCAGGGGAATTCCTTTAACACATTTCTCCTCTGCCTATTTTTTCTCAGGAGACTGATCTTGGGGCAGAATTGCAGAGAGCTGGATAACTTCACTGAAATACTGTTTTTTTTTTTTTATCATCCTGCTTTTTCTTTTATTGGCTAAAATGTCCTAGTCTCCTCTCATTTGCACTCCGTTCCCCTCCATATACCCTTCAACCCTCTCCCCTACTCTGCATGGCCCTGATGGGTTAACCCCCTCCCACTTAGCTGGTGCCTGTCCCTCTAAGCTGCTTATCCTGAATGTGGAAGAAAGCCGATTAGGCTTAAAAGATCTCTCAGTGGGCTTGCCATCTCTTTCCCCTTCTGTAGCTTTTTGGGCTCCTTGGAATCTGGTTCCAGCGAGCAGTGGTGTGCTCACAGATCAGCTGGGGAAGGGGAGGTACCATGGCCCAGAGCTCCAGTTCCCTGGCTCCTCATGGGCTTCAAAGCAACCTGGCCAGCTAATGTCCTGTTGCACGGATGCCTCCTGCTCTAACTAGCTTACCTCCGTCCTACCGTTGGAGGTTTTCCCCCTAAGCCAGGTGTCCAAAACTCTTTATTGTCTTGGTTCTATTTACAGCTGTGACCAGTTTCTCTGACTGACCAACAGAAGTGGTTTTATTTTTTCAGCACAGACCTGTGATCTGCTTAGGAGCTCATCAAGTTGATAAACCTCCCATCTGGCAAGGGTTCTCAGGGCAGCTCCTGAACAGAAAGCCAGGAAAGGACTGCCCTAGATAAAGGCTATGTTCCTCCTCCCTCAGGGCTCCCTGGTTCTAAAATTTATACAAATTGTGTACTGGAAGCAAGGAGAAGGAAGCGGTTTACTTGGCAAGTGCCAGTGGGCCTGTCTCCGGGACTGCATGGCACTGATTATATGGTAGGACTTCTGAGTCCACTGTCCTCTCCTGAGTCCTTGACTCAGAGCTCTCTGACTGCAGATTGGGTAACTGCAAGCCCAGGGTTCACTGTATCTGTCAAGCTGTGAGATATTAGGTTTGCTTAGATTCAGAGATGGATGGCTCTGTCCCCGCCCTTGCACAATCCTGGTTCAGGAAAGAGCAGAACAATTCCAGGGTAGCGTTGGCATTCTGCCTCTCCTTGGGGTGGCTGCGCTCAGCCCTAGAGCCCTGATCCCCTAGCCTGAGACCGGCTGGGGAGAAGAACGACATGCTGCCCCTCCTCCCCATGGGGTGGGCTGGAACCCACCTACCATCCAGGATAAGCAGGAAGGAGCAGTCAATTCTCCTTCCCTGGCTCATCTTCCCATCTCGCTCACCCAGCAATAGCAGCTTGACGGTCTTGGCTTCCTTGTCAGCATCCTCCTGCAGCTTCTTTTCTAGCTCCTTGGACCTCTTGGCCAGTTCTTTGTCCTCAGCACTGACTCCACTCCCCATCTTTCTGCTGTGTCCTCTTCGGCTTCTTCTTCCGGCCCTTAAGCTTCTTCTCTAGAGTTTCCTATGTGAGATGGAAGATAAGGAAAAAGTAAGTTGGGATTGAGTATCCGTTCCGTTGTAGTCCTCCTAAAAAGCTGGTCCTATAGGGGGCTTGGTGAGGAAGCAGGCTCTAGGTTCTTGTACCCTGCCTGTCTTGGCTGAGACTCCCTACCCAGCTGGAGATCTACTTAGTCTGGGGATTGTAGCCTTTATATCTAGCACTGTGATGGGTCAAAACCAATTAAGAGCTCAGAATGACAAAGGGCAAAGACTTGTGTTTCTGTAACTAGGAAAATGATCTGTGGGATTCTGACACAGGAGGATAGGATGCGGGTACTGAAGCTCTCTGGAATGAGATCACGGCTGCCCCATCCTTTTGAGGGACTGATGCCCCATCCTTTTGAGGGACTGATTCTTTCCTTGGATTCACTTGCATCTTAGTGCTAAAGATTCGAGGCATAAATGCAGGAAGCTCTGCCCATCCTGAGGCTCCAGATTTTAGAGTCTTGGTTTTAAGGGCTTCAAGGCATCAAAGCACCCTCTCCATCATACCAGGCTGATCCTGGCAAGGAGTTTTTGTTTAGGGTGGTGCCCTTTGTGGAAAGATTAGAAATGTTTCCTCCAGCTCCTCCAGTGGCTGCTGCACCAGGAAGCTATTAGCATTGTTCCTTTATGTTGGCTCATCTCTTTGTATGTGCTTCTGGTACTAGCATTTATCACTTCCTACTGTGTTTTGTGTTATATATGGATTTCCCCCAGGCTGAATTCCTTCCCCCTGGAGGTCAGGGACCAAATGTGATAGATCTTTGAATCCTTCCGACCTTGTGGTTTATCAGCGGACCCTCAGTAAAGGTTTGTTGACCGAAGGAAGGAAGGAAGGAAAAAGGGTATGTGTAGGCAGAATGGGGCTGCTTCCCCTCAACCCACTAAAGCCACCTGAGGCCCAGCTTCACTTGGTGAGTGAACTTCTGCTGCTATTTAGAGTGGGGGTCTGCTGCCTCGTATAGCAAACTCCGCTTCCTTGGGAAATTGGACTCTAGTCTCTGGCTTTGCAAAGGTTGGGATGGCTCTCCCTCTGGCTTTCATCCCTACTGCCCCTTCCTGGGGGAGATTTGCTAAGAGTGCTGTCCAGCAGTTGCCTCTCAAACCTATCAAAGACTCTCTCCATTGGTCATATTTCTTTATGCCTGTTACTTCATTTTAATTAAATTAAATGAGTTGCTGGTGGAACCTCCTCAGAAAGCGATACTTCAGAATTTTGCGACCCAAAATGTGGTGCAAGGCCTAGCACAGTTCACCTGGGAGCTTAGAAATGTGGGATCTTAGACCTCAACTTACACCTTCTTATTCAGAACTTACATTGTAACAGAAATGCAGGTGACTCTGAGGAAGTTAAAATTCGGGAAGTGCTGCCCCAGAACTCTTTCTCCCTCAAACCTGCCTAATTGTGAGGATTGCCTGAAATTCTGGTTTCTGTGTGTCATCAAATCATTGATACCACCGATTGGAAGATTACTCAGATTTCAAAGATGTTAACGTATCCTGTGTGTTTTTTAAAGGGGTGTGTTTTAGAATCATTACGTTCCGGTAATGGTGCTAATTCCAGAGCCTGAGAAACTATTTTAAAATAGCTAATATAGGTGATTATCATCATGTGGCAAGTTTGAAAAAAACCTGATCTAATTGGTCTGAAATACAGTCCAGGCATGAAGATTTCCAAATTTCCCCAGGTGAGTCTAATGTGCAGCCAAGGACTTGAAGATTTAACTTGAGTTCGAAGGGTTTAAGGTGTTCTTTCTTTTTAGTGTGGAAATGTGCTGCAGTGTCCTGTCCACTGGGCCAGAGTAAGTGGGAGGTAGCTCCTGGGTCTCCTACTTACTAGGTGCCCTGAGCCACTGCTGAGTATCTTCCTCCTTCCACCACCTTTCAGCTACATATCTGAGTATCTGGCTGAGAAGCTCTCGGCCTGGAGCCCAGACTCTCAGGGCTGTTAGAGAAATAGGTAGCCGCCAAGGTGCCTTCCGTAGTGATTGTGTTTTCCCAATCAAAACTTGGCAAATGCTCCTTGACTTAAGACAGGAGAGTGTCTTTGAAATTGTGACTGTCTTGGGATCTTGGCTATAAAGTTTCAGTAATTATACCTCCCTAGCCCTGCCCTAACCTACCCACAATATTGGTAACCTACACCCAGGCAAGAGCTGTGCCGAAATCTTCTCTGTTCAGAGCAGGGACTGCCAAGAGCTGTGCTAGACAAGTTATGTGGCTGCTATCAGTTCATTCTCACACTAACTTCAAGTTACAGTTTACAGACCAGATAACTGAGACTTGAGGGTTAAGTAACTTGTTCAAGGTCATGTAAGCTTAATAAACAGATAAATCAGGGGATCTTTCTACCACCCCCACATAAGCAGCCAGTAAAAGAACACTTGGACATAAAAGGCAAATGCCTGAGCTTGCTAACAGTAGCACTTGCATTATGAAAGGAACCACGGACTTGTTTCACGCATGGGGAAAATGTTCGAGCTGTTCCTTTTTCAGCTACCACCTCTGCAAAATTCTGTGCAGCTTCTGCTTGTTTCCTAGTTTGCTGGGTTCCCATTCCCACTACTAAGCTGAGTAAGGGAGCTTCTGACCCTTGCCTGGCCTCTAATTGTGCTGACCCATCCTGGTGCCAGTGACCTCTTGCCTCCCGTCGTCAGCTCCTCTGCCTTTTCTGTGGCTGTTCTCCTGTATTACCACATTTGAATTGAGTGTCCTGGTGGAGTAGGTAAAGCATGTAGGTGCTATTCCCATTTAGAAGCACAGAAAGATGATCCTCACCTTAATAAGCTAGAATCAGCTGGAGCTCAGGAGTCCTGGTTCACAGCCTGATAACCAAATGAGTGGAAAAAGACTCACCATTTCCCTGTCCTGTTTGGTCCTATTTCCTGAGCTAAGGGGAGATCTCGGGATCTGTCTTACCCTCAGTGGTGGGGAGTGTGGGTAAAGCCTTGTCCTCGCTGGAGTTGGGGGCACATGAATGAGGAACTGCCTTCAGGACCTTCCAGTCCAAAGGAAGAGGAGGGATAAATTCACAGAGAAACAGTTTAATTAAAGGAACACTGCTAGAGAATTCGGAGCTCTTTAAAACCTAACCTCCACCCCTCGTAGGTAAGACAATTTATAAACACATTTAACTGTCAGACTGAAAAATTCTGTAGAAGAAAGGAGGGAGTGACAAATGAACAGACTTTGATCAGAGAAGCAGAACAACAACAGAAATGGGGGTAAGGCATTTTGGGGAGAGAAAAGCATGAGAGAAGGCGTGGAGGCCTGAGGTGCAATCTGTGCTGAGGGAAGACTGGCAAATGGGATATGTCGGCCAGGTGAGGACGGCAAAGGGGTGGCATTGGGGCTAGCTAGCGAGGACCTGCAGTGACGGGGCGGGGCATGGCTAAAACCATTTGAAGACTCTGAGTAAAGCTGGGTCCAGCTTCATGGTGCTATAAACAGTGTGGGGGGCTGCGGTCGGCGGGGCAGGGCTGCCTGGACAAGCTGAGAAACGAGAGCTGAACAGCTTGATTCGAGAAGGATCTAGGCATAGCGGGTGCTTTGGGAAACTTCTGGCCAAGGATCTGTGTGAGGCTGCCGGCGGTCCCTCCCAAGTCCAGTGTCGACAAGAGAGTGGTCTGGCCTAGAGGGGACGCTGACGTCACAGTGGGCTGCAGGCCAGAGGCTAAGAGAAGCATCCTTCAGAGAATTAAGGAGCACACTTGAGAGGGGGCCTAGGGTTCAGGGAGGGCCATTTAAGGAACCATCTGGAGAATAGGGTAGGAGGGGAGGAAGCTGTTTTTAGAGCCAGGGAAGATCCCAGAGGCTCAAAGACAACACTAAGAAGCTCGAGGCCAACGGGGATGACTCACTCCTTCGTTTCCCAAACTCTTCTATGTAGACAGTGAACCCCGCTGAGATATTTGCTGGTGGTGTGTAGGTGGGGAGATGGGTGCTTAGCTGTAATCAGCACGAACTTCCAAGCAGGGATGACGTACCAAATGGCCTGGAAATAGGGGAGAGTTACCAGGTGAAGGGTGTGTTGCAGATGGGACTAGGGAGGAGCATAAAGGGACTAGTGAACCGGTCTGCCAGGGTAAGGTGGAGGGCAGGGATTGCCACCTATGGGCTGATTAGGTAGGTAATAGGTAGGTAGGTCTGAATCAAGGGGGAATCCTAATGAGACCTAGTACAATGCAAGATACCACCCCTTAAATCTATGTCAAAATTTGCATTTTGTCAGAATATAGATGACATTCTACATGGTTCCTGCTGCTTGATTTTTAATTCTGAGATTTATTTTGTTGCTCATTGTTGAGAGTGCAATGGCTTCAAAATTCCTAACAATCCCAAGACCAATTTAGTCTGGGGTTAAGACCCATCAGAGTCTCTTGGGGGTCGGGTGTGGAGGATTTGTTGTGTTCTGTTCCCTTGATTATAAAAGTAATGGGTATGTATTGTCGACAATTTTTAAAATGCAGATGAGTATAAAGAAGGAAATTAAATAAAATTCCCAATTCTATTGCCCACAGATAACCATTTGTAAACCTGGTGTGTTTGTTTTCTGTGCATAATATGTCGCATATTTAGAGCCGTACTGTATGTACAGATTTTACATTCATTTTTTTAAACCAAACCTTACATTGTAAACATTTCCACCTGATTAAGAAGTTCTCCACGAACAATTTTTAATGGTTGTATTTTATTGCATGCATCTGACAAAATCGAAACATCCCCGTTGTTGGACCTTAATGTCTTCAGCCTTTCTATGTGATAAACATTGCAGTGATGAACAAGTTTGTGCATGTTTCTCTGGCAGCTCTTTTCAGCAGAACGATTTCCTGAAAGTGGAGTTACAGGGTCTAGTAAAAATGAACTTTTTAAAGACGCTTGATTATGTATTACCAAATGGCCTTCAGACAGGTTATGTCGCTGTTGGTGTCCACCAGTAGTATATGTGTGTGGCCCATCTCACTACCTCCTTGCCTGTATTAGGACTTTTTCCCCTTAATCTTTGTTAATTTGATGGGTAAACCTGGAATTTCCCTCGTTGTATTGCTTCTCTGTGAGGTGAACTGCCCCACCCCCATGTCTCCATGGTGTTCCGAGTTTCCCCAAGGTGCGGAGCAGCAGGCAGAGATCAATAGAGGTGAAACCAGAGACAGGGATAATAGGGCTCAGAGTCCAGAATCCAGCGTGGGGAGAGGTGGGGGAGGCAGAGTTTGGGAAGGAATCTGGCTGTGGGGGTGGTGAGAACTGGGAGGAGCTGGACAAACAGCATTAGTACAGCTGGGTGTGGGGGACAAAGGGCTTCCACAAGGTGGAGAAATAGGAAAAAGATTAATTGCCGCTAACACACTGAAGATACCAGTGGTCTTAGGCACACCCCCCTCAAGTTCCCTTTAGATAGGATTCTCTGTCACTTGGCAGTGGAGGTGCTCGCTGGCTGGGGTGTCTGCAGTCCCCCCAAACAGCCCAAACTAAACCTCTTTATGGGCTTCGAGGAGAATCATTACCCTGTGAAGTTGTCAAAAGGGAACCAAGGCCAAGGACATAACAAGGATAAGACACAGACATTAACTGAGTAGTAACTACAGGCCAGGCACTGTTCTAAGCATTTGACTTACATTAGCTCATTTATCTTAACCACCACTTAAAGCAGGGTCTCGTAATTACAGTCATTTTCCAGGCGAAATAGAGCAGAGTCCAGTAACTTTACCAACGTCCGTCACAAAGTAGGTGGAGGAGTATGGAATTGAACCCACGCATTCTGGCTACAGAGCCTAAGCTTTTGACCAATAAATATAGAAGCAAATGCGGGAAGGGGAGCCAGAGTTGCAGGGCACACCCTGTTTATCTACGCCTGCCAGAAGAAAACGGACGACTCAGAGTGAGAATGCCGGGGTAGAACTTCTAAAAGAGATTTAATCTTGAGACACTACTAGTTATCTTTTATTGGCCACCGACTTCATGCCAGGCACCGGGAAAAGGTCTTAGCAGTTAATGCTCACTGTAACTCCCTTAAGTGCGATGACACCACCCCATTTCACGGATGAGGAAGCTGACGCACAGGACTTGCCCAAGACCCGGCCCCGCCAACCGCTGAGTGGCGGCTGCCCACGTGGCGCGGGAAGCGGAACACGGCGGGGGCGGTGCCTGTCCGGCGGGGGCGGGGCCTCGGGTCTGGCGGGGCCTTGGGCGCAGAAAAGCTCAGTGGCGCTGGTAAGGCTTTGGTGGGGTCGCACCTGTTGCGTGGCTCCCCCACAGTGCCGCTACGGTAGTCCGATCCCGAACACCCAGAGAGTGTGGAGATAAGCTCAGACGAGTTCCGGGTCTTGCTCTCTGGGAAGCACGTGGCCTGCATCTTGAGCAGAAAGCTGGGGGTCGGGACTCCCGGGTCTTCGCGAAAGGCCAGTGCAGCGGCCGCGGTCTACCGGGACCCACCTCCCGCCTCCAGGCAATTTTGAAAGACCGCCTTCCTTCTTTCATCTCAGTGCCGGGGGCAGGGGTCCTCGGAGCGACTTGGCCAGGGTCTGGGTCCCAGGCCTCGCTCCTCTCCTTTGCCACTCCCGCTTCCAGGCTGGGCAGACCCTGGCGGGCAGCCTCCCCTGTACCCCTGCGGGCTCGAGCAGCATGGCCTCAGGTGAGTGTATGTGCGCGTCTGTTGGGGGGAGGGTCTCTGGGACAGAGAAGTGCATGGCCAGGGTGACAAGCGGGTGGGGGTCTCAGCACAGCCTGCAGACCTAGGGAAGGTGGCCGTCTCCTCCTGGGGCGGGCTTGGGAGCGCAGAGCCCGAGTGCGAAAAGAGAGAAGTCAGAAGTTGCTGGGGTCTCTTTGCTAGCTCCCGGCCCCCCCCCCCAGAAGCCCCTGCCTCCTGGCCTCCCTGCCTTCCTAGAAGGTGGCTTCTGCCGGCCAGTGGAATTTTCCCAAGACAGGCTCCTCCCTGCTGGGCCGGGATTCTCAGTTCCTCCCCCATCCTCCCAGAGCTGGACTACCCCTGGGGCTGGGAGTCTGATAGAGAAGAGAAAAGGGGGCTGTGCCCCAGAGGGGATGGGTTTTCACGGAGTACGCCTGCTCGGAGACAGTGCGTTTTGAGCCTGGGGGAGCTCGCGCTGGATTCCTGTTTATTATTATTTTTTCCTCCCATGTTGGCTGGACCAGCTAGCCCGGACTTTGACGCCTGTGCCCCAGAGCCCTGGCAAGGGGCAAGGGCTTCTGAAGGGGTCAGTGGAGTGCTGGGGGCTGGCCCTTCCCCATCTTGGTCGCTCACCTCCACCCCCCACCCCCACCCCCCAGGCCCAGCTAGCAGCAGTCGCGTCACTCCAGGGTCTGAGGAGGGAAGGGAGGGGGTAAGAGGCGGGGATGGAGGCCCCCCTCTCCGAGGTTGCCTAGACAACATCAGAAATCGTGGCCAGGGCCTCTTCCGCCTGCGGGGCTTCTGCTTCCTGCATCAGTCACTCCCGCTGGGGGCGGGGCGGAGGAAGGGGTTGGATGTGGCGGAGCCAGGCCCCGCTGGAGCGGCTCAGACTCCCCCCGCCATCTCCGCGGCTCGAGCCATGGCATCCAACCCATCTGGCCCCGGCAATCCCAAGGCCAAATATCCCTTTAAGAAGCGGGTCAGCTTGCAGGCCTCCTCTGCAGTACCAGGTGAGTGTGGGCTTCTTAGCCTCGGGCGCCGGCTCTACCCGACCACCGCTGGCCCAGGCCACTGGTCCTGTGTGTGTGCGCGTGTGTGTGTGTGGGGGGAGGGCTGCACCTGCACCCCCTCTGGGGTGATGCCCATCCTTGTCCTCGGTCCCAGGGACAGCTGGCTTGGGACGTGGGGTGGAAGGTGACAGCTTCTGTGTTGGGGGTGCTGCCCTCGGTAACGAGGAGTGGGTGCAGGTGTGGGTGCAGCAAGAGGTGTGTTTGCACACGTGTCAGCGTGCGGATGTGCTAAGACCGTGTGCATGTGGAGTGTGTGTGAATGGAGAGGGAGATGTGTGGGACTGGCTGGTTTGTGGGCTGGCCACACTGCTGGCGTCTGTGTCTTTACCGGGCAGGCTCGGGCAGCCTCCTGTGCTCAGTTCTTCTTTCTAGGACCCCAGATCTCGTATCCCCTTCCTGGAGTTGGGGGGGTCTGACATTCGGGCACACTCGTTGCTACTGGGCATCCCAGGGGCTGGGGGCTCAACCGTATCCATCATTTGCTGTTGGCCCATTCCTGGTTTTTCTTGTGGGCTTCCTCAGAAGTAGGGGGTGTCCTTGGGCCAGGCTTGTTTCAGGGCTCGGGCTGGGGCACTGCCTGCTTGTGTGCTCCTGCACCCTTTGGTTTGGCTCCCACTCTGGTAGGCATTTCTGCACCATTTGGAGCTGGCAGCTTGGTGTGGCTGTGTCCATCTCCCTGAGGGCCAGGCTGCCTGAGCCGGCTTGCTGAGGGATATCTACCTGTCGTCTCCTGCCCCCAGGCCTCGTGGCTAAGGAAGGACCCCCCCCAACCCCCATTTTGGTGACCAGGTCAAGCCAGCGTCTTCTCCCCCTCCCCTCAGCAGCTATCTGTACCTCTAGCCTGACTGTCCATCTCCTGGATTTTCTTATGCCATTGAAAGCCCTGCCCAGAGGTCAGGGCTGTCCTGAGGGTCTCTGTTTTCTGTGCCCAGCTCGGGGCCCTCCTGAGAATGTGTCCCTGGGGCTAGATCTGTACATCTTTGGGTGGTCACTTGGTGGGAGCATCTGAGACTTAGGGGTCGAAGCCTCTGCCTCTCGGCTGAGGCAATCCTGGCAGGGAGTGAGGGGCTCCTGGTCAGAGGGGAGATGAGGAGGCCAGATCTTGGTTGGTGGGAGCAGTTCCCTCTGGCTTCTGGTGGACTACTCGGGTGTGTGTGTGTGTGTGTGTGTGTGTGTGTGTGTGTGTGTGTGTGTGTTGCAGAGCACAGGCTCTGGGGAAGGGACCAGCAGCAGGCAGGAAGCTGGGTCTTCTAGGCCTGGCCTCAGGGAGTGTGGAGGCTGTCACCTCTAGTGAACCCCTGCAGCCCGAAGCAGGGGCCTGCAGCCTTGAGGGATGGCTCCAGCTGCTGGAACCTGTCCTGGTGACCCCAGTGTTTCTGTGGAGAAACGCTGCTCAGACGGGAGGCTGAGATTAGGACCTTCAGTTCAGCTCCTGCTGACCTGACAGCAGCCCTGGAGGTCTGTGGGCGGCCCCCCTCCCGGAGTCTAGGAGGGAGGAGTTGTGTAAGACCAGGGTTCTTGGGCAGGCAAGGACCTGGGGCTCTGTCTTATACTCTGGGTGTGGAGCAGGTGCCCATCTTTCTTTCCTCTTCCTACTCTGCCCTCTTCCAAGGATGGGCTAGTGTCACCCCCCATATCTACTCCTGTCAAGTTCAGTTCTCTTTGCTGCCCTTCCCGGCTTGGTTGTGCTGGCCTGCACTGGGCCCGAGAAGCTCCCACCCTCCCTAGCAGGTGGGACTACACGTGGTGGGTGTTCGGAGGGTCCCAGGAGTTCATAATCGCAGATAATGGTGTTTGACACAACACTCGCCGAGCCGTATCTCTATGAGCCTTACGGCGGTTGGTGCGTATAGACAGGGCAGGCCCCCTTTATCACCCCATTGTGGACAGGACTTGGAGCCTCCGGGAGGCAGAGACGTTCTAGGGAGTGGGAACTGAGTCAGACTTGTGTCCTCCAAATTCTAGTCCCTTATCTCCCACACTTTTCTTCCTGGACTGTTTGTTCCCGACGATAGGCTTCGAAAGGAAGCCGGAGGTCTGGGGAGCCATGGATCAGGGCCCATGGGCAGTGGAGAAACTCAGTACCTGGTCCCTACCTGGACTGAGTCACTTCCCTCACTGCCAGCCAACTTCTCTCCCTGGAAGAGGCTTCGTCTGTCCCCGGGGACCCCACAGTCAGGGACCCAGGGGACCATGGTGAGCAAAACAAGGCTGGCCTGGAGCTGTTGTGGGCGGAGGTGAGGGCTGCTCGCCCCCTCTTCTCCCCCCACCCCTGGGCCACCCTGGCCCTACCCACTCCCTGTTCCCCAGGGCAGTGCATTTTAAGGAGGCTCGGGCCAGAGCGGCCTGCCCTGCCCGTATCAGCTCACCCTGCTCCGCCCCCTTGGGGGCTCCCCTTTAGGCCGGGCCCTGGTACCGTGTAGATTGAAACTATTCCCTTGCGAGCTTCCTCTTATTTCCCAACCCTGATGCTCCTTCCCTTGATTTCTGCCCCCCCCCCCGGGCCTCCCTAGCCCCCTGCTCGCTGTCATCCTAGGGTCTCCCCTGCCTGCAGCTGCACTTGGTACGGCCCGTGCCTGCCCCTGAGCTGTCCTGGGGGACTGGCGACAGCTCCACTCAGCAAAGCCACGGGCGAGGGGCCCAGGGGCCCAGGGCTGCTGGGGGAGCTGCCTGAACTCTGTAGGTAGGACCCAGGCCGGCACCAGGGAGAGCGGGGGCTGGGTCCTGGGTCTAGGGCAGGCACCTCCTCTTCCCTTTGTCCAGCCTTGGGACCCAGCTCTGGAGGATCAGGAAGTGAGCCCCCAGCCTCTAAGGCACGCTCCCCGGGCAGAGCCTCCAGTCCATCCCTAAGCCCTGGTGCAGTGGGGAAAGGAGGGTGCTGGACGGGGGTACCCTTCAGAGTCGGCTGGGAGAGCCCAGTTTGCTGTGGAGAGCTTCGCGGGGAGCGGGGGTTGGAGTCGAGGGGGTGGGGCTGGTAGCCCACGGAGGGTCTGAGTTGGCTGGGAGCCCAGGCGGCCCCTCTGACTAGCCCCTAGCCGCCCCGAGGCCTTTAATGCCGGCCTCCTGGTGGTGCCGCTGAGGAGTGCAGCCCGCCATGTGGAGGGGCCCTGGCTTCTGACCCTCCCTTCCCCGGCCCTCCCCGGGGGCCTCTGAGTGGCGCTCACTGTTTGTGGCAGCTTCCTTTGGAGGGGCGGCCAGCGGTGGGAGGGGCCAGCTGGGGCCAGGCCGCGTCTTGGCAGCCCTGGGGTCCTGGGGGAGAGGGCACGCCCCTGGGGAGGAGGTAGGGTTCCTGCTGCCAACCAGGCCCTCCACTTCCTCTGCTCTTCCCTTGGGGTCTGGTCCCCAGGTCAGAGCTGCGTGGCAGCTGTGACTTGCCTGTGCTCTGTGAGTCTGGGATGTCGGGCGCAGGCCCTGGGGTTCCGAGAGGGTCTCCTGCTCACTGAGGTAGCAGTTCCTAGTCCAGGACTCAGATTCTTACTCCACTTGCTGTAGAGGCAGCCTCAGGACCCCGCACGCCTGAGCCTGGAATGGGCGAGGGGCCCCGTGCCAGACGGTGACGGTGGGGTCCTCTGGGAGCCACAGGCCAGGCCTACTCCTTGGCCTCTGAGGAGGGACTGCCCACTTTGCGGGCCCTGGCCTCTCCCCGGGACAGGCCTGGGGTGAGCGTCGGCCCAGGGCTTCTAGTGCACCCGCACCCTGCCCTCCACCCTTTGACCCTGGCGTCGCTGTCTCCACAGAGGCTCGGGGTGGGCTGGGGGCCCCTCCGCTACAGTCGGCCCGATCCCTGCCAGGCCCTGCCCCCTGCCTCAAGCACTTCCCACTCGACCTACGCACGTCCATGGATGGCAAATGCAAGGAGATCGCCGAGGTATCGCCTGGCACCACGCCCTGTGTCCCTCCACTGCCGTCCCCATGCCCTGTCTCTGCTCCCCACACCCCTCCGTGTCAGCCGGCCCCTTACTCCACGCTTGGCTGTGCCCTGCTCCCTAGCCTCCCCCAGGTACCTCCAGCTCCTGTTGCCCTCACCCCAGCCCTAGACGCTGCAAGGGAGGATCTGGCGCACCGACCCTGCCTTCCCTCCCACCAGGAGCTGTTCAGCCGCTCCCTGGCTGAGAGTGAGCTCCGCAGCGCCCCCTACGAGTTCCCCGAGGAGAGCCCCATTGAGCAGCTGGAAGAGCGGAGGCAGCGCCTGGAGAGGCAGATCAGCCAGGATGTCAAGTAAGGGCCCAGCCCCACAGTCCAGCAGGCAGTCGTGGCATGGAGGGGGTACAGGGTGGTCTGCCCAGTGTCCCTCTGTCTGCACTGGGACGCCTTCAGAGCCCTGTCTCTGTCCCTTTCCCATCCCACCCTCCCTCAGCGGAGGGAGCATAGGGCAATGGTCTAAAGCACAGGCTTTGGAGTCCGGCTATGGGGTTCTGGTTCTGTCTGTACCCACCTGTGTGGCCTAGAACATGTTGCTCAGCTTCGGGGTGTGCTTTCTCGCCTGTAACGTGGGGGCCGGACAGCAGCCGCGGTGCAGGGTTCCACGGCCCCATGGGGCCACGAGGAACAACACATGCACAGCAGCCAGCACGGGGCAGGGACCTGAGAGCCGGGGCCATCCCTTGTCATCGGCCTGACCTCTTGCCCCTCTCCCTTCAAGGCTGGAGCCGGACATCCTGCTTCGAGCCAAGCAAGATTTCCTGAAGACGGACAGTGCCTCGGACCTCCAGTGAGGAGGGCAGAGGGGTGCGGAGGGATGTGGCGGTGTGGGGCTGGGGCCTGTCCCTCTGTGGGCTCCAGCCCCCTCCCTTGTGCTCACCCCTTGTAGGCTTTACAAGGAGCAGGCCGAGGGGCAAGGCGACTGGGGCCTGCGGGAGCGAGACGTGGTGCTAGAGCGGGAATTTCAGCGGGTCACCATCTCTGGCGAGGAGAAGTGTGGGGTCAGTGCGGGCAGGGCCTTGGGTCTCTCTACCCATCTCAACCCCACGTGTCCCAGTGGGCTCCCCCAGCCTGGGAGCGGCCTGTGGCTTAGAGAGGGCGTTTCTCTTTCCAAAAGCAGGAGGGGGTCTGTGGCTGGGAGCTAGCTGATGCGCTGTTTCCAGGGTCAAGGCTTTGGGGAAGAGGTAAGGGTGAGCCTGGTCTGGGTCTGAGAGCAAGGAGAGTGACCCCCAGGTCCTTGTCTCCAGGTGCCATTCACAGATCTGCTGGACGCAGCCAAGAGCGTGGTGCGGGCACTCTTCATCCGGGAGAAGTACATGGCCCTCTCGCTGCAGAGTTTCTGCCTCACCACCCGCCGGTACCTGCAGCAGCTGGCTGAGAAGCCTCTGGAGACCCGGACCTACGAGCAGGGCCCCGACACCCCCGTGTCCGCTGGTGGGACCCCCCCTCCCTGCCCTGTTCCAAGCGCCCCGGTGTCCCTGAGTCCCCGGGTACCTCCCTCCACCCTGCCTGCTTCTCCCCCCACCAGGCTTATGCCAGCCTCTTGGCCCACGGTGGGTGGAGGCAGGGGCAGGAGCTCTTCCCCTCTGCGGGGGCTTCTGGGCTGGGCAGCAGGTGGCCCGGAAGAGCCCTGACTCTGCCCTCCCCACCCTGCAGATGCCCCGGTGCACCCCCCTGCGCTGGAGCAGCACCCCTATGAGTACTGTGAGCCAAGCACCATGCCTGGGGACCTGGGCTTGGGTCTGCGCATGGTGCAGGGCGTGGTGCATGTCTACACCCGCAGGGAACCCGATGAGCAGTAAGCGGGTGTGGGGAGTGCTGGGGGGGAGAGCTGTGTGGGGGCTGCACCGGCTGGGGAGGGCCCATGGGGCACGACTTGCTCCCCTCACCTGAGCTCCCCACACCTGCAGTTGCCCAGAGGTGGAGCTGCCGTACCCTGACCTGCAGGAATTTGTGGCGGATGTCAATGTGCTCATGGCCCTCATAATCAATGGCCCCATGTGAGTCCCTGCTGGGCCCAGACGCTCGGCGCCCTTCCAGCCTAGACCGTCCAGCCCCTGCCCTGCTGCAGACACCTCTGCCACCTTGCACCCTTTCACAGTCACCAAGACCTAGACTTTCCCTCCAGCCGTTGCCCCCCACCCCTGTGTGGCCTCAGTCCTGTCCCCTCCCTCTCCCCCCTCTGCCTGTGGCCCAGAGCCCCTGCCGTGTTCTGTCCCTGCCCAGAAAGTCCTTCTGCTACCGCCGGCTCCAGTACCTGAGCTCCAAGTTCCAGATGCATGTGCTGCTCAACGAGATGAAGGAGCTGGCCGCCCAGAAGAAGGTGCCACACCGAGATTTCTACAACATCCGCAAGGTGGGGCCTCCCTCCGTGCCCAGCCCTGCACCCCTGCCTGGCCGCCCTGGCGGACTGGCCTCCAGGGAACCCAGCACCCCCCCTCTCCCTGTTGCACCCCAGGTGGACACGCACATCCATGCCTCGTCCTGCATGAACCAGAAGCACCTGCTGCGCTTCATCAAGCGCGCGATGAAGCGACACCTGGAGGAGATTGTGCACGTGGAGCAGGGCCGCGAGCAGACACTGCGGGAGGTCTTTGAGAGCATGAATCTCACTGCCTACGACCTGAGTGTGGACACGCTGGACATGCACGCGGTCCGTCCCGGTGGCCCAGGGGCTGAGGGGCTGGCTCAGGGTGTGGCCAGGGAGCAGGGGTGACCTGGCCTGCCCCTCTTCCCCAGGACAGGAACACCTTCCATCGCTTTGACAAGTTCAATGCCAAATACAACCCCATTGGGGAATCGGTCCTCCGAGAGATCTTCATCAAGACTGACAACAGGGTTTCTGGAAAGTACTTTGCCCACATTATCAAGGTGAGGAGGGACCATCCAGGCCCCTGGGCAGGGGCAGCGTGAGCTGTGGGCAGCCCTTCCCCTGACCACACAGGAGCCCGGTGTCATGGGTGGGTGAGTGTGATGGTTGCCCCTCCCCCCACCTCCGTGTGTCTTTCAGGAGGTGATGTCAGACCTGGAGGAGAGCAAATACCAGAACGCAGAGCTGCGGCTCTCCATCTATGGGCGCTCAAGGGACGAGTGGGACAAGCTGGCATGCTGGGCCGTGAAGCACCGAGTCCACTCTCCCAACGTGCGCTGGCTCGTGCAAGTGCCCCGCCTCTTGTGAGCATCCCTCGGGGCAGGAGGGAGCATGGGGGGCAGGGCTCAAGGGGACAGCGCCTGCCTCCTGCCCGCCCCAGCCAAGCCGTCTGAGTGGAAGGGGATCCCCCAGGTTCCACTCGTGGTCCGCCCAGCCGTGCAGAAGTGCTTCTGTGCGTGCCGGCCAGGCTCTGACGCTGACTGACCCTCACTTCCTGTGTGCGTCCGTCTTGCCCGCAGCGACGTGTACCGTACCAAGGGCCAATTGGCCAACTTCCAGGAGATGCTGGAGAACATCTTCCTGCCGCTCTTTGAGGCCACCGTGCACCCTGCCAGCCACCCAGAGCTGCACCTCTTCTTGGAGCACGTGAGGGGGCCGCACGGGGCAGGGGTGGCGGGGGGCCAGCCTCGGGGGGCCGCTGCAGCTCCAGGCCTGACCCCGGGCTCCCGTGCCAGGTGGATGGCTTTGACAGCGTGGATGATGAGTCTAAGCCCGAGAATCACGTCTTCAACCTGGAGAGCCCTCTCCCCGAGGCTTGGGTGGAGGAGGACAACCCACCCTATGCCTACTACCTGTACTACACCTTTGCCAACATGGCCACGCTGAACCACCTGCGCAGGTGTCTGTCCCGCCAGCGCGGCGTCTGCTCCCCCTGCCCTGGGGCCCCCAGAGCCCCGATCCACCACCTTGCCCCCACTCCTGGACCCAGGGAGTTCTCCCTGGGCTCAGCCCTCACAGCCAAGAGTCTGCCCCTGGCCCTTTGTCCCACGTCCACACGGTCACCGGGTGGGGGCCCGGGAGCCAGGGCTCGCGCGCTGACACTCTCTCTCTGCCCCCAGGCAGAGAGGCTTTCACACGTTTGTGCTGAGGCCGCACTGTGGGGAAGCCGGGCCTATCCACCACCTGGTGTCGGCCTTCATGCTGGCCGAGAACATTTCTCACGGGCTGCTTCTGCGCAAGGTCAGGGTCTGCACCCCCAGCCTCCCCTCCCGATCGCTCACCTTCCTTTCAGCCCTTCGAGCCTTTTGAGCGGCTTATCTTCCTTCTCCCCAAAGCCCCAGTTTGGACCCCCGCACACCCCAGCCTTCGCACCGCGGCCCTCGCTCAGATCTTGGCTGTAAATGACCCAGCCCGGGGTCCCCACCCCGCCCCTGTGGCCTGTCCCCTTCAGAGCCGGTGTCCTCCCTGGGCCGTCTGACAGGCCCTGCCCCGCTGTCGCCCGCCCAGGCCCCAGTCCTGCAATACCTGTATTACCTGGCCCAGATCGGCATCGCCATGTCTCCGCTCAGCAACAACAGTCTCTTCCTCAGCTACCACCGGAACCCGCTACCCGAATACCTGTCCCGCGGTCTCATGGTCTCGCTGTCCACCGATGATCCCCTGCAGTTCCACTTCACCAAGGTCAGAGCCCTGCCAGCGCCAAGGGGGTCCTGGGACGCGAAGGGCACGCGGCCCGTGAGTCTCAGGGCTGGTGCTGCCCCCTGCTGGTGGAGTGCAGCACGTCTTGTGGCAGATCCCGGGAGAAAGTGGGGGGGTGCAAGGACAGGTGGGTGGGGACCGGGTGACAGGCTCGCGCGCACCTGCCTGAGGGCACCTGGCCTGTGCAGGAGCCACTGATGGAGGAGTACAGCATTGCCACCCAGGTGTGGAAGCTCAGCTCCTGCGACATGTGTGAGCTGGCCCGCAACAGCGTGCTCATGAGCGGCTTCTCCCACAAGGTACCACCCCCACCTGCCTGGAGACTGGTGTCCACCCTCTCCTCTCCTTTGCGCTTGGGAAGGTCCCGGGGGTGCTGGCCCTGGGGCGGGTCAGGGTGCGGCCCTGCCTGACGCCCCTGCCCACTGCAGGTGAAGAGCCACTGGCTGGGACCCAACTATACCAAGGAGGGCCCCGAAGGCAATGATATCCGCCGCACGAACGTGCCGGACATCCGTGTGGGCTACCGCTATGAGACTCTGTGCCAGGAGCTGGCGCTCATCACACAGGCTGTCCAGAGTGAGATGTTGGAGACCATCCCCGAGGAGAGTGGGGTCACGACAAGCCCAGGGCCTCAGTGAGCCCGGCACACCGTGTCCCCCGCCTCTCGGCACCTTGACCACGTTTTATCCTCACACCCCTCCCACCCTGTCGTGTCTGCATGTGTCCGCTCTTCTTTGTTCTGTCCTGCATGTCTCCAGCCTGTATCTGTCCCCATGCCGCCTCTGGGAACCTGATGCCCAGAATCTGCTTTACCCTTGTCTTGGCTCGGATGGGACCTGATGGCCCAGGTTTGCTGGCTGCCCTGCCCGTGGCCCTGTCCCAGGAACCTCTGAAGCCTGGCTGTCCTGCGGGCGTCTCAGTGTCCACAGGGCTGGTGATGGTTGAGGGGGGCTGGCCCCTCCAGCCTTTGGGGTCCCACCTGGGCAGATGTTGTCTTGTGTGTGTGGCTGAGGAGCCAGGCAGGTGGGGCCCATGCCTATCTGCCGGGGGTCTGTGGTGTTCCAGCGGCTCTAGTGAGCACGGCTGGGCTGAGAGCTCAGTCACAGCCCTGGAGGCCTGGACTCGGCCTCGGAGGCGCTGGACCGCCGCCTCCCCCACATCACTGCCTGGCGGCCTCCTCTGTCCTTTCTCTGGTCCACATGCTCCTCTGGTGTCAGCGTCCTATGCCTCTGTGGGAGGGGACAGCTGCCCTGTGTTGTTTCTGGGGCCCCTGCAGCCGGAGGGTCCTGAAACTGTCGCCAGGCCTGGGGGTGGGACCCCCACAGTGGTCCCCAGAGTTTTGATCAGATCTGAATCCGCCTGGCCCCCTGCATTGTGTTTTGGACGGAGGCCTTTGCTGTGAAATGCAGTGTTTCATACAATCCCATCTTTCCTAGTGCATGAGAAATAAAGATTATTTAAGTAATGAGGCAGGTGGGATCTCTGTTTGGAGAGGGAGAGCCATGGGGGCGGTGGTGGAGGGAGGATCCAGTAACATCTCAGACAGAGGTAGGGCAGGTCCCAAGGGCAGCGACTGCGCTTGTCTGGTGTGTGTGTGCACGCGGAGACGGACTCAGGAAGCCGGGTGGCAGGAGAGGCCCGCCGGGGACGCAGCTACTGCCCCAGACCCTCGTCCAGCCTGCCACCTCTGAAGTGGGCCCTTGGCCCCAGGTCTGGGGCACATTCATGTCCTACCAGTTGGAGCACTGGCATCCCCTTCTGTCTCCTCCTTCCTCACTTGCAGCCTCTTTAAATGCTGGGTGAATGTGGGAATCTGCACTCACAAGCTGACCTGAGACCCATGGTTCTCGAACTTGGGACAGCAAGAACTGGGGAACTTGTTTAAAATGCGTTTCCCGGCCCTCCCCTCAGAGGTGCTGACTCCATAGGGGGAAGGTGTGGCATGGCCATCTGCAGGCTCCCAGGCACATTCTCTTACAAGGGTGGGAGCAGGCCTGTGCCTTTGGGATCCAGGCTTTAAGGATCTGGTCCAGGCCATGTTTCATGTGCAGTCTCCGGACCACCTCCTTGAGTGGGCACAGAGGTTGCTGGAGCGTGCTGCCCAAATAAGGAGGAAATGTGGAATGTGACCTGTGCTGCGCAGGGTCTTGGGTCAGTGACAGAAGTCTGCGGCTGCTGAGTGGGGAGCTGGATGGGCTGGCGCTTCAGAAGCACTCAGCCCTGGGGCAGCAGGAGCAGGAGTGAGTGAGGCCCCGAGGAGGGAGCAGGAGGCTGGCTTCCTCCCCTCCGGGCAGCTTGCTGGGCCCCAGCCCCGCCTCTCCCTGGCAGACTCACCAGGCGCCTCTGGGCAGAAGCCCTCCTGCTGCCCCTGTCTCCTGAGGGCCGCTAGCCATCAGGCTCAGGCCTCACCAAGACCGGGGTTCCAGCCGCCTCCAGAAGGCATCATTCACGAATTCGTTCTAGCCATTTACAGATGCTAAAACCACACATGAGGACAGAATGCTGAGCAAGGGATCGTCCCACACTGGCTGGTTTCTGACTCCGGAAACAGCCCCAGGAGGAGCAGGTGGCAGAACCTGGATCGGAAGGCAGGGGACTCAGGGCCCAGGGCTCCCCACCCTCACCCCGTGCCTCATCTGCCCACAGAGCACTGCTTTTCCATATAACATGTTCTCATCCTTTGTAACATGCTCAGTGTGTGCCAAGGCCTAGCCCTCAGAATGGGACCAATTTATTTATTTATTTATTTTTATTTTTAAAAGATTTTTATTTATTTATTTGACAGAGAGAGAGAGATCACAAGTAGGCAGAGAGGCAGGCAGAGAGAGAGGAGGAAGCAGGCTCCCTGCTGAGCAGAGAGCCCGATGCAGGGCTCAATCCCAGGACCCTGAGATCATGACCTGAGCCGAAGGCAGAGGCTTAACCCACTGAGCCACCCAGGCGCCCCAGATGGGACCAATTTAAAGAGTTTCTTAGCAACCTCTCCCTCTTTTTAAAAAATGACTTCTGATTTTTTAGTTTCTCAGGAATTGCTCTTTTAAACGTTTACTGAGAGCAAATAATTTTACAACGGCAACACCGTAATCGTTTTTCCTGTCTGAAAAGAAAATAATTTTTATTTAGAGGAATTTGGAAACTGTAGAAAAATGGGAAGAAGAAGAAAGCCTGCTGACAGTCTGCCAGTTGCAGCAACTATTTGCTGATCATTGGCATGTCTGTGATATGATTTACATATTTTATTTTATTTTTCTTTATATATTTTTTCTTTAGAGAAGGAGCACGTGTGTGGGGGTGGGAGTCCTTGGGGACAGAGGGGGAAGGTGGGAAAGAATCTTAAGCAGGCTCCATGCCGGGTGTGGAGCCCGACTCGGGGCTTGATCTCCTGACCCTGAGATCATGACCTGAGCTGAAATCAAGTGCCTCCTGACTGAGTCACCCAGGTGCCCTTTTATATACCTTAATACTTTTTTTAAAAAAGATTTTATTTATTTATTTGACACACAGAGAGAGATCAGATCACAAGTAGGCAGAGAGGCAGGCAGAGAGAGAGAGGAGGAAGCAGGCTCCCCGCTGAGCAGAGACCCCCCCCCTCCCCCGACGTGGGCCTCGATCCCAGGACGCTGAGATCATGATCTGAGCCGAAGGCAGAGGCTTTAACCCACTGAGCCACCCAGGCGCCCCTATACCTTAATACTTATGTATATATTCCTTTCAGCTCTTTTCTGAGAGGGCATTTTTGATTTGAGACCATAAGTGTATAATTTTGTGTTCCTAAGATATTTTATCATAAGTCCTTCCACATTTCATTAAAACATCCTTTATAAATACAGGCATACCTTAGGGAGATTGCGGGCTGCGTTCCAGACTATCCAGATATTTGTAAGGAAGCGAATATCACGATAAAATGAGTTGAATAATTTTTGGTTTGCCAGTGTATATAAAACTCATGTTTACACTATACCACAGTCTATTAAATGTGCAATAGCACTCTCTTTAAAATGTAGCATGTGTATAAAATATGTAAAAAATAAAATGGCATATATATATAAAAAATGATGCATACCTTAAATTAAAAAAAAAAAACAAACCTTTATTGCTAAAAAATGCTTTCCATCTCCTGAACTTCTCAGCAAGTCGTAGAATTTTTGCTGGTAGAGGGTCTTCTTGCCTGAACATGTTGGTTGCTGACTCATCAGGATGGTAGCTGCTGAAGGCCCAGGTGGCTGTGGCAATTTCTTGGGCTAAGACAACAATGAAGTTTGCCACATCAATTGACTCTCCCCTTCACAAACATTTTCTCCCATTTCTCTGTAGCAAGTGGTGCTGTTTGATAGCATTTTAGCCCCAGTTGAACATCTTTCCAAATTGGGAGTCAATCCTTTCAAAACTTGCTGCTTTTTAAAAAAATATTTTATTTTTTAAAGATTTTATTTATTTATTTGACAGACCATGAGCACAAGCACAAGCAGGGGGAGGGACAGAGGGAGAGGGAGAAGCAGACTCCCTGCTGAGCAAGGAGCCTGATGCAGGGCTCGATCCCATATCCCTAGGATCATGACCTGAGCCGAAGGCAGACGTTTAACCAACTGATCCACCCAGGTGCCCCTAAAAAGGTTTTTATTTACTGAGAGAGAGAGAGAGAGAGAGAGAGAGAGAGAGAGAGAATGAGTTCGAGCAGGGGGAGGGGCAGAGAGGGAGAGAATCCCAAGCCGACTCTACACGGAGCCCGGAGCTTGATGCAGGGCTTGATCTCAGAACCCTGAGATCATGACCGGAGCCGAGATCAAGAGTCGGTTACTTAACTGAGCCACCCAGGCACCCCTCCCTGCTGCTCCTTTATCAACCAAGTTTTTGTGCTATTCTAAATCCTCCGTTGTCAGCTCAACAATCTTCACAGCATCTTCCACAGGAGTAGATTCCATCTGAAGAAACCACTTTCTTTGCTCATTCGTAAGATGCAGTTCCTCATCTATTCATGTCTGGTCAGGAGACTGCAGCCAGTTAGTCCCATCTTCAGGCTCCACTTCTAATTCCAGCTGTCTTGCTCTTTCCACCATATCTGCAGTTACTCCCTTCCCTGAAGTCTGGAAGCCCTCAGAGTCACTCATGAGAGTTGGATTCAGCTGCTTCCAAACTCCTGTTCATGTGGCTGTTTGACCCCTTCCCATGACTCACAAATAGTCTTAATGACATCTAGAAGAGGGGATCCTTTCCAGAAGCTTTTCAGTGTACTTTGCTCAGGTCCATCAGGGGAATCACTGGCCATGGCAGCTACAGGCTTAGGAGACGCAATTCTAAAATAATAAGATTTCACAATGGAAATGACTGCGTGGTCCCTGGGCTACAGAAGGGATGTCGTGGTAGCAGGTATGAAGACCGCATGAATCTCTCTGCTTGTCTCCATCAGAGATCCTGGGTGAGCAAGTGTGTTGTCAGTGAGCAGTCATATTATGAAAGGAATCTTTTTTTTTTCTTTCTGAGCAGCAGGTCTCAACAGTAGGCTTAAAATATTCAGTAAACCATGTTGTAAACAGATGTGCTGTCATCCAGGCTTTGTTGTTCCACTGAAAGAGCACACGCACAGTGGATTTAGCCTCATTCTCAAGGGCCCTAGGGCCTTTGGAATGAGAAATGAGCGCTGGCTTCCATGGGAAGTCACCAGCTGCATTAGCCCCGGAGCAAGACACTTTGGCTTAAAGGAATGTTGTGGCTGGTTTGATCTTTTCTATCCAGATCACTAAAACTTTCTCCATATTGACAATAAGCCTGTTTTGCTTGCTTGCCTTTTTTTTTTTTTAAGGCTATTTTGCTTTCTTATCATTTGTGGCCTCGCTGTAGCAGCACTTTTAATTTCCTTCAGGAACTTTTCCTTCGCATGCACAATTTGCTAATTGGCCTAAGAGGCCTAGCTTTCAGCCTGTCTTGGCTTTCGACATGCCTGCTTCACTAAGCTTAATCATTTCTAGCTTTTTGATTTAAAGTGTGAGATGTGTGGCTCTTCCTTTCCCTTGAACACTTAGAGGCCCTTGTTGGGTTGTTAACTGGCCTAATTTCAATATTGTGTCTCAGGGAAAGGGAAAGACTGGTAAGTGCAGTAGTGGGAATGCACACATTAAGTTTGCCATCTTTTTTTTTTTTTAATATTTTATTTATTTATTTGACACAGAGAGAGAGATCAGATCACAAGTAGGCACAGAGGCAGGCAGAGAGAGAGGAGGAAGCAGGCTCTCCGCTGAGCAGGGAGCCTGATGCGGGCCTCAATCCCAGGACGCTGGGATCATGACCTGAACTGAAGGCAGAGGCTTTAACCCACTGAGCCACCCAGGCGCCCAAGTTTGCCATCTTCTATGGGTATGGCTTGTGACACCCCCAAGCAGTTACAACAGTGACAGAAAAGATCACTGGTCACAGAGCACCATGACAAATAACAATGAAAAAATTTAGGGGCGCCTGGGTGGCGCAGTTGATTAGGGGTTCGACTTTTGATTTCGGCTCAGGTCATGATCTCAGGGTCGTATGGTCGAGCCCCGCATTGGGCTCCGTAGTGTGCACGCTTGCTCTCTCTCTCTCTCTCTCAAAAAAAAAAAAGTTTGAAAAATTGTGAGAGGTACCAAAGTGTGACACAGAGACACAAGTGAGCAAAAGCTTTTGGAAAAACAGCACTGATAGACTTGCTTGAGGCAGGGTCGCCACAAACCTTTAGTTTGTAAAAAATGCAGTATTTGTGAAGTGCGATAAAGCAAAACACAATAAAACAAGGTACATCTGTATACATTTTAATTCCGGATTACCGTATGCTGTCCCGTGGTAAGCCTCACCATAATTTACCATCACGGTTCTTTGTTAAGAATGAACTTGGCCTAATGTCATGGCTAATGGTGTTCGCTCTGGAATCAGACCACCAGGGGTTGCATTTTGGTTTCACTGGTATCTGGCTGTGTGACCTTGGGCGAGCTACTTCCTCTTTCTGTGCCTCTAGGTCCTCACCCATTTCATGGCAATAATAACAGCGCTGTCCTCACGGAATGATTTTAGATTCATTCAGTCAATCCCATCTCTTGATATAAAATACTAAGTGCTCGATAGGTAGTAGCTAGTATTATCTTTACAGGCTTTACAGATGTTCCCCCAGTCTAGATGCCCATGAGTGAAATGACGGGGTCCAAGGAAAAAAATGTATATATATAATGAATGTATATGAATACATAAAAATACATGTAAATATAAATACATTTATATACATGTATTTTATATATATTTTATGTGTATATGTCTATATTTATGAATACATTTATATTTATATTTATTATATATAAATGTGTTATATATATACTTTATTGCTTATCAAAAGGAAAATATATAAACCGAGCTTAAAGTCCTTTCCTTGCCTTCTACCTCCCCGAAGCCTCCCACGCGGTCCTGCCACCTCCTTCCCTTTTTTTGGAATCACGTCCTGCCCCTCTTCAGACCCTGCTTCACCTGGGAGGAGGATCGGGTCCTGGCTGTACCCCCCACATGAAAGGGGGTGGTAGGGTTTGGTTAGGACGACAGTCATCCTAACTTCCAACCCCTATGTCAGAACATTTTCTCCATCAAACTATTGTCTCATTTGTAAATTCATTTCTCTGAAACTCCAATTAAGATTAAGTATTAAGTCACATTTAACCCAACTTTTGGCTAATCCTCTTGTTTTCAAGATGAGAATAACGTTGCCCAGATTAGGACCCCCTGGACAGCTAGGGGTGGGTATTCCTGTAGCGGGATGTGGGTCTGGAGACCTGGGGCGGGGGGCGGGGGGGGGGCAAGTGCTCCAGCTCTGGGAGCAAAGCCATGCTCCCCAGGGCCCAGGGCGGGCTTTCCAAAGCCTGGGAAATGTCAGAACCCTAAAAGAAAAGTTTTGGAGGCTACAAAATATGAAACAGACTGCATCCAAATGGTGAAGCTTTACTCAAAAGCTTTCGGAAAGTAGCATGTCAATTTTAATATCCCTAAAGTTTGGTATCCATACATATGTCATTATATTTGAAAACAATCTGTAAGTTGGATTTTTGGCAAGAGTTCCAGGATATGCGGAATGATTGAAGAGAAATCATAGCCAAGAGTAAATTAAATGACTTACTCATAGTCAAGTAATTTCAAAAGCAAATTTATAAAAGCCCTTTTACATTTAAAGCAAAGAAGTATTCTATCTGTTGAGGGATTTGGGTGCACTTTAGTTCATTGTTAATGGGGGGGGCGGGGTCCGAGAACGGGATGCAGGGTCTGTAAGGGGCTGGGAATGGCCCTGGCCGGCAGGCCTGCTTGGGGTCTGGGGAGGAGCTAGGCTTCCACTCTAGGCCCCTTGGCCCTCCTGCCTCCCCGAGTAGGTGGCACGGTGTCCGAGCACCTGCCCACCACGCGTCTTCTCTAGGTGGACGCCAGACCATGTGCAGCTGGAGTTTCCGTCTGCATCTTGCAGACGAGAAACTGCCCTGGATTTGGAATCTGAACGTTCCCTTTACGAGCTGAGCAAGACCCTCAATCCTCCCTGACTTCCCAGGTTTGGCAGCAACACAGGAAGGGGAGAGAGGACCAAGCCGTCTGCCACTCTGTGTGTCTACCAGCGAGGGAAGCACGTGCTGGGCTGGCACGCGGCGGAGCTCTTCATAACTATAAATGCATTCAGTGCACTTGTGGGCTGCGTGCTGGCGGTCATCGTGGTACCCCTCCCAGAGAAGACCGAGGGCCGAGGAGGTGACGCGACTTACCCCAGGGGACCCAGCCAGCAAATAGCAGAGCTGACATTTGAACCCGGAACCGTCGGGCTGCAAAGTCCTTGTTCCTTCCACCCTATGATGGTCCGTGCGGTGGGCCTGAGAGTGCTGAGTGTCTGCAGGCCTGGGTCTCTGCAGGATTACGGTCTCAGGGAAAGGAGTTCCCTCTGACTCTGGGGAGCAGAGGCTGGAGGCGGAAAGACCACAGAGGCGGCTCCTGCAGCCTCTCAGGTGTGAGTGAGGAGGTCCTGCCTGGGGGCAGCGGGCCGGGAGAGCAGCTTTTGCGGGGAGGCAGTTAGGACTAGTGCTTGATCCAAGAGTGGCAGAAGCTTGGGAACATGAATGCCCCCAGGTGGGGTGCTATCCAGTTGCCACGAGCCTTCCTCCATCCCCCGACGCCTTACCCCCGACCCAACCCACGCACTGCCAGGGAGGCCTCTGAGTCTGTGTTCCCTGGGATCAAAATCACCATTTCAGGGAACAGCTCTTTCACTCGTTACCTGTGAGATCCAAATTATAGGAATTCTGAGCTTCAGTTCTTTTATCTACAAAATGGGACTGGGGCACCTGGGTGGTTCAGGTCATGATCTACGGGTCCCGGGATGGAACCCCCTGCTCAGTGGGGAGTCTGAGCTCTCCCTCTGCCCTTCCCCCCACTTGTGCACACATACACACACACACTCTCTCTCAAATAAATAAAATCTTAAAAAAAAAAAACCAGGGACACAAGGATCTACTGAGTTGATATTCAATACTGCCTTTAAAGCTCTTAGCAGACTGACCAACACACAGAAAACGCTCGGTGCATCTGTGGAACTTACGAAGTCATAGTGGAAGCCATTTGGGGGTGGGTAGACAATCATAGCTCATGCCTGAGTTCAGCCCAGAGGACCTGGAAAGTCATGGAGTTGCCAATGGGGCTCCAGAGAAGGGTGGGCTAAGTCCTTTTGGAGAAAAACAGCAACAACATCCCACCTGTATTGTGTTCGGTAATTTTCCACATTTAATTTTTACAACGGTCTTATGAGTTAGACTGGGGTGTGCTTACTCCTACCAGCAGCCTAAAATTATTTTGAAATGAGGTGGGATCCAAGCAGAAATTAAAAAAAAATGTTAGATATCCATGGTGGATAAAGGATATTATCCATTATCCTCACATTGCAGAGTCCGGAAAGAGATTTGCTTGGGAGGGAGGCTGGTGCTGAGGCAGGGTGGGAAGAGGGGAGGAGAAGGCGGGGGAGATGCCTTTGCTGTCCTCACTGAGGGCCTTGGGGGGATAAATATATTAGCGGAGGTTGAGACGGAGATGGAGATGGGGTTCAAGAGGCTGCTGGGGGCGGGATGGTCCTGCAGGTCAGTTGCTGAATCTGTCACAGCGCCCAGAGGTGACCCGTCCCCAGGAACCGACTCCCACTAACTCAGCTCACAGAAAATGTACCCCAGGCCAGGCAAGCCACTTTCCAGCTTGTGATCGGGGAATCAAAGCACCGAGCATAGGATTTTTTCAAAAGTAAGCGAGCAGTGGCTTGGAACCGGGGTTTTGAACAGCCCCGATGGTCCTGGGATGGAGGGCCCCTCCTCCCTGTGCCCCAGGGAGAGACATGCCGGCTTACAGAGCGCCTTTGTGTATTTATTTATTTATTTATTTATTTATTTATTTATTTATTTATTTATTTATTTATTTGACACAGAGAGAGAGATTACAAGTAGACAGAGAGGCAGGCAGAGAGACAGGGAGAGGAGGAAGCAGGCTCCCTGCTGAGCAGAGAACCTGATGCGGGCCTCGATCCCAGGACGCTGAGATCATGACCTGAGCCGAAAGCAGAGGCTTTAACCCACTGAGCCACCCAGGCGCCCGCCTTTGTGTATTTAGAACAAGATGCCCCTTCCCTGGGTCAACACAGCCTCCTGCTGCGGAGCACAGCTCAGTGAGCAGAGAACAGACTACTTTCGCTCCCTGATCACCCAGGGGCTCCGATCAGTGCATGTCCTGCCTGACAGAGGTGGCAGCCTGACCTGAAGTACCTGGGCACCAGCAGCCTGAGGCTGTGCGTGCAGCTCTATTTCCACTGAGGCCACTGGCGCTGGCGCCTGCTCCTAGAGGAGGTCCCTCAGCTGGGCCCAGGATTCCCAGCAGCGCCCTGCAGAAGCTTATATGTTGGGAGAAGCTACAGTGCCCTCCACTTCACCCCCAATCCTGTTCCGCAGCAGAACCAGGCTCAGTGCCCACAGAGTCGTCTGGGGGGCTCAGTGCCTCTGTGGGTGTGCATGTATCATGCCAAGGCCCCCCCGGGGCGGCCTGCGGTGGTGTTGGAGCCCCCACTGTGAATAATCCAGGTGCATGGCTCTCTCCCTAGCCCTCTGCCACGCCCTGTCCTTGTGCACCAGGTAGCTTGTGTGGCTGTTTGGGCACCTGGGTCATGCACAAACCCAGGGTGGATGCTCACCCAGGTGTTGCCTTTGTGTGAGTTAGGAAACGGTGGGCCCTCCGGACAGACATAACCCTGACGGCTCACAGAACTGCTGGTATCTTTGGATGGAGAAGAGGGTGTCCTTCCCTCCCGGTGGTTGTAGCCACTCCAGGGCCATATCCTTGGTGAGCAGAATATAGGCTGGATTTCAGCCTCTTGCTGAACTTGCTCCTGACCGGTAGCCCTTTGCACTATCCAACTTGTCCACGGGGTGGCAGTACCGAGACCTTCGTGAGGCCGGCTTTGACTTCTCTATTCTGCGGCTTCTGGCTCTGGGGCTAGGCTGGGGCTAGGCTGGGGCACGCTCTCCAGGCACCCACACCCACTAACTCATGCAGTGGGCACCTGTGTGGCCCCACTCCGCCAACCCAGTAGACAGGCTGGCTCACGTATGAATCCTCCCAGTGAGAGCTATGGCTTAGGCTAAGCCAGGACTCCTGCAGAAGGAGAGCTACGGGGCCAGCTGATGTGGACACAGTTTCTCCTGGACAAGGCTGGAGACGTACATTCTGACCCTTTGGTTTTACTATTCAAGATCCCGATCCTCACTCCACTTTGCTCCCCATGGGTGCTCAGTGAATGGCACTGGCAAGGAGTTTGGGGCCATGAATTGAACCATCAAGAGTAGTGACAACAGCTAACATTTATTGAGCAATTACATAGGCAGATAAGACCTGATTTAAGGGCGCCTGGGTGGCTCAGTGGGTTAAAGCCTCTGCTTTTGGCTCAGGTCATGATCTCAGGGTCCTGGGATCGAGGCCCGCATCGGGCTCCCTGCTCAGCGGAGAGCCTGCTTCCCCCTCTCTCTCTCTGCCTGCCTCTCTGCCTCCTTGTGATCTCTCTCCCTCTGTGAAATAAATAAATAAAATCTTTAAAAAAAAAAAAAAGACCTGATTTAATCCTCACATCAGCCCTATGAAGTAGGCACTATTGTTACTGTCACTTACAGAGAATGAAACAGAGGGACAGAGAGGTTTAGTCATCTTCCCACGGTCACACAGCTAGTAAGTGGTGGATCCAGGATGTCAACCCAGGAGGTCTGGCTCCTGGGCAATGTTCTACCTGTTGGGCCCCACCCTTCTTCCTTTGGGTTCTGTGAACGAGGTAGCCGAGGGGCTCATTATGACTGGGCAGGATGGGAGGCTGATCCCTCAGACTGTAAGGGAAGGCTGGCCTATGTCCTGGGCCTTAGCAATTCCTCTCAGTAGATTTCCCTGTGTGGCACATCCTTATGGATGGTATTAAGATTAAGAAATTCTATTTCTCAAAAACCGCAGCATGAGAGCGGGCAGTAAAGGGCTTGTAGCAGATTAAAGAACTACAAATCAGTAGGAAAAAGACAACCAACAGAAAATAAGCAGAGGGCTCGGTGAGGCCTCTCACAGAAGAAGATATCTAAATGAGCAATACATTCACGAAGAGGGGCTCATCTGTGTTTGCCATCCGGAAAAAGTACATGAAGACCTCAAACAGCTACGACCCCATGCCCACCAAAATGCCCAAAAGGCAAAAGCTTGATGACTCCTCAGTGTTGGGGAGGACGTGCCGCTGGAGCTCTCCCAGGTTCTGGTGAGAGCGGAAGTTGGTGCGGCTGCGGGACCCTGTCTGGTCACGTCTGTCAAAGCAGAACACGGGCGGACGGTGCCCTGCGTACCCCCGTGCTAAGCACAACGTCATGGGCGGCACCGGTCATGGGCACTCAAAGCAGTGGACGGCTCGGTGCCCCTCCCCCGCAGCCACACACAGGGGGATGCCAGCCGGCAGTGGCAATGAACCAAGCGTGGTCACGGCCCCCAGCGTGAAGGAGGGTCACACAGACCCTGCTGATGGAAGAAGCCAGACACAGAGTGTATGCTCTGTGAGCCCGTTTATCTAAGAGCCAGGCAGCGCCCAGCAGTGCTATTAAAAGGCAGACTAGTGCTTACTCTTGGGTAAGTACAAACCTCTGGGGATGTTTGGGGGGTATCGATAACGTTCTCTTTCTATTTGGGAGCTGGCTGTCCAGAGTGTTGAATTTGTGAAAATATATCAAGCTGTAGACTTCGAACTTCTGAACTCTCTACTCTGGAAAGACGTTAAAAACCAAATTGTGGGGAGAGGTCAGGCTAGTCCACAGACATGACCTGGGAGCACCGGTGACCCAAATCTGGGCATTCTGGTGCACAGGAGCATAGTAGGGCCTGCAGAGGTGGTTTGGGCTCAGCAGTATTAGGAGGGGAGACATAAGGAAGGCTCTCTGACCTGGAAGAGATTTGCCTCAACCTGAGCTCACTTTGATGCAGGAGGTAGAGGAGGTTTAGCCGGCCTCTTGCAGAATCAGGGTTGGGTTTGGCTTGGGTTGCTGGAGGGGAGGCTGTGTGGGCCAGAGGAGAGTGACACTCTGGCCTGCATTTGTTTTTCTACCTCCAAATCACAGGCTTGGGGTTTGCCAGTCTTAGCTGCCCTATCCACATATGCCATGCTATTATTTTCTTAATAGTTTTCTTTGTTTTATTTTATTTTATTTTTTAAAGGGTCTCTTTTAAAAAATTTTATTTATTTATTTGACAGAAAGAGAGTGAGTGAGGGAGAGAGCACAAGCTGGGGGGGGGTGGGGAGGGGCAGAGGGAGAAGCAGACTCCCTGCTGAGCAGGGAGCTGATGTAGGGCTCAATCCCAGGACCCTGGGACCATGACCTGAGCAGAAGGCAGACGCTTAACCGACTGAGCCACCCAGGCGTCCCAATAGTTTTCTTTAAATATTAAGTCAATTCGATTTAAAAAAAAATCAGCCTCAGTACAACTTCACAAACACTCAGATGGCTATAATTAAAAAAAAGATACAGAAAAAATAAGTGTCAGCAAGGACACGGAGAAATTGCAACACTTATTATCACTGCCAGTGGGAACATGAAATGGTGCAGCCACTGTGGGAAATGGTTCAATGGTTTCTCAAGAAGTGAGACATAGAATTACCACCTGACCCTACAATTCCACTCCTAAGATACACCCCAAAGAATTGAGAATTGTTATTCAAATAAATAGATGAACATGCGTGTTCATAGTGGCGCTGTTTACAATAACCTAAAAGTGGAAAGAGCCCAAATGCCCATCAACAGATGAATGGATAAACAAAATGTGGTATATCCATACAACAGAACATCATCCAGCCACAAAAGGAACGTCTGACACAGACCACACCATGGGTGAACGTCAGAAGCATTACATCAAGTGCAAGAAGCCGGACACTAAAGGTCAGCTATGACTCCATTTATGTGAAATTGCTAGAATATGTAAATTCAAAGAGACAGGCTAGGGGCTGCCAGGGTCCGAGGAAGGGGAATGATGGACCCACTGCTTAATGGGGTATGGGGTTCCTTTTGAGGTGATAAAAATGTTTTGGAACTAGAGATGGTGTTTGCACAACACTGTGAATGTATTGATAGCCACTGAATTGCTTCTTTAAAACATTTAATGTGATGTCATGTGAATTTCACCTCAATAGGAAATAAAAAGCCAGGACGAACAAGCAGTCTCCGTTTTCTTACTGGTGAAAAGAGGCTAATACTACTCTCTGCTTCATGGGAGGTGGTAGGGAGCGAAACAACATGTGCGGGGTGGG